>BSBK01008518.1:0-62500 GCA_027943335.1 Chamaecyparis obtusa
ATATATATAAGTAAGTACGTACGTACGTACGTACGTACGTACTTACATACATACATACATACATACATACATACATATATATATATATATACATACATATATATATATATATATATATATATATTATATATATATATATATATATATATATCTGTGTGTGTGTGTGTGTGTGTACATATATATATGTATGTACATAAATATGACACTCTCTTCTTACTTTCACAAGATTGAAGATAGTTTGGTGAGAGAATCAAGAGAACTCTAATAGTTCTCTTATTTAGTCTATATTTTATCCCATTTTAGTATTAACTTGATTATGATAGTTTTATCTTTGATCATTTTCAAGTATAGGTTTAGGTAATTTATGATTGACATCGAATCTTGTCCCAAATATTACTTCTTGAAGAATCTAAGACAATATGACAAGAAAAGTAACTTTTACATATTAACAGACTCCTTCATGTTATGTTTTTCTAGATTTGTCTTTGGTTGATCATTGATTCTTTTTTAAATCCACCTTCTAGTGTATGAATCCAAAAATACTCTTATGTAGGCTTCTGTTGATCCTTAAATAAGACAAATATAGAAAATTAAAGTTTCAATCACATTGTAGTTTGAATATCATAGATGTCAAGTCTAGTCATGAAGATCTTTGACATATTTTTAGGAATTTCAATTATGAAATTGTATTTTTTTTGAAATAATAATTCCATATACTATTATGTCAACTCTTTCTAGTCTACACTAAAGATATTATTATTATCTTCTTCCAACTCTTCTATGCTATGTGGGGAGGAATGAGAATACAAAGTATATTTAAGAAAGAGTTAGAGGATGTGCAACACCACTCAAAGACAAATTTTTTTATCAAAGATGGTATGGCCATACATACACATTGAATGTTAGTTAAATAATCCCATACCTTTCTAGAGAAGGAACATGCAACTAAAAAATGTAAAAACATTGTTAGGATAGGTCATCTTATACCCACGCGTCAATCTATAGACATGCTCTAGAATAGAGAGAATCAACACAAGAAGCTATATTGAAATGAGCTAACGAGATATTAAGGTGTTGAGGTGTTTACAAAGGTATAAAGGCTCTTCTTAAATAGGAATTAGTAGATAGGTAGAGTGGACAAGGTTGATAAAAATTTCTCAACTTGGAGGAAGTAGAGTTCTGATAGAACTTTGCAATATCCTGTTAAGATGAGTTAGAGTCCAAATAAGACTCAATGATATCCATATACCTAATAAATGTATTGACCTAAGTAAACTTAATTAAAGAGTAATCAGTAGCAACTATTTACTCTAACACCCCCCCTTAAGTGTAACTTTGGGAGTACAAAAATGCAACAGAAAAGCTTTATGGGTCCTGACAACTAGGCCCTATTAGGTACCCATGTACAACTACAATGCAATCTCTCATAACCATAGAAAAGGAGAAACCCTAGTGCCAGGAAATTCCTCCCCAAAAGAGAGAACATGAAGGTCTAAGAAGCCTTCAAAAAGATGTTGGTAATCTGGCTAATGTGGATGCATAGATGTTGTCATTATGGCAACATATGATCTCTATTGACAGTGCAGAATCTGGAATGCAAGTATGGCAAGTTAAAGAAAGAAATTGTCTAAGTTTGGATACAGTGATCCTGACAGAGCACCCGATGAAGATTTAGCTGGCGACGTCCACTGGAGCAATATTTTTGTTTGCATAGTTAACTAAAGCTTCTATAGAGTATGAGGATACCCCATCTCAGTGCACATAAAGTTTGGAGTAGTACGAACAAAGTTATTCAAAGTTTACCGAAGATAGTTTTTGCAAATATAACAGTTTTGGAGATAGTTTTAGCGAAAGAGTTAAGGGATTATTTTTTCTTGTCAAAATAATGACTTAACATTATGAAGGGAAAACATCCTAGATGTTTACTCTTGGATAAAGATTTTGGAAGCCGACCATGTAAAGTTATTAGCTTTAATAACTCATATATTAGGCATACTTGAAATGTAATGAAATACAAGTGTGATATGTAAAAAGAAAGAAAAGATAACTTGCGATAGTTGTATATTGTGATAGCAGCAAAGGCTATTGATGCAAAGTTGTAAGAAGTACCATATTACAGTCAGAAACATTTTTTATTACCTATTTGGGCAGTGGGCTCATCTGGTGATTAGGTTTTGTAATCTAACTCCTAACAGGGTTAAGGCTTCTAACAAGGCCTAAAGTCCTTTAACCAGGACAGATCTACTATATATTGTAAATTGACTCCTAATAGGGTCCAATATCCCTAACAGGATACTTTTGATTAGTGATCTTTGTGGGTACCATCCCGAATAGGGTTTTCCCTTGGCTAGGGTTTCCTCAAGAACATATGATGTGTTATGAGTTCTTTCTATTTACTGCTATGTTTGTTAATAAGCTTGATAATCTTTATATGCATTAAATTAATCTATTATATCCATAAATGAGAAAAAGAAAAAGTTTGTGAAATACTAATTCACCCCCCCCCTCTCAGTATTTCCTATTTCTAACAATTGGTATCAGAGCACAGTTACTCAGAGAAGGAACATTCAAGGAAAGCTTAGTAGCTTGAGTAAGATCTCTATGGATATGGATCAACTTTAGAACAATCTTGAAGAAGCTCTTGAATAGATTGATATGCTTACTGATGAAAGAAACTCCTTAAGAAGAAAATATGTAGATGCAAACAATGCTATTGACAAATTAAAAGGTAAGATTCAAGATCTAAAATCTGAAAAGAAATCTGATATGCTTGTTGAAGATTGTGATGAATTAGAAAAAGAAAATGAGATCCTTAAGCATGAGTTGAAGATAGTAAATCTGAAGCTTAGTATGAAAGATGGAAATTTGAGATCTGATAATGAAAAATTGAAAATTGAGAATGAAGATCTGAGGTCAAGACTTGAAAAGGAAACATCTGAATCTGAAAAAGTAAAAGTGCAGTATGTGGAACTTGAGAAGTATAATAAAATTGTGAAAGGTGAATTAACTCAATCTAAACAACAACTTGAAAGGCTATATTCAAAAAGTGATAAGGCTGAAAAAAAAAATTCTTTTGAAGAACCATTCTTTGATAGGACTGGATTTGGATATAGTATGTTTAGAACAAACCATGAAAGTAAGAAGCCAGATCTGAAGACATCTGAAAGTGTGGAGGAAATAAAGCTAGATGAGAACACTTTGGAAGATCCACTTAAAGAAGAACCACCTAGAGAGAAAGAAGAATCAAAGTAAGAAGAATCAAAACAGGAAGAATCATCTAAAGGTATGCAAAGAGAATTCAAAGGTAGATGTTTTTCTTGTAATACTATTGGGCACATGAAGAGAGATTGCACAGATAAGAAATCTATTGAAGAAATGAATCAAAGAAAAGTGGTAGTATGTTTTAGATGCAACAAAGTAGGACATATTGCTAGAAATTACAGGTCATAAATTAACTAGCAAGGACAAAGATTTGGAAACAATGGAATCATTTGTCAGATATGCAACAAGTTTGGACACTCAGCAAGATTTTGCAGAATGAACAATGGAGGTTATCATCATAACCCTAACCCTAGGAACAATGCAAGAAGGAATGAAAATGCAGGAAATAAAGAGAAAGGTTGTTGTAGCAATAAAGATGAAGTAAAATTTGACAAAGACACAGATCAAGGAGGTATAGTCAGCACTGAAAGTAGTCAGGAAGGTAATGTAACTAATGGTAAGGATGAATCTTTACCTGACCCTTCTTTAAGTACTTAAATTATGTAAGTTTCTGTAGTTTAGGACTTAGGATTAGTGTAGATTAGAAATTTGAATGAGTTAAGTTTTGCGCAATTAGATATAGGTTTATTATGTGGTACTAATGCTCTAGTTAACTGTGCAAAAGAAAATATTGTGTTTTGCGAGGTCACAGAAAGTTTTATGATTGCAGGTTTGCAGAATCAGCTTTTTGAGGTTTTAGCGGCAAAATGAATGAATGCGATGTCAGATCAAGTTAATGTGAAGTGTTATAAGGTTGAAATTGAAGTCATTATGATTAAAAAGTGATTGAAAAGTGATTTGAAAGAGGAAAAGTGAGTTGAGGATGATTTGAAGAAGTTTGGAAGTAGTTTGTAGCGACGATCATACCGAAACCCTAGATTTGCAAAGTTGAGGTATTTTTTGATCTTTAATCAGTTGATAAGATGGATATTTCTATGGTTCATAATGTTAAGGATAAGAATAGACCAAATATTAAGAAAGAACTAATAGAACCAACTGAAATTGATGACAGTCTAGCATTATCATCCGTACCAGATGAAGTATTGCACATTGAGAATGTTAAAGGATATTTAGGTTGTAAGTTTGAAACTTTGGGAGATGCAAATTTTAGTGATGATTATAGGAAATTGTACAATCAAGACATGATAGTTAAACCAGCTTATGAGCACCTAGAGAACAATGAAATTATCAAATATTCCATGAAGTATGAATTCAATGATGAGGAATGTACCAAGATCATTTTAAGTAGAATCCACAATGGGAAATTCTGGATGGAGGATAGAGTTATTGATATAACTGCCGACCTAATTCATGAAGTTACTGGATTATCAAAAGTTGGAGAGATTCCACTGAATGAAAAGAACATGAGAAAGATTGTTTTAGATAACACTGGATCTAGTTATAATGGTCGAGGAATTGTGATAAGTAAAATTAAGCAAGATGATGTTAGGTACCTTTGCAAGATCCTAACAACTAAACTCTATGGTAGTTCAAGGGAAGATGACATGGTTGTAGGAATGATACATGTAGCTTATCTTATGTATATTGAGAAGAAACCAGTAGACCTATGTGAAATTTTGAAAATTTAGTTACTTGAGAACTTAGAAAAGATTAAGAAGGCTAAGTACACAAAGTTTAGGTTTTCATCTCTGATAACCTATATTTTTTTCCATATTTTGAGAAGATTTCCTTACACAGTTGATTGGAGTGACAATGTGAACACAATGGAAAGAATAAAATCAGTCTACATGAAGCACCTTTTTGATAAAGTTAATGATAGTGTGAAGCTTGTATTGAAGACTTTTCAGAATATTGTTAAGAACAAATCAAGGATTCCTCAATCATTAGTTGAAAAGCATAAAGATGACATTTGTTTTATGGTTGACACTGATTTCGCCTACATTGAAGCAGTTGAGCCTAAAATGGAATTCATAGACCCTCTTGGCTATGAAATATTTGAAGCAGAAATAGTAGGATATGTGAATAGATTGTTAAAGTGTGAGTTGGATGGTCATGCAAATAGGTTTGGAACCTATGAAGAGAATTTCAACTCTGCAATAAGTTTGACATAAAAGAAGCAATCTAGTAAGAGAGTTGAATCTACTATGAAGAAAATATTGAAAGAATCTGGTATGTCAAGTCATGAGTTTGACATAGCTAAGAAGACTGCAGAAGCCTTGAAGAAAAGTGAAAATCTTGTAATTTCACCCGAGTCATCAAGTGCAGATCCTGTTGATCCTATTGTAGTAAAGGTAAAAGTTGAAGTACCTGAAAAAGATGAAGGAGATAAATATTTTTCTCCTATTCCTAGAAAAAGAGTAAAAGTGAGTGCAATAGGACCCGGCAAGAGATAGAAAGTGGTTGTACCACCTATACCTAGAAATGTAGTAGTAATTAAAGATGATGATGTAGTTTCAATTAAGAAGAAAACTTGGAAACCAAGAATTGAAAGAGTTAATGAAGATATATTGAAGCATAGAGACTTCACTAAGTTGAATAAATTCTATAATCTATATGGATCATTTAACAGATTGAAATTTGAAAATGCAATGGTTACACACATGATTGTGGTAGATAAGAAACTTAGCACTATCCATGGTAAGATCCCAGAAGATTTGTATAACAGACTTGTGAATAGAAAATAGAGAGCATAAGAAGAGGACATAAAGATGAGAGAACATGTAATTAGACAGTTCTATGAAGTTAAGGATGAAGATCATTTGAAGAGATTCTTGAAGTCTCTTGGAACTTTATTGAGAACTAAGAGAAGAACAATCCTTATAATGTGAGGCAAAAAGGAGGAAGTACAGAAAGAGACAGAGCAAGCAGTAATGCAAGTTCTTGCAGATATAGTTGTAGAAAAGCATGTTGAATCAGACCCTCAGCAGAAGCAATCAAAGGAACCGCATGCAGAGAAAGTTGGTATTGAAGAAGTCCCATCTTCTTCACATATCAATATTGGCAAAGAATCAATGGATATTGAAGGCACCAAAGTGACCCTAGAATCAAATGATGCAGTATTTCATGATCTAGGAAACATTGTTGACAATTTGGCTTTGGGAGAGCAAGAAATGGTCATAGAATCAGAGAAGAATATAGAGGTAGAGGAAGCACCAACTATATCAGAATTAGTTCTAGCAGAGTAGTCAGTTAAAGGAAAACAAATTTTGATAGAGGCCACTACCTCTAGTGCACCTTCTATACCAGTTGAAGACATTAGTGCACCTGACAGTAAGAAGAGGCATATTGGCTCAATGTTTGAAGACCTTGGAAAAGAAGTTGAAGATGATGATCAGCTTGAGTTCATCACATCCCTGAATAAAATTATTGGAAAGAATAAGAAGGTGAAAGACCTTGAAGGCAAAGTTAGAGTTTTGACAGAGAAACTTGAGAGTGTGATCAGCACTAAGGTATCTGAATCAGATCCACTTGAGAAAGCTAGAATGGTAATGAATTCTTTTGACTCTAAATTTTCTAACTTGAAGGATATTGCTAAAATAAAAGTTCAGGAAGACTTTGAAGCAAAAATGCAACAAAATTTAAGTGTAAATATTTGAAATGATATTGGTAGTTTAGATGTATGCATAAAGAATTTGAGGAGACATTTTGAGATAGGAAAGAATTTGTACATACAATGTACTAAATCAAAAATCCTAACTGTTGAAGAGGATAAGAAGATCAGAGAGAAGTTAGATGCTATTACAGCTGAGACAAACACCTTGACAAGCCCTAATGTCAAGATAAGTTATGTAGAGAAGAACATAAGGAAATTGAAAGATGAAATTAGAATGTTAGCAAAGGAGAAGAACAGAAAGATGATCAGGGTTAACATCTTGAGAGATCATGTCTCAATCAAGATATCAATTGTTGAAGATCAAATTGAGCAGTGTCTTTTAGCAAAGACATCATTTCAGAAGTTTAGCTTCAATTCCCTGCAAGCTTTTCAGATAGAAGCATACGGATTGAGTAATCTACTCAATGTTGTTGAATCAATCAGGATGATATGGGAGAAAGAATTTGAATCTTGGAAGTTAGATTTTTGTGATTGTGTTGCAAGCCTACTGGGCTTGCAGTAATTGATAATAAGGTATAAAGTTTTTGAAATTTTTGTACACCCTATCTTTGTCATTGTTGTCAAAGGGGGAGAGATAGTAGAAAATTGAATATATGTTGAGGAAGGATACTCATAGGGGGAGCTATTCTATGGAGTATGATATTGTATACTTATTATATAACTTTTGGTCACAATTTTGTATAAGTGTTTTTTTTAAAGTTTTGTTTGCACACTTAGCCAATTTTCCCATATGTTGCCACCAATGACAAAGGGGGAGATTGTTGGCAATTTGGCTAATGTGGATGCATGGATGTTGTCATTATGGAAACATATGATCTCTATTGAGAGTGCAGAATCTGGAATGCAAGTATGGAAAGTTGAAGAAAGAAATTGTCTAAGTTTGGATACAGTGATCTTGACAGAGCACCCGATGAAGATTTAGTTGGCGACGTCCACTAGAGCAATGTTTTTGTTTGCATAGTTAACTAAAGCTTCTATAGAGTATGAGGATACCCCATCTTAGTGCACATAAAGTTTGGAGTAGTACAGACAAAGTTATTCAAAGTTTATCGAAGATAGTTTTTGCAGATAGAATAGTTGTGGAAACAGTTTTAGCGAAAGAGTTAAGGGATTATTTTTGCTTGTCAAAATAATGACTTAACATTATGAAGGGATGACATCCTAGATGTTTACTATTGGATAAAGATTTTGGAAGTTGACCATATAAAGTTATTAGCTTTAATAACTCATATATTAGGCATACTTGAAATGTAATGAAATACAAGTGTGATATGTAAAAAGAAAGAAAAGATAACTTGCGATAGTTGTATATTGTGATAGCAGAAAAGGCTATTGATGCGAAGTTGTAAGCAGTACCATATTATAGTCAGAAACATTTTGTATTACCTATTTGGGCAGTGAGCTCAGCTGGTGATCAGGTTTCGTAATCTAACTCCTAACAGGGTTAAGGCTTCTAACAAGGCCTAAAGTCCTTTAACCAGGACATATCTACTATATATTGTAAATTGACTCCTAACAGGGTCCAATATCCCTAATAGGATACTTTTGATTAGTGATCTTTGTGGGTACCATCCCCACTAGGGTTTTCCCTTGGCTAGGGTTTCCTCGAGAACATATGATGTGTTATGAGTTCTTTCTATTTACTGCTATGTTTGTTAATCAGCTTGATAATCTTTATATGCACTAAATTAATCTTTTATATCCATAAGTGGGCAAAAGAAAAAGTTTTTGAAATACTGATTCATCCCCCCCTCTAAGTATTTCCTATTTCTAACAAAAGATACCCTAAAATCATGAACATGAACATATAAAGCATAAAGAATCTGTAGACAATTATTGATGAGTGATCTGGTGCTATATCTGATGATCTCCTTTGAAGAAGATGATGATCAAGAAGACAAAAATCTATATGAGTGCTCCAATTGGACTTTGCAAACATTGATTAGATGTCAACAATGGAAGTAGCATATGTCGATTGAAGATACATATGATGCATGAATTTGCATGATTGATCTTCACTACACAACCAATGATGTTGTTTGAGTGATAACTTTATCACTTCTCAACTTTTTTGAAAATGTAGGTGCAATAGTCTTATAGGAATCCAAAAGTGTTTCAGCATACTTCAAGAGAAACCAAGGAACTTCCACTAAAAAGGATTGTAAGAGTGTCTCAGTGCACTTCAAGTGAAACCAAGGAAGCATTAGCACAAACATGAATAGTAGCATACCCCCATAATGCTGACTTGGATGAGGCTTGATAGATCCACTAGAATGATGTGTCACCATGATATGCGAAAGGGACCAAAATTATTTGCAAATGAGAAAAGGGTGTGTGTGGTCAAACTACACACTTGCATGAGAGAAGAATATCAATGATTTTCTTGTTGTCATGGAGGAAATCTCCCTTTGAAAAAGTGATGATTGGAAAACAAAGGTTCAACACAATCCCCCATAGAACTTTATAATTCAAGGCCAGTATAAATAGTTTTATGGCACATCATTTTTGCAAAGTCCCCAAAAGACATGGATGGACACTAGATCTAATGTGTCTTCACAATAGGACTTGCATAGGATGATCAACTAATCCAAAGGACAAATCAAGAAAAAAATTGATAAGAAATTGTACTAAAGAAGTGCATGGAACTACCTTTTTGATGAATCTTCATTTGCTAAAAAAATGGACTCTAGACATCCATGTTATGGCTATGTGAAGAAAATTTGACTTTTAGGATCAAAATGTGATGAAATAGTCCACCGCTTTTACCCAGGGGTATGGTTGTGGTCCTCCATGGGACCATCAGCTCATCATTTCAGAAAAGAGTGCCCCTCCCAGATGGAGACGACCCAAGAAGAGCTGAGTAGGTGGTTGGGTTTGATGGTGGCTCTCCTTAAAAGCTCCTCAAAATATAAGAATACCAATCACCAAATTATCACATACCAATGATGTGAAAGGTAGAGATATACAATTCACCGAGAGGCGGTTGTTCTAGTGTAGAAGGTTCTCAATGTTAGCCTCCTAGATAGGTACAAGCTACCAAAGAGATCCATGCTATCCAAGAGAGATTAAGTGCACTCAAACCCACTGAAAGTGTCAACCAGTCTCCAAAAGGTGCACCTCCATAAAGAAATCACAAACTTTAATAAAGTCACCAACTCAACAACTTTTCACATTGGGACTAGCACTAGTCAAAAAAGATTATAAGATTATATCAAAGGGTGGACTAGCTCTGATACCATGTTAGGATAGGTCATCATATACCAAGGATCTAGTCTACAAACACCCACTAGAATAGAGAGAATCAACACAAGAAGCTATATTGAAATAAGCTAATGAGATATTAAGGTATTGAGGTGTTTACGAAGGTATAGTGGCTCTGCTTAAATAGGCAAGAGCAGATAGGTAGTGTGGACAAGGTTGAGACAAGTGTCTCAACCTAGAGGAAGTAGAGTTCAGATAGAACTCTACAATATCCACTTAAGATAAGTTAGAGTCCAAATAGGACTTAATGGCCTACCTAATAAATATATTGACCTAAGTAAACTTAATTAAAGAGTAATTAGTAACAACTATTTACTCTAACACCCCCCTTTAAGTGTAACTTAGGGAGTACAATAATGCAGTAGAAAAGCTTTATGGGTCCCAACAACTAGGCCATGTTAGGTACCCATGTAAAACTACAATGCATGCTCTCATAACCACAAAAAAAGAGAAACCCCAGTGGTATAAAAATCCTCCCCAAAAGAGAGAAGATGAAGTTCTAAGAAGCCTTAAAAAATATGCCCTAAAATCATGAACATGAAGCTCACTAAAGCATAAAGAATTTGTAGACAATTATTGATGAGTGATCTGGTGCTATATTTGATGATCTCCTTTGAAGAAGATGATGATCAAGAAGAAAACAATCTGTATGAGTGCTCCAATTGAACTTCATGAACATTGATCAAATGTCAACAATGGAAGTAGCATTTGTTAATTGAAGATACAGAGGATACGTGAATCTACATGAGTGATCTTCAGTACATAACAAATGATGTTATTTGAGTGATACCTTTATCACTTCTTGACTTTTTTGAAAATGTAGGTGCAATAGTCTTATAGGAATCCAAAAGTGTTTTAGTGTACTTCAATTGAAACCAAGGAACTTCCACTAAAAAAGAATGCAAGAGTGTCTTAGTGCACTTCAAGAGAAACCAAGGAAGCATTAGCATGAACAAAAATAGTAGGATACCCCCCATAATGTTGACTTAGGTGAGGCTTAATAGATCTACTAGAATGATGTGTCACCATGCTATGCAAAAGGGACCAAAAGTATCTACAACTGAGAAAAGGGTGTATGTGGTCAAACTACACACTCTCATGAGGCAATAATATCAATGATTTTTCTATTTTCATGGAGGAACTCTCCCTTTGACAAAGTTATGATTGGAAAACAAAGGCTCAACACAATCCCCCATGTAACTTTATAATTCAAGGCGAGTATAAATAGTTTTATGGCACATCATTTGTGTAAAGTACCCAAAAGACATGGATGGACACTAGATCTAATGTGTCTACACAATAGGACTTACATAGGATGCTCAACTAATCCAAAGGACAAATCAAGAAAAAACTTGAAAATAAATTATACTAAGGAAGTGGATGGAACCACCTTTTTGAATGAATCTTCATTTACCAAAACAATGGACTCTAGAAATCCATGTTATGGCTATGTGAAGAAAATTTGACTATTAGGACCAAAAGGTGATGAAATAGCCCACCCCTTTTACCCAGGGGCATGGGTTTGGTCCTCTATGGGACTGTCAACTCATCATTTAAGAAAAGAGTACCCCTCCTAGATGGAGAGGGCCCAAGAAGGGCTGAGTAGGTGGTTGGGTTTGATGGTGGCTCACCTTAAAATCTCCTCAAAATATAAGAATACCAACCACCAAATTATCACAGACCAATGATGTGAAAGGTAGAGATATACAATTCACCGAGAGGTAGTTTCTATAGTGTAGAAGGTGCTCAATTTTAGCCTCCTAGATAGGTACAGACTACCAAAGAGATCCATGCTATCCAAGAGAGATTAAGCACGCACAGAGCACTAAAAGTGTTGACCAGTCTCCAAAAGTTGCACCTCCATAAAGCAACCATGGACTTTAATGAATTCACCGACTCATCAACTTTTCACATTGGGACTAGCACTGGTCAAAAAAATTATAAGATTATATCAAAGGGTGGACTATCTATGATACCATGTCAGGATAGATCATCCTATACCTAAGAGCCAGTCTACAAACACCCTCTAGAATAGAGAGAATCAACACAAGAAGCTATATTAAAATGAGCTAATGAGATATTAAGATATTGAGATGTTTACAAAGGTATAGAAGCTCTGCTTAAATAGGCAAGAGCAAATAGGTAGAGTGGACAAGGTTGAGACAAGTCTCTCAACCTGGAGGAAGTAGAGTTTTGATAGAACTCTAAAATATCCTCTTAAGATGAGTTATAATCCAAATAGAACTCAATGATATCCATCTACCTAATAAATGCATTGACCTAAGTAAACTTAATTAATGATTAACCAGTAACATTTATTGACTGTAATAAACATCCTCTTTGAAAAAATCATAAATTTTGGGTGAGAAAACACCCTTTGCACAAATTGTCATAGTAGAGGATATTATTCTAGGATATAAGAAAAAATAAAATTTTTTTTTTTCGAATAATCTTACAACAACACAAAGTTTTTAAAAAAAGAGGGTCTATTATTAAAAAGTAAAATAGATAAGTAACCAAAAGCAACAATACAAACCAATTAGAAAACTTGATAAAATCATCCCTAGTTGAGAGAGGGGGAAAATGAAATGTGATAGAACAAAATGAAGCCTTGAAAATTATATCCTTCATGGATGGACATTAGAAATGCACTTCGAAGACTCACCATTTATGTAGTCTAGAAACCTTTCTTCAAAATATCTCACCTAAGGTTCCTTCGGGAGAACTTGGCCACTTAACAACCGAAAATGGGTATCGAGAAGACACTTATCATCATAAAAAATTGTATGCGAAGGCCATTCTCTAGTTTTTGTGTTACCGTCATAGTTTGAATATTATATAAAGACATTAATCAATATTTGTATTTATTTTGATTATCTTGTATATATAAACAATAGAAAAACTTTTATTTTTTGAAGTTTCATTTCTAGATTCGATCAATTATTTTATATTGTTTAAAAATGTGATAATATTAAAAAGATATATAATAGATTTATATGATCACTCTAAAAATACATCTATTCATTTCCCATATGCATTAGCTAATAGATTTATTAGAGAACTTAAGAATAGAGAAATGCACGTTAGTTTGAACACATTCATCACTTAAAGATAATTTTAATATAAAATATTTAAGTTTCAAGATTGAGGTTAATTTGTATAAAATTTTGATAGAAATTTTTAATATTTTACTATAACTCACTAAATATTAGATTTTTTTATGAATAATAGCCATCTTCAGTAATACAAAATGTAAGCTACCACTATTCACCTAAAAAAAAAAGGTAGGAAGATCCAGGATTACATGAATTAAATGCACAACACTAAAAGAATTAAAAATAGATGAATCTAATCTCTTTATCCATACATGAGCCATATAAGTCTAGCTTTCATACTAGTTTGGCTAGTGGGTTACAAACTTTGATTTGACTGATAGAAATCCCCTAAACCTATACTTGATGAATGATCAAAGATAAAACTATCATAATGAAGTTAATATTAATAAATGAGAGTGTTTAAGGGAAGTAATTGCCAAATTTCTTATTTTTCAAGTTGGGTTGTTTTCACATTTGTTTGCTTTATTCAATCCTACAAAAGAATATATGTCATGTATAAGCTTCTTTTGAAAATTAAAATCTTGTGATATTTCTATCAAGATTTAAGTGTGTAGTTATTTTAGCCAAACTCATTGACCCATGTTTCATGAGTAGTGGTTTGTACAAACCCACCTTTAATCAGAATAAATGGAACACTTAATACTCATTGCAACTAGATGATGCTTATAAAAGTGATGCACTTGAACTTCTGGGGAGGTCACCCATCCCAGTAGTATTCTTTCTTTTCTATGGATACATAATTTTTCTTTTTTGATTATGTAAATCGGGGTGGAGCCCAAACTCTTTTGTATCAAATACTCATTTATAGAAATGAATTGTGCAAGTATATATCGATTAAAGGTAACTAACACAGATATTTTGTTTCAAGCAGTAATGAAGAGAGAAAATGAAAGTTTTTTTTGCACCATTCAACAGATAGACAACACAAATGAGCTAATTGAAAACACATATTGAGGTAGTCTTGGTGACTATTGATTCTCCATATTAATGGAAAAATAATTATAACTTCTAGCTTCTATGATATATTCAAAGTTTGGAAAGATAAGAATCTTTACATATTTGTATCAAATCTTTGTCGAGCATGACCTCATTGATCCATGTTTTATGAGTAGTAGCTCACACAAACCCATCTTTTATGAGAATAAAATGAACACTTAATACACATTACATCTAGGTGATGCTCACAAAGGTGGAGATGGAGCCCAAATTCATTTTCATCATAGCCATCAGTGTCACCAGTAGTGAGACTCAAAAAGGTCCAACTAGAAAATAAAAAAAATAAGAACAACCAAACTGAGAATAAAAAGAACCAAAAGAAATGGAGAAAACATAAAGAAACAAACAAATAATATATAAAAACAACTGTGCAAGTATATCTCACTTAAAGTAACTGACACATAGAAGTTGGATATTATGTTCAAGCAGTAAGGAAGATAGAAAATGAAAGCATTTTTTTTCTTCGCTCAATTCAACTGATAGACATCACATATGAGCTAATTGAAAACACATATTATGGTGGTCCTAGTGGCTATTGATTCTCCATATTAATGGAAAGCATTTATAACTTCCAACTTATATGATAATAAAAATCATATATTCAAAGTTTGGAAAGATTAAAGAATTTGTCAAATAGACTGTTGATTTACTATGTAAAATAAATTATAAAACCTTTTGCTCATAGGGTATTATAAATTAAATCTTTATAAGTTTGAAATGATTTTGAATCACATATTTGTATCAAATCCTTGTCTAGCACACATAACATAGTCTTAACTTAAGATACAGTAATAGATCAGCTCTAAACACAAAGATCATTGAATACTTGCACTTCCTAATTAACCAATTTGAGAATACCATTTTCTTAAATGGATCTTAATGTCTAGATATTCCTGATAGATTGATACGTCCCTATGGTGGTTTTCTCCTTAAGGCATGTGCATTGGTTCTTCTGCTTTTGAGGTCAACAAAAATTATTGTTAAAGGAGAGACAAAAAGATAATATGTAATGAAATATAACACAAATGTTAGCTGCTTTGTATCTGCTTTATTCCCCGCTCCTTGCTCTTCTAAGATGATCCCTAACTGATTTTGGTTCTTTTGGTATCTTCCTTATTCTATAATGTGCAGGTTGGTTAACATTCCCCACTTCTCCATTTTTATCTTCACAAATATCATTTCAATCCAATAAATATTTTCATTTCCTAGTTGGCCCCATATACGATGACCTAAAAAGAAGGATTTAGAAAACCAATTCTCTTAGGTAAGTAATAGAAAATCATAGCCTTTTGGAGTCTTCAGAGATCTTACAGGTTTGATACTATAGTAGGCAAGAAAGAAATGTATTGATAGTATAGTAGCCAAACAAAAATACCTAACAGACATTTAATAGAAAAAGGGGATGATATACCTGCATTGGGATTATTAACCTGACTATCCTTGCTGTAAAAAGAAATGGTCATCAATTAATACAGAATTAAGTATTGGATTTAAAAAATGTCTTGATAAACCCTAATTTTGTAAAGGAACAACCTTTACTCTTTACAAGATAAGAGTAGAGGAACACAAAAATGACTCAGAGATGACACAAAAGTAGGGATTGTCCTAAGATAAATGTCCTGATAAAACCCTAATTTTGTAAAGGATGTTGGAATTATCCCAACTACTTCCTCCATAACTCTCTCCAGCACTCTCATGTGCCAAGTCTTCTCCTCCAGCTCAGTCCATCTCCTTTCAACATTGCGTGAGCTATTTTTTATTTTGGTTTTAAATGCAAATCCTTCTCGTAGATTTATTTTGCTAGCTATGCTCTCAGCATTAAATATTTGTAATTAATGATTTTTTGGACTTTTTTCTCTATGCATATTCAATGTATTTGTGACAGCCCTTTTTATTTTGTAATCTCTTAGTATGAAGCTGAAAAATGGATAACAAAGAACTCTCTAATAATGAAACATTTTCTATATGTTTTTATAGATGAAAATATATATTTGAAGGCTGCTATTTTGGTTTTTTCTAGGATGCACTATTTTTCATTTGCTCTACCTCTATCAATAATTGGTATCAGAGCCTAAGGTTTTTCCAAAAAAAAGAGTTGTTGAGGGAAATATTTAGCAGCAACTAAGAGTTCCAGAAAATGTATTCAAGTAAGAGTGATAATGGAAAGAACAAGTTTAACAAATCCTTAAATCCCACAGTTCAATGGGTAAAATTATGATTATTGGTCCATAACAATGAAAGCACTCTTTTGTTCTCAAGATATTTGGGATCTAGTGGAGAATGGTTACCTAGAACCAGTTGATGTAGCAGCATACAATGCGCTAACTCAAGCAGAGAAGGATTTATTGAGAGATAATAGGAAGAAGGATTCAAAAGTTTTATTCTACATTTTTCAAGCAGTGCATGAGAGTATTTTTCCAAGGACTGTGGCATCAACTAAGTCCAAGAAAGCATGGGATATCCTCCAAACAACATACCAAGGAATGGAAAAGGTGAAAATAGAAAAGCTACAAATGCTAAGAAGGGATTTTGAAACAATTTTCATGAAGGAATCAGATTCAATAGACTCCTTTTTCACACAAGTGATGGGTTTAGTCAATCAAATTAGATCTCATGGTGAGACACTAGAGAAGATAGAAGAATTGTTGAAAAGATTTTGAGGAGTTTACTAGCAAGGTTTGAATCCATAGTTGTGGCCATAGAGAAGACAAAGAATCTCTCACAATTTTTAGTTGATGGGCTTAATGCATCTCTTATTTCACATGAGCATAGGCTTAGTAGGTCAAAAATTTCATCATTAGAGCATGCATTCAAGACAAAAGCTTCAATCAACCATAAAAGAGGTAGAGGAAGAACAAATTTTAGAGGTAGAGGAAGAAATTCATATAGAGGCGGAAGAAGTGGCCCATCAAGCTCAAGTGGAAGAGGTAGCAGCTAATACCCAAGTCACAATGAAACTCAAAATCAGTGTCAAGGCCAAAGGTATGACAAATCTCAAGTCCAATGTCACTATTGCAAAAATTATGGGCATTATTCAAATGAATGTAGGAAGAAGCAATACAATTTTAACAAACAAAATGCAAATTTCACAAAACAAAATCAAAACCAAAAATCAGATCAAAACACAATGTTTTTGGCTTGCAATGTAGCATAAGAAAATGAAAAAGATGTATGGTTTTTAGACTCGGGCTGTAGCAACCACATGACAAGGAATTTAGAAATATTTTCAAGCTTGGATGAAAATATAAAATTTGATGTCACTTTAGGGAATGGTGATAAGGTGGCAGTCAAAGGAAAAGGGGACATCAATATTTTAACTAAGAAGGGGGAGAAGAAGTATATTTCTGATGTTTATTTTGTTCTTGATTTAAAGCATAATTTGATGAGTATTGGCTAGCTTGTTCAAAAGGGGTTTAGAGTATCTTTGAAAAATGGAGAGTGGAAAATTTTAGACAAATTTCTAAGCAATCAGCTCATTGCAAAGGTTCTATTGGTTGTGGATTATTCCCTTTGATCTTCAACTTGCAGATTTACACTTTGATGGATAATTTAAATAAAATCGTGACTCTATCACCACTCCAAAGTCCACAAGGAAGAGGGCCAATTGACAAGGATCAAAAGATCCTTCTACACTTTGAGCTTCAGTGCTCAAGCGGGTGTACCCTTGACTCACTTCTCTAAAGGATTCTAAAACAATATTCCACTATATCTCATATAAGATTGCTAAAGATTTATCAAATAATGTTTGTGTTTATAGTTGTTAACCATGCATACCTCAAGAGGAAGGACCAGTGCCTTATCCCAAGGCTCAGAGTCACCTAACTATATACCTCAACTGAATACCTCAAATCAAACACAATGGAATTTGAGGTAAGTGCTTTGCCTATTACCCCTTTCCCTCAAGCACAAGGACATCAAATTCTACACTTGACTGCAAACTCACTGAATTCACCTAGAAGACTTTAATCCTAACTTTGTTAGGAGCTCAAAGATAAATTCAAAATACTCTTTGTTTACCATATGTTAGCACACTTTGTGAAACTAACATATATGAGCTCAGAGACAAGCAAGAAGACATACACAAGATACAAGATTGGGATTCAAAATGTTCTCATTAACACAATCAGGATCAACATAAAATCAGAATGATACCAAGATTAGAAGAGTCACAAAATCAAACTTCTATCAGTATATTACAGTCAAAAACAAGGGACCAAAAGCAACCATGCTTTTGGAGCCCTTGCAAAATCCAAAATTCTCTAACTTATACCCCGTAGTCATCTTGAAAATCTGCAACAATCTAAGATGACTAGGGTTAGGGTTTCAACCACCTAACCTACTGGAAATGGTCTAAAAAGTTATTACAAGGGTGGGAAACATAGTCAATCAGGAAAGAGGAAATTCCTGAACTGATGCAAAATCATGAAATTCTTCTCCGCAAGTACAGGGGATCACAAAACTGGGCTTAAAAGGACACCATGCAACAAGCCTTGAGCACACAATCAAAATGGTACAAGCTTTGCAAACAATCCAACAGCACCCTGGACCACAACACAAATGGCAAACCAGTCATTTCTCACCCAACAAGGTCATTTATGCAATGAATTCTATAAATTTGGTACTTTCTAGTCATTGGAAGTTCTCAGAAAAATTTGAATTTGAACCACAATGGCTAAATCCCTAGTGCCTACAGAGAATGATGACCTACATTCAAACTGAGACTAGCTTTAAAACATAGTCATCCGAACAAACCTCCTTCGCGGCTTTAAGATCTTCCTCTAAAAGTGGCCCCACTAGACTTAGTGAATTGTTGACAAAGGACCTTTGCCAATTCGCTAAACATTTCTCCAAACCTCAGACCCCACCTGGGTCTGCTCGATGCCACATGTCATTTTATCATTCACCACAACCGCCCAGTCATGACTGACAGGACCCACAAACCTTTGGCATCTAATCAAATAGCTGGCGCAAGATCACATGTGTCAGAAAAAGGCCTTAAGAACATACGCTGACCATCGATGCTCAGACATGTCAGGACCCCTCTGACAGACACACTAGCAACCAGGTCCCACAGCTACGTCCAGGAAAGATTCAAAATCAATGGTCATCACATGATCGCAAGGGGATGGAATATTCTATGTGATCATGTGGCAACCACATGATCCTTAGGCAACTGACAAAATGACCCCATTGGGCCCACTGATGCTACTTTCATTAAACCCATCAGCCAATGAGGAATTGCCAACTGTGCTTAGGTGTCACCCTGGACCCACAATTTGAAATGTCATGTCACAAAGATAAGATCAATGGCCATTAGATTGAGATGGTGTCAGAAACCAGGCCCAAGAAGATAAAGCCGAGAACCTTAGGAAAAATATTGAAATCGCAGGGCGGGACTGCGGACTTAGGAAAAATAAAGGGACCCGCTGGAGAGAAAGACTAACTATGAACCAGGGTGACGTGGAAACTTAAAAGGCACATGCAGAGGAGGTATTTTAAGTGACCCACAAAAAAGGTAATGCGTGAAAAGAATAAAGCTCAGGCACATTTGAATTTTGAAACCTAACGGCTAGATTCTGAACATTTTGCCTAAGGTTTAACCAGGGAGCAGAAAAATCATTACAGAGAGCAGGGGAAAAGACTGGGAGCCATGAAATTTTTTGCACATGCTAACAGTGGCTCTTTGTTGGGGATGTGTGCCTCTTGCAGGCATGGTAAAGATTCAAAATCACTCAGAGAGCAGACCAACCCATTGGATAAAATTATAGACAGCAAGGAACAAGCAGGGCAAGACAAGCAACAGGACCAGAAACTTGACAAACTAGGGCAAAATAGGGTAGGGGCAAGCAACCTATATACAAGAATTTACAAGATGTACAACCCTAACTACTGTTCATGGAAAACAAAGTACTTCAAATGAAGTACTACTTCAAGAATTGTCCATGAACTGGCAACTCCTGAATATCACCATTAAAATCCTTGATGATGTAAGAATCTTGGCCCCATTTCTCATGAATCAGATATGGCCCTAACTAGATGGGATCAAATTTACCATGTTTCCCCTTATCCTCCAATTTGGCATTCCAAACTAACACCAAATCTCTAGGCTCAAACTTTCTATCAATAGTCTTTTTATCATATAAATTCTTAACCTACAACTGTAATTTGGCATTCCTTGCAACTGATTCTCTTCTA
Source organism: Chamaecyparis obtusa (assembly GCA_027943335.1). NCBI lineage: Eukaryota > Viridiplantae > Streptophyta > Pinopsida > Cupressales > Cupressaceae > Chamaecyparis > Chamaecyparis obtusa. The sequence goes on from BSBK01008518.1 coordinate 20,404, forward strand.
GTTTCATCCAACCTAATGAGGTCCTCAATTCTCAACTACATTTCATCATTAATGTCATCATCAAAAAACTGCACAAACTTGCACATCTCCAATAAATTCTTCTGAGGCATCCTAGCATGAATTCCATACACCAGGTCAAATGGTGCACAACCAATTTCCCTCTTCATAGTTACCCTATCAGCCCATAAAGCTGATGGCAGCTTTGAATTCCATGCCCTCTTATTCTTCTCCATAATTCTCTTCAAGATTTTAATCAAGCTCTTATTAGTAGATTCTACCTGACCATTTCCTTGCGGATGATAAGGTGAGGAATTAGAAATCTGAATTCCCAAACCTTTGCAAAAGTCCTTATATTCAGCAGACCTGAAGCACATAGCATTGTCACTCACTATCCTCTCAGGGCACCCAAACCTTGTAACAATATACTTCATCAGGAAATCAATTACCACCTTGCTAGTTGCATTCCTTGTAGGTATAGCTTCTACCCACTTTGTAAAATAATCAGTGGTAACTAAGATCCATGAATGTCCTCCACTTGACTTGTTTGGTATCTCCCCAATGAAATCAATTCCCCATTGCTGGAAAGGAGCCTAAACTTCTACTGGTTTTAATGGTACATTACCTAAAAACTTAAGCTTACCAGAGAACCTTTGACAAGCATCACATCTCCTTACCAACTGTTCTGCATCCTTGAAGATTGTGGGCCACCAAAATCCCGCTCTCAAGATCTTATGAGTAGTTTTTTTACCCATATAATGTCCACCACAAACCCCCTCATGCATTTCCTTCAACAATACATTAGCTTGATCCTCATCTACACATTTCAATGGTATGCAATCCAAATCTTTTCTATACAACTTAGATTTCACAATTACATACTTGATGGCCTGTAACTTCAATGTCCTCTTTTGATTATCATTAATACTATCTGGACACCTCATGTTTCTCAAATAGTAAATAATGTCCTGATACCAAATACAATCATCCATATCATATGTACAATCAGTTTCAGAATGATTTACCTGGTTTGCATCTAGATTGGATTGAGCCATCAGTCTTGCCAATCCTTGACCTCTAACCAACTTAGTGATCTGGATCTCAACATTGAGTTCCTGGATCCTATTAATCCATCTGCATCTTCTTCCAGACACCTCTTGCTGTGAGAAAATGTCCTTCACAGCTGCACTTGGCACAAAAGCAATCACAACTACTCCCATCAAGTAACACCTAAAAGCCTTGATTTCCTTCACAAGTGCATAAGCTTGCTTCTCATTTATGTCATACTTTAATTCTATAGCCTACAAAGATTTACTGAAAAATGCAATAGGTTGCGCAAAACCATCCTTATTCTTTTGTAACAAAACTGTAGCAATAGTATGAAAAGATGAAAAGGAAAAGATATGCATTGGAACATTATAATTAGGTGCCATAAGCATTGGTGCATCTTTGATAGCCTACTTGATATTCCTGAAGGCTTCATCAGCTCGCCCTCCCAATTGACTATAGATCCCTTCTTTAAAATCTTGGAAATAGGTCTAGTAACCTCTGCAAAGTTTGTCACAAACCTCCTTATAAAATTGACCTGACCAAAGAAGGACTGAATCCCTTTAAAATTCTTTGGTCTCTAAATTTTATCAATTGCTACTACCCTCTCAAGGTCAATTCTCACTCCTTGCTTCCCAACCAAGTGGCCAAGCAACTTACCTTCTACGACACAAAAAGCACATTTCCTTGGGTTTAATGAAATGCCAAATTCCAAGGCCCTCATAAATATTTTTTTCTAAATGAGCACAATGGTCCTCTTCCCTCTTGGAATAGGTAGTTAGATCATCCTGATATACAACAAGGAAATCATTAATGAAATCTGAAAAGGCAACATCCATTGTCCTGTGAAAAGTAGCACCAGCATTTGTGAGACCAAAAGGCATTCTCACATAAACATATGTTCCCCAAGGTGTTGTAAAGGTTGTCTTGAATTGTTCTGATTCCTTGAAAATGACCTGATTGTAGCCAAAGAAACCATCCATCATTGACATCAATTCTGACCAGGTTACTCTCTACAACATAGCTTCCATATTGGGCAAACAATAATTATCTTTCAATGAGCTGATGTTCAAATTTCTGAAGTCCACACAAAGCCTAATGTCACCATTCTTTTTTCTTATAGGGACAAGGTTTGACACCCAAGAAGAATGCCTTATAGGCTTGATAATGCTAGCATCTCTCAACTTCCTTAATTATTTTTGCATCTTGGGTGCCAAAGTAGGATTAATAGGCCTTTGTTTTTGCTGGAAAGGTTTAGCATCTTCTTCTAATGGAATAACATGCTGAAATAAATCCTCTCTATAAACCTTTAGGTCATCATATAAACATGCAAAAACATGCCTAAATTTCCTCAATAATTCAATCAAAGGTCACCTTACCTTTTGAGATATATCTCTACCAATGTATACTTTCTTAGGTGCCTCATGTGATCCAAGATTTATCTCCTCAAGATCAACATGATCTTCTCCTTTGATATTCTTTTGAACTCTATCTTGGTTGTCAAAGACAGTCTCCAAAACAACAAGCCCCTTGGGTACCTTGTTAGTTCTAAGCTGAATGACTTCATTGCCTAAGACAACCTCCCTTCCTCCTACTGACTCAACCAAGGCTGAACAATCAAGTCCCTGACCATGATACTAATCCTTACAATCCATAAACTTCAAAATATCATTATCATCATAAAAAACTTGCCAATTCTCAATATTATCTGGTATACTAGGCCTAGCCTAAATTTCAACTTTAGAGATACCAGAGAATGTGATATCATTGGGATTGATTGCAATATTGGCTAATAAGTCAGCCATCTTGTTGTTACTCCTATCCCTCCACTCAATATTAAAGGCATCAAAATGCTCAATCAAATCCCACACTGCATTCCTATATTGTTTCAACCTTCTATTCTTAGAAGCATACACTGACCTTACTTGGGACACCACCAACTCAGAATCACCAATAACATTTAGACATTTAATACCATGCTTTTGTGCTGACCTCAATCCTAACAACAAGGCCTCATATTCCGCTATATTGTTGGTAAAAAATAAATTCAATGTGAAAGAGAACTTGTAGGTGTTTCCATCAGGAGAAATAAGCAAAATACCTACTCTTGCACCATCTTTGCAATTTGCACCATCAAAGTACATTACCCACAAATTACTCTTCACAAAATCAGCACCTGCTTCAATAGAGATAGGTGACAAAATATGTTTATTTTCAAATACAGGGATCTCTACCCTAAAAGAATTAACATCAGTATCCACAAAACATGTAGTTTCACTATCTATGTTTCTCTCAATCATGTGGTATACTCTTGGCTCTCGTTCAATCTTGACAAACTGATCATCAATCTTGAAAGTTGCATAGGACAGATCACACTGTAAACTTCCACCCATGGCAGCACTCCACCTTCTAGACAGCAACATCCCATAATGAGGAGGTATATCCACCACTAAAACACTCATTGTTAGCTCTTTCTCTGGATATGCTGCCAACCTATATGGCATTGCATTGATAGTCCCAATAACTATTACCTCCCTCTGATCCATTGCACAACACCTGCCCTACAGTGTATCAACTTTAAGGCCCAACCTCTCCATGATTTTGAAAGGCATGACAGTATTAGAGGCACCACTATCAATCATACAATTTCTTAACTTCATCCCATTCATAAGAACACTTAAGAAGAATGGGTCAATATTTTCAAGGCTGGCATTGACAGAACTATCCAAATATATTAGAGGAATCTAAGACACAATTCCCTAAGCAGCAACATCCTTCAAAGCTTTATCCTGAGATCCATTGCATGAAGTATCATTTTTGTCAATATTACCAACCCATGCAATAGCCTTATCTTTATGTTTAGGGATCCTCAACAATTCTGACAATGGAACCCTAATTGTAATTTGTGACAATACTGATAACATGTCAATAGGCGTAGAAGTAGGAATCTCAATCTGCATTGTCTTAACATCCTTTTTTTTATCTGACACATTAGGTGTACTGACCACCCTCATTTTTTCAATCCTAGCCATTGTGTTAACTGGCTTCTCAATCTCACTAGAGACCTTTTCAATTCCAACTCCCCTAGGCTCACAGTGCTTACCTTTTACATTCTTGAATTTCACCATGTGATCAACCTTTGATTTTTTCTCATTAGGTTCTCTGGAGTTGGTACTCTTCATAAAAATTCCTGTAGCTTTCTCATTTATGTTCCTTGCCACCATGCCTCTAGTTTGCACCTAGGAAATCATTTCTGTAGTAATCCTCTCCATCTCTTCTCTAGAAGGTCTTCTCAAATTTACTGGCTTGGGAGAAGAGTTCATGTTACATGTTTTCTGATCAACGCATTCACCATCAAAAAAAATCTCTTGATGAAAAAGGGCCTGATTATGTCTCTTCACATTCACATCTACCTCTTCATCAAAATTAGAATCATCTTCATATCCTAGACATGAAGAAGCCATGTTGCAACCAACATCATCTTGTTCTTCTTCTTGTTCTATCTCCTCATTGCCAAAATCTTGATTTGCAACCATAGATTGTGCAACCACACAATGCTCTGCAGAATGAGGGGACTGGCATACAACACACCAAGGTACATTCTCCATGACATTTATTGAAGCCTTATTTAGAGGGTCAGGGACACCTTTGTCATTATTTCCTCTTGTAGCAGGGACAATAGGCTTGCCATCCTTCCATTGGGTGTTGTAGGGGTAATTCTGCAGTCTATTCTGCTTACTAAAATTGTTGTTGAACTGAGGCCTTTCATTGGTAGGAGCACTGATGTTCCTATTTGCAGGTGCCTTCAAATCCTTCAATGCATTAAGCACCTTATCCAATTTTTCTTCTTCTTGCCTCCTAGATCCAACATTCTTATCATTTTCTTTCTTATATTTCTTGTCCCCAAACAAATTTGGGTCATCTCTCTTTCCACCCAACTTTCCTAATATTTTCATGTTGTTCTCAATATTGACAGCAATCCTAAAAGCATCCCTAAGAGTTCTTGGTTCTTTATCCCTCAATAAATATCCCATCTTCCCATCAAATGCATTGAAGTATGTAGTTAGACAGACATTGTCATCTAACCGCATAACTTGGAACAACTTATGCATACCCTTCTGAAATCTCATGTTGAATTCAGTTGCAGGCTCATTCTAATTTTTCCTTATGGTGTTGAATTCATTCAACATGAAGCTAGCATTAGGCCTATCACCATACTACTCCTTGAAAAATTTCTCAAAAGAGTCCCAAGTATCAATACATCTATCAGGAAGCCTCTTAAGCCAATCTCTAGCATCCTCCATTAGAGATTGAACAAATAGTTTCATGACAACATCCTCATGCTCTACCTCATAATCATTAAGCATATCAACAAATAACCTAAGATTCTCTTCACAACTAATAGCATTATTACTAGAAAACTTAGGCACCTTATCTCTAATATCACTTGGAAAAGCATTTAGATAGCTAGGAATTCCATCAAAACTTATTTGCCTATAGCCTTCTAATTTCATAGGTCTTCTTTGAAAGCTCAAACTAGTGTTAACCCTAGGATCAACATTAGCATCTACATTTATCTATGCATTCAACTACTACCTAGGATCTGCACCTATCCTAGCAGATGAAGAAGGAAAAGAACTAGTAGCATTACTAAGTGGAATGGTAGTAGAAATAGATGGCATACCTAATTTAGTAGTAGATGGGCCAAGAGCATTAGCTGAAGAAGCCCTCAAAAATTGGATCTTCCTTTTCTTTTCTACAATGGAAGCCTCAACCTCAGCTCTCTCTAGTTCTCTTTCAAGGTCCTCATCTTCTTTTCTCCTTCTCTCCATTTTAGTGTCCTTATTTGAATCAGGTGGTGGGATCCCTAGTATTTTCACTGATTTTCTTACTTGCTCACCCACCATCTTCTACTTTCCTTTCTCATTAATGATAACAGTAGGTCTAGTGATCCTATTCCCATCTTTATCTTTAGGCAAAGGGACATAACTTTGCACTTGTCTAACCATAGGGCCCTCCCTATCAAATTCATGATCCTGAAGCAAGCGCTCTTGCTCACTCCTCAAGGCATCAAGATCACCAAAAACATCATGCTATAGAGTTCTAGGAGCAGAAGCAAGCATTCTATTTCTCTCCTTCATTTCATTTATTTTTCTAAGAAGAGACTACCTCTCTATCAAAGCATTCACCTTTTCAGCCTCTCTCTCCTCCTATAATCTTTTGTGTATGGCATCCTGCTCTGCCAACTACAACCTTAGTGCATTCAAGTCATCAGGATCAACCATAATGTCATTAGAACTAGATGACACATCCATATCAGGAAGATTTTGATATGGGAAATGGACCTTCCTATGTCTCATGGGTTCCCTTATGAAATGATCTTCTTCAAGATCCAGGTTAACTTCTAAACCCACATCTTTATTTTGTTCATCATGACCTACAGGCAATGGACCTTTGTCCTGAAATGCAACCTCAGGGGTATCATAGAATCTCTCTTTAGAGTGACCATCTTCTGATCTAGATACTCTATCTTGTGAACCATCCTCACTTGAGGACACATGTGGTACTCTAGCTCTAGCCTTTCCTTTTTCTTTCATGGGAGCACTAGTAGACTCACCATTCCTTCTAATCCAACTCTTGTTTCCCTATCTAGGTAATTGCTCCAGAGTGACCTCTGAATTCTTCTTGACAAATGACCTAGTATTTCTTCTTTTTTCCATGCTTCTTCAATATGTTGCACTGGTTCAAAGCTTTGAGTTGCCACCCACCTAGATGGGAAATCCTTGAAACACATAGGAAAACAAGAATAGACTATAACCTTCTCTCTAGATTCTCCCCAGTAGAATCACTGACTCTTAACATATGCATATCTTCAAAGTTATCCTCCCCAGCAGAGTTGCCATTTTGTTGGTGACTCGGATGGGCCAAACCAATCTGGTCAAAAGATATGATACTAAAAAATTTGTACCAGCAACTAGAGCTCCTTAATAGGTTTTCATTATGTTCTCCCCAGTAGAGTCACCATTTTGTTGGTTGTGGATTATTCCCTTTGATCTTCAACTTGCAGATTTATACTTTGATGGATAATTTAAATAAAATCCTGACTCTATCACCACTCCAAAGTCCACAAGGAAGAGGACCAACTGACAAGGATCAAAAGATCCTTCTACACTTTGAGCTTCAGTGCTCAGGTGGGTGTACCCTTGACTCACTTCTCTAAAGGAGTCTAAAATAATATTCTAGTATATCTCATATAAGATTGCTAAAGATTTATCAAATAATGCTTGTGTTTGTAGTTGTTAACCATGCATACCTCAAGAGGAAGGACTAGTGCCTTATCCGAGGGCTCAGAGTCACCTAACTATATACCTCAACTGAATACCTCAAATCAAACATAATGGAATCTGAGGTAAGTGCTTTGCCTATTACCCCTTTCCCTCAAGCACAAGGACATCAAATTCTACACTGGACTGCAAACTCACTGAATTCACCTAGAAGACTTTAATCCTAACTTTGTTAGGAACTCAAAGATAAATTCAAAATACTCTTTGTTTACCATATGTTAGCACACTTTGTGAAACTAACATATATGAGCTTAGAGATAAGCAAGAAGACATACACAAGATACAAGATTGGGATTCAAAATGTTCTCATTAACACAATCAGGATCAACATACAATCAGAATGATACCAAGATCAAAAAAGTCACAAAATTAGACTTCTATCAGTATATTACAGTCAAAAACTAGGGACCAAAAGAAACAATGTTTTTGGAATGCTTGCAAAATCCAAAATTCTGCAACTTATACCCCCTAGTCATCTTGAAAATCTACAACAAGCTACAGATGACTAGTGTTAGGGTTTCAACCACCCAACCTGTTGGAAATGGTCTAAAAAGTTATTACAAGGGTGGGAAACACAGTCAATTAGGAAAGAGGAAATTCTTGAACTGATCCATAATCATGAAATTCATCTTTGCAAGTACAGGGGATCACAAAATTGAGCTCAAAAGGACACCCTGCAACAAGCCTTTACCACACAACCGAAATGGTATAAGCTCTGCAAACAATCCAATAGCACCCTAGACCACACCGCAAATGGAAAACCAGTCATATCTCACTGAACAGGGTCATTTCTGCAATGAATTCCATAAATTTGGTACTTTTCAGTTGCTGGAAGTTCTAAAAAAAAATTGAATTTGAACCACAATGGCTAAATCCCTAGCACCTACAGAGAACAACGGCCCACGTTCAAATTGAGACCAGCTTTAAAACACAGCCGTCCAATCAAACCTCCTTCACGGCTTCAAGATCTTCCTCTAAAAGTGGCCACACTAGACTTAGTGAATTGGCAACAAAGGAGCTTTGCCAATTCACTAAACATTTCTCCAAACCTCAGACCCCACCTGGATCCGCTCGATGCCACATGTCATTTTATCATTCACCGCAACCACCCAATCATGACTGACAGGACCCAAAAACCTTTGGCATCTAATTAAACAGCTGGCGCAAGATCGCATTTGTCAAAAAAAGGCCTTAAGAACATACACCGACCATCGATGCTCAGACACGTCAAGACCCCTCTGACAAACACACCAGCAACCAGGTCCCACAGCTATGTCCAAGAAAGATTCAAAATCAATGGTTGTCGCATGATCACAAGGGAATGGAATATTCCATGTGATCATGTGACAACCACATGATCCTTAGGCAACTAACAACATGACCCCACCTAGGCCTGCTAATGGTACTTTCATTAAATCCATCGGCCAATGAGGAATTGCCAACTATGCTTAGGTGTCACCCTGGACCCACAATTTGAAATGTCATGTCACAAAGATAAGATCAATGGCCATCAGATTGAGATGGTGTTAGAAACTGAGCCTAGGAAGATAAAGCTAAGAACCTTAGGAAAAATATTAAAATCATAGGGCGCGACTGCGGACATAGGAAAAATAAAGGGACCCACCGGAGAGAAAGACTAACTGCAAACTGGGGCGACGTGGAAACTTAAGAGGAACATGCAAAGGAGGCATTTTAAGTGACCCACAAAAAAAGTAATGCGTGAAAAGAATTAAGCTAGGGCACATTTGAATTTTGAAACCTAACGGCTAGATTCTGAACGTTTTGCCTAAGGTTTAACCAAGGAGCAAAAAAATCATTGCAGAGAGTAGGGGAGAAGACTAGGAGCCATGAAATTTTTTGCACATGCTAACAACATTCATACACCCACCGTACAGTGTGATTACCAGTCTGGTTCCTTCATAGAAGCATATGTTGACATTAGTGACAAAACATAAATGACAATAGTATGAGTGCCCATTCAGTAGCCTAGTGATTAAACATATTGAATGTCTCAATCACCACCCATGCATTAGCAATATCTAGTAGTGTCTACCTCTTTTACCTCAGGCTCATTTCTCTCTACTAGTGTACTAGCTCCTTGTTCCCCTGATGTATCCATTAGTTTCTCGGGGATTGAACCTTTGGGTTTCTCCTTAGTTACAATTTTAACTACTTCCATAAAAAATAGGAATTTCTCCCAGTAGTGATGTGATTACTAACTTGATAAATGTACCTTCATCTTGTGTTGTATCTCTAGTAATATTCACATCCTCATCATCATCTCGGTCATCAGGATCACCATTTGTGATATCATCAATGAGTAGATCTAGTGTAGTGTTATGTATAATTTGGATCTTAGCTTGATCTGGTGCATCCTATGATAAACTCAACTCCTCAATGAAAACTATAGTATTAGGTACCTCGGTATCTAATATATCTATCTTGTCTTGTTTCAATTCTAGGTCTGTATCTTCAATATGAATTCCTTTTCCTTTTTTCTTTAGCTTCTTCTTAGATGATTTGGCTAATGCCATATTTTCTTCTTGCTCATGGGCTTCAACTATTGAGGTCCAGATGAGTTGACTAGACTCATCTATATCTGCCAGATTTTCATCAAGTATCTACATTGCTTGGTTCTTCACTCTAAATCTCTTTGAGTATGTAGTCATGTATTCCTCAATTTCAGGAATAGAAAAGTTTGGAATTGCCAAAACTATGGATTGTTCCCTCATTTTCTTTTTGGTGTCTAAGGCACAAGACCATTTTTGTGTGATTCTTTCCTCTAATTCCTTAGGAAGATGTTTGGAAAATTCAATTAGAACTCTTTTGAATCGAATCATCATCTAGATGATTGCTTCTTCTATCTTATTCTGATCCTCGGTTGACATGTGTTCAAACTAACTGATTTAAGGATCAGTGAGTTCACCATTCTCAATTATTTCTTCAGAAAATTCATCAATTGATCTATTTTTATTTCTAACAAATTTAAATTGATTATTATCATCTTCTTCATCATCTAAATCTTCCTTGCCCCTTATAAATTTTATTCTTTTCCTTGGGACTTCAGCAGTAGTTTTTGTACCTCTTTTGGTGTATGTCTTTGTTGGTACTGTTGCCTTTGGTCTTATAAACTTCACAACTCCTTTCTTCAGTGGTGGTGAGGCTATAGTTGTGGACCTTGTGCATGCCCTTGTTTTCACTTCTAACTCCTTCTTCTTTGGACTTGATGAAGGAGAAACTAGTGTAGAGTCTATGCCTTTATCAGACTCTGTTTCTTCACTATCATGTGGCTTGTCAGTTAGCAGTAACTGACCTTCATTTGCAATTTCAATTGGTGAACTGTCAGATGATGTAGTATCATCTCCAAACTTCTCTACTAGAGTCTTCATCATTTTTCTAGATTTATTAGTTATCTTACTGATAACCAGGCTTATTTTTATTCTTGTCTTGGCCTCCTCAAATATTCCAAACCTTTCAGCATTATTATTCTTCTGTGTAGCCAATAGATCCTTAATTGATTTTGAAGAAAAATCAATATCCATTTCATAACCCATGGGGGTTATCCATTTAGTCCTAGGCTCCATAGCCTTTATTAGTGTATGGTTGATGTCCATAAGAAAACAAATATCCTGCTCATAGTCTTCCACTAGTTGACTAGGAATTCTATTTTAAGAATTCATTATACTCTTAAATTGTTCAAAGTAGTGGTCTAAAACATTGTTGAGATTATTTCCCAATCTTGTAATCAATTCTAAAATTTGCACTATAACTAGCTTGTCAGTTGACCACTCTATTTACTAACATAGGGGAAAAATCATTGCACATAGAAGAATATGAAAACTAGCAGGGATCCAAAATTACATGTGTTAGCCTTCACCGACCAGATAGTCTTCATGTTCTCTTCAATTTTCTTCAACAATAGCTCAGTGAGGTCTAACTAGAAAATTTTCTTGACCATTTTGTATGCATTGTGAATGACTCCACATGCCACACTATTCAGTCTACTTGACTGATAAATCTTGTAACCGATAACATGAGCTGCAAATTTAAACTCTGGGTCTTTGATTGAACCAATCTTCAGTGCTCTATAATCCCACTCAGTTTTGGTGTTCTTCTCAATATCTTCCCTAGAGGCACTGTGAAATTATTTGGACTTGTCGGTTATTGGATACCCAATGATAGTGTGAATTGTGTTCTTGGTAACTTTAACTGGCTCATTCAACTAAAAATATCCCTCATGAAACTGACTTAGCACAACCCTAGTCCATTCATTTTTGAAAGTCTTTGAAAAACTTAGGGCATTTGTTAAACCTATTCTTTCAACTTGTTTATATTAGAGTTTAAGTCTTCCATCATCCCCACAAAGCCTTTGATACGCTGCATACATCTCAAAATCACCTATTTCACTGATCTTGTAGTGAATGTATGATCTTATATATTAACATGCATATATATAGTTAATTTATATTTATTCTTATAATAACTATATAGATAATTCAAATAGATGGAATATCATGGGGGAGGCATTTTGGCTAGGTTTTTGGCTCAGGTGCCTGCGACGTAGCCAAAGGTTGTACTTGGTAACAAGGAGCTAAATTTAGGAGGAAGAAATTTGGGTTTGGTTTCTTCTTAGAGGGAGAAATGGGGTGATGAGGCAGATTGATTTTTTACCATACAAGATTTTTGAAATAGGGTCTCAAATAAACTAGGTCCTATAGGAGTCTAAGCCCCTCAGTGTGTGTTTCGTTTAGGATGATGGGTAGATGAATCCCAGCCCACAACTTCTAATAGTAACCCACAATGGGTTTTCCACTCAAGGAGCTGGATTGATAAAGCATGCCAAAATGTTGGAAAGTCCCTTCTAAATGCCCATTTCCACCATCAACCACATCTTCAAAGGAAGAACAACTCAAGGTCTTGTTGTGATCACGGTAGGCATAGGAGGTTTCTAGAGAAGAAAGTAATTTTTGATATATGTGGTCCTATCTCTCCCTTGTATTTGGGGAATGAACCAAATCCCCTAATAGGTCCAAATGGGTACGGAACTCAGCTTCAATTTGATGGTAAATTTTTATTTGAATCAAAAGAGGCTCCCTTCAATTCACTTCCTAAATCTAATCCCTCGATTCCAAACCCTTTGGAGTCCATTCAGGGCCATCATAAGGACGTTGTATAGGATGCAAAAAGACTTTACATATCAGATTCAATGACTTCATAGGAAGTGGGAGACCTAAGAGCTCGGGAAGTAATAGGTAAGATATGGAACTTTACCCCTTCTAATGTTGAGTAATCAGTTTGGGCTTTCAATAATTGGGTTGGCTTGCAGAATTATTTTTTTATTGATAATGGTCATGGATTCTTGATAGCTATTTTCTCTGAAAAAAGAAGTAGAGATAAGATTCACCATTGCAAATGATGGTTTATGAATGGTTGGGTTATTCATATGCATCTTTTATATCCAAACTTTCGATCCGATAAGTGCCATTCTAGATTTTTCCCATTCTAGATTTCTTTTCTAGCTCTACCCTTAGAATTTAGATAGTCAAAGATCTTGGAAGAAATGGATAACAAATTGGGCATATTCCTACATCATGATTGGACTTCACTGGTTGATTGCAAACTTACCTCTACGATTTGTCTTCTTAGGGACATTTCCAAGACTTGGCCTCCAAGCATGTGTTTGGAGTCTAGTTTTGTCTCTCTTGGTGAACCCATTTCCTTTGACAGCTCTCAATTTATTTCAAGTAGGATGTAATCTCTTGGCCATCCTACTTCCCAATGTCATAAGGCTATCCCCACTTGCATTGAAGTGTGTAAGGATCACATTTCTCTCCCTTCAAATTGCTAGGCTTCTTATCAGAACAACCTTGCTACTAAGGTTAATTTTTATCTTCATAACACCCAAGGCAATCTCATACCTTGTCCCCCCATGGGAATAGGTTGTTTCATGGAGTCTCTTCCTATACCCCAATATCTTCCCCATCAGGAAGGCTCTTTGGGGCATGATCTCAATTCCCCTCTGCAAAATCATTCCCAACCGTTTACCCATCATTCACCTTTTCAAACTTCTCTCAAGGGTCTTCTGTTGGACATCCTGCAAGATGGGATCATTGATAGCTTGTAGCATGATCCAAGTTTCAGGGTTCACTCAAGTCATAATTCTCAATCATAAGCTCCCAATTCCCCTATGCTAGATAGTCCCACACAGGACTCAGGTTTCAAGGTTTAGGTTGATTATTATGCACATTCAAAAGTTCACAAATCCCCTATGGTGAATTATCCCACATAGGACTCGAGATTCAGGGTTTAGGTTGATCATAATGCACATTTGGAAGTTCAAAAATCCCCTTTAGTGAATTCAAGATCAGCAAAAACATTGGTAGTCCTTGCGATCTCGCTTCATAATAAGGAAATTTTTGGTCTACATTTGGATTATGAACCTGACTAGCCCTTAGATAATGTCCCTTTTCCTTTAGATGTGTTTGAAGGAGTCTCCTCTCTTCTGTATATTAGAAAAAAACTTCAAAACACTTTTCTTCAAGAGATTGATTCATCTACATTAGTTCCTAATGTTGAAAGCCTACTTAGTTCTGACCACATTATGATTGGAATGGGCAATTTTTCCATACCTAATAATCTTTCAGCGAATGACTTTCTAGAGCTTGATCTAGATGGTTTTGTTGACACTTTGGTGTTATGAGTGGTAGATAATAAATTCTATGTTGATATGGAAGGATAAATCCCCAATCACGACAGCATGGTGGGTAACATTAATATGAGCTCCATAGGGGAGTTTTCTCCTCCCTAATCTTCTTGTGCAATCTTGTAATCTAAAGTAGATTCTTCCAAAATCACAGTATGTTTATCCTCAAAAAATCCTAGAGGTCATCCTATGAAAGGGGAGAAAACTAAAGAGGAGATTATAGCAAGAGTTCAATCTTCATTCCCTTTTACAAACTTCCTAGGAAATATAAGGATGAGGTTACAACTTCAATAGCCAAGAAAATGAAGCAGAGGAGGAGGGCAATAAGCTCTTTAAATAAAAAATGAGGATTATATCTTGGAATGTTACAAGATTAAATGCCACTAACAAGGCTCAGCTTATTAAGGATCAAATTTTGGTAAGCCGGACAAACATCATTTTAATTCAAGAAACAAAACTGTCATAGGAGAAAGGGGAAAAACTTTTTGGATCTTGGAAAGGGTGGGATTTTTTACATGTCCCTTCCATTGGGGCTTTAGAGGGTTTGGCCATCCTATGGAAGCCTTCCAAGTGTGAAATGGAGTTAGTTCTCTCTAATGCAAATTGGTTACTGGCTAAAGTTTCGGTCTTTGCAGTTTCCTTCTTCTTGCTTGATGTTTATGGTCTAGTCCTAGTTGTTAGTAAGAAAATACTATGGGTTAATTTCTCCCAAGTTATTTTTAATCTCAAGGTGTCCAAGCTCATTCTTGGAGGCAATTTTAATCTGACCATGGGAGATATGGACAAGGTGGGGGGAGAAGATCCCTCTTTAAAGGTGAGTCAAGATTTCAAATATTTTGTGGAAGGTCAAGCCCTCTATGATTGTATCCCACAAAATGGGAAAATAACATGGTTGAATAGGAAAAATTGATCTTGTTTTGTTGGAGTTAGATTTGATAAATTCCTACTTAACTCTCCTTGGATCCTTTCTCATGGTTGTTGTGCTTCAAGCATTCTTAATTTATCAGGTTCAAACCACTTCTCTATTAGCCTAGAGATTGAATTGGAAACAAACACCTTTAAATCCAAACCATATTTTAAAATTGAATGCATGTGGTTCCAAGACAAGAACTTCTTATCCCTGGTCCACCAGTGATGGTCTCAATGTCCCCCTTAGGATGGGTACAAGATGTTCTAGTTATTTAAGAAACTATCATTTATGAAAGCTAAAATTAAGGAGTGGAACCAGCATTTTTTTGGTAACATCATTCCAGAAAAGACTCAAATTCAAAGCCAATTGGAGGGATGGAATGAGCATGTTATCCACCATGGTCTATCACAACAAGTTTTTGATGTTTGGAAGGATTTAAAAGAAAGACTTGAGGAAGTACCATTGAGGGAAGATACGTACTAGAGGAAGTGATCTAGAGAGTTATGGCTCAAAGAAGGGGATATAAATACAAGTTTCTTTCATGTATCAACTAAAATTAGAAGACAAAAAAATGCCATTTTCCAAATTAAGGATGCTAATGGTTCCATCCTTAACTCTGAAAAGGACATTTAGAATGAGGTTGTATATTTTTTTAGGATCTTCTATCTAAACCTACGCTCTCAAATGCATCATACATTCATCTAAACCCTCTCCACTTCATTCCCACCTTGGTTTTAGAGGTGGAAAATTCCCTTCTATTGCATCCTTTTACTTTGGAGGAAGTGAAAGCTTCATTACTTTCCATGGACAATGATAAGGTCCCTGGTCTAGATGGTCTCACCCCTTATTTTTCCATAAATGTTGGGACGTCTTGGGGCAGGATATCCTAGATGCACTGGAAGAATCTAGGATCCATTCATGCATGCTCAAACCTTTTAACAACACATTCCTCACCCTCATCCACAAGTGTCCTAACCCCTCCTCTTTTTTTGACTTCAGACCTATCTCTTTATGTAACACCATTTATAAGATCATTACCAAATCAATTGCACTAAGGCTTGGAAAGATTATCCCTAAGACTATCTCAGATCAGCAGGGAGGTTTTTTCCCATGTAAGGATACTATTGAAGGAGATTTTATTGCTCATGAGGTTCTTCATTCAATTAAGAATCAAGGTCTTCATTCGATGGTCCTCAAGTTGGACCTGATGAAAGAATACGATAGAGTTAATTGGTCCTTCTTAAGGTCAATTATGAAGAAGATGGTTTTCAACCATAAATGGATCAAATAGATTTTTGGCTTGTGTCAAGGGGGGAAGATTCTCTTTTCTAGTTAATGGGTCTCCATGTGGTTTTTTCTTGGCTTCTCAAGGAGTTAGACAAGGGGACTCACTATCTCCCTTTTAATTTATCATCATGGTAGAAGGTTTAAGTAGACTAATTTCTTTTTAAAATGCCTAGGGCTCCTAGGGAGGCATTTCCCTTAATCAATCTCAAATTTTAGTCACACACACTTTGTTTCTAGATGATTCCTTGTTTGATTTTGGGTCAGTACCAGAAGCTAAAGTTATTAAGGAAACATTGGAAGAATATTGTTCTCTCTTGGGTCAAAAGGTTAGCATATCAAAGTCTGAGGTATTCTTTTTGAACATTCCATAGGATACCCAAACAAGGATTAAGGATTTGTTGGGTTTTGAAATAGCTTAGACCCCAAGCACATATTTAGACATCCTTTTCTTTCAAGGCTCATGTAAAGCCTCCTTCTGGGAAAAAGTTACTTAATAAATCATAGATAGGATTACATCATGGAAGGAAAGATGGTTATAATTTGTGGGAAGAATTCTTCTTGTTAGGTCAGTTCTCTCCTCTATCCCAAATTACATCATGTCAGTTCTCCTGGCCCCCAGGTCAATTATGGAAAAGATTAGAAAAAGTATTAAAGATTTTATTTCAAAGGGCAACATGGATGTTTCTCCAAAGATCCCCCTTATGGTGTGGGATAAGATGGCCCTCCCTAAAGACTATAGGGCTATAGGAATTCATAGCCTATATGAAGGAAATGTCAGTCTAGGGGCCAAATTATCTTAGAAGCTATACAAGAACTCAAGTTCACTTTGGGCTAGAATCATCAGGATGAAGTATTTGGATAGTGATGATCCTACAATGATTTTCACCATCAGAATCCACCTTTAGGATCTGTAATGTGGAACTTTATTATCAAATGTAGGCAAGTCATTCTTCCACATTTGTCATGGGTCATTAATTCAAGTGATCAAGCCAATTTTTGGGAGGATTCATGGATTAGACTTCCTCCAATCTCTTCCTCCCCAGGCATCTCACCTTCAACTATTCAAGCTCTGCAAATGAGGTGGGGGATCAAGGTAAAGGACTGTATTAATAATTTTTTGATAGGTGATGTACTTCGACTGGATTCAAAAGACATCTCTCTCCTAGGTGTCCCTTAGGATCAAATTGAGGCTCCTCTTATAGGTATCTTTCAACAAAGACCCCTCCATCTTAATCTCAAAAAAGATAGAATGATTTGGTTGGCAACTTTAGATGGAAGATATTCAGTCAAATTAGGATACCTTCAGTTGTCTAACAAGCATAATTTTCCAAGTAAGCATCTCTTTTTATTTTTTTTGCACACAATGGTTCTACCTAAGGCTAGTTCAATCTTATGGTTAGCAATCCTTAAGAGAATCCTCACTAGTGATCACCTTATTAGACTAGGTATCATAGACAAATTTCAATGTGTTCTATGTAATTCTCAACTAGAAGATTTGAATCATCTTCTAGTGGCATGTCCTTTTGCAGAAGATATTTGGTATTGGGTTCATGGTAAACTAGGTAGGAATGGTCCTTTGTCGGCAAGCTTAATAGACCTACTATTTAATTGGCCACTTCCCAAAATAGAATCTTTCTTTCTCATAAATTTGGAGAGTGGCTCTAGTGGTTGTCTCTTGGTCCCTATGGTGGGAGAGAAACAAAAGACTCTTTATGAAGGAAAAATGTTCAGTGGCCCAAGCATGTGTGGCTATAGAAAAATCAATTTCGGACATGTTAAATGCATATACTATGAGATCAAAGTCCTTGTCTTCCCTATTAACTTCACATTATTTGAAGATTATGAACTCCTGGCCCCTCATTTCTATCCCCTTCAAAGGAGTTCTAATTGGCAAGAAATCAGTGACGGATAAAAGGAAGGATGTCAAATGGAATCCTCCTGATGAGTCCTTTGCTAAGCTTAATTTTGATGGAGCTTCAAGAGGTAACCCAGGGATATCAGGTGCAAGATATGTCATTAGGGATTCTAATTCCTCACTCCTTCAAGTAGTGAGCACTAGGCTCTCATGTGGATCTAATAACATAGCGGAGGTTAGGGCTTTTCTCATGAGAGTTCTTTTGGTGAAATCCATGGGGTTTAGGAAAATACATATTGAGGGTGACTCTCAAATCATCATTTCAACTCTCATCTATAAAAAAGAATCTAGCTAGGAGACTCATTACATCCTTAAAGAGGTTTGGGCACTTCATCCTCACTTCAAAGATTTAAAAATTTTGCATTGCTATAGGGAGGTGAATGGGTTAGCAGATTGGTTGGCAAATAAAGGGGTGGATTTAAATTCAGGAACAACTTGCTGGAAAAATGAATGTCGAATCTCATGTTTAATCCAAGCACAAGGTTGTGCCTAGGTTATTAATGATATTTCCATCTCTCCTATCTAATCCTTTCTTTCACACTTTGGTGTGGGTCTTGTCATAGTTTTTTGGCTGAGGTGGATTACCAATATCAGTGGCTTGGGAGGTATGCATGGTGTCACCTCGTGCATGGGGGCTCTATTTTTGTAGTTTTTTGCTATTAGTTCTGGTACTTTCCACCCTCATAGTTATTGTATAGATCGCATGAGGATTGGTTCACTTGGTTCTCTAGTCACCAAGGATAGATTGATATCCATCTCACGTAGCAGACTTGTTTGGAATATCATTAATCTCCTCTCTCTTCCCGATATAAGAAGGGACTCTCTATTATAATTGGCATTTTGTTTTCCATTCCTTTTCTCAAGTATTCTCTCTTTGTTTTCTCTGAAGAGCATGATGAATATGGAATATAGGGCTCTTAAACTCCACATTTTCATGCCAATTCAACACTGGGATGCCTGATTTTAGGTGATTATCTCCTTCATCATTTATGGGTAGTATTCAAGCCCTTATCGATAGAAGTGGTAGAGGTTGTGTGCCAAATTATTTGTGACAATGTTTTGCTCCCTCCTTCCCCGAGATATCTTTTTCATTCACAGGTACTTTCAATTTTTCTGTCAAATTTTTATGATTTTATGCAAGATTATGTCCATTTTATGGGTGGGTATGTGCAAGATCATGGTATGCCAAAGTAGGCCCTTAAGTGGCAATGAAAATTTAGAAAATCAGGTTTTGGAAAGTTGACATAAAATTTGAACATTTTATATATATTATATCCAAAAAATGGAAGAAGAGAATTTGTAGAAAATTAAATTTAGTTTCTAAGATATTAGGCCTTTTTTGAAAAACAATTATTCTATATGTTGAAAATTTTACATTTCAATGTAGTAGTTAAAAAATTTCAGGAAAGAAATAAGTAGTAGGTGTATGTTTGACCACCATAAACACAATCAAATGATAATTTTTTTAGAAGATTATAGATATAAGTAGTAGACTCATGTCTGGATGTGACACATTTTTTTATAATTTTTTTCCAAGTAAATAATTAATTATGATTTTTCTTCTACAACTTTTCCAGAATACAAAAACTCTCGTGTCTGACCACGTTAACTTAGTCTAAAATTTATGAATTAGAATTTTTTTTATTTTTCTTGTAATAGGAAAATCATAGACTCTGACACATGTTTTGGATTTTAAAATGTTATACATTTTGAAAGTTATAGCTATTTTTCAATAAGTCTATCAACCAGGACTAGAAAGATAACAAGTAGGTGTATGTCTGATCACATTAAAAAAAATCAAATAATAATATGTTTTTATATGATTCTGGATAAAAGTATTAGACTCATGTCTGAATGTGCTGTATTTTTTTTTATATTTTTTCCAAGTAAATAATTAATTATGATTTTTTTGCTACAAAATTTCCTCAATATAAAAACTCTCGTGTCTAACCACCTTAACTTAGTCTAAACTTCATCAAATTGAAATAATTTTTTATTATTATTGTATTAGGTGAAGCATAGAATGTGATGTATATTTTAAATTTTAAAAATGTTATATTGTTTGAAACTTATAGTTGTTTTTCAAAGAGTCTATCAACCAGGACTTCTTTTTCACATTGCCACTTTTTGTAATACCATGATCCTGCACATAGCCGGGTATGGTGGCCAAAATCATGAGAGAGGACTCTGCCTCAACAAAGAGTATCTAGAATTCCATCACATATTACAATCTCAGGGATTCTCAAGCTTGGGTTGGTGGCCTTCTCTCCCTAGCCTATTTGGATAGGGATATGGAGTAGGTCAAACTCTATAAAGCCTTCAAGCTTGGTACTTCTCATAGGGACAAGGTGACCTTTAGATCAACAATGACCAAACAGGTTGATTTCACTCTAGTTTCAGTTCAGGCACATGTTTTCAACTTATTCGACAGTATGAAGGTTATTCTAGCTTATGTTCACAATGATGGCCTTTCGGATTTGTCTTCTCCAAATCTCGCTGCTTCTGAAGACCCATCAGCTTCTTCTGAGGATACAACCTCTACATCCCACTCCTATCATTGTTTATGTCATTGTTATGGCAAGTTTATATGGTGAAGTTTCTTCCCAGTAGGTTCCTTGGTCGGTCAATTTTTTGGCTCTCCTTTTGGATTATGGGTTCATAGGCTGCATCTTTTTTCATCCATTTTAATGTAATGCCATGTAGTTGTTATTTCGGTTTTGGTTGTGTGGCATAATTTTATAATGTTCTTCAGCTTTGTAAATATTTTGTATATATTTGGCTAAGAAGGGAGGTTTTCTTAGTACTTCTTTCCTCCTGGAGCCCCACTGAAGTAGGTAAATATTAATAAAATATGATAGCTTTGTTCATTTTTGCCAAAAAAAATATATAGATAATTAAATTAGATTAATGAATAGACATGTCCCATGAAGGGTCTCGTCTTCTCTTTGTCTTGTATATATACAAGAGATTGATGCATTTGAAAAATACATACAATGAGATAGTTTTATTACATTTGCAATGATCCTAAAACCTTAACACAAACAAATCATTAATCACCAAAATAAAATTTCTTCATTAAACCAACATATACATATATAATTATTTTATATTTTATTTGTATGCAATATAGATTGTACACTAATAATTATGTATATTTGTAGAATTAATAAAATTATTTATTGTAAAATATTTAAAAAGTTATATTATTTTTGGAAAATTTATTATATTAAAATTAGTTTTAGTGTACTTAAAAGAAAAGTTATTTTCTTATACTTCAAAAATAATTGATAAATGAGAAAGATGTTGTGGGGATTAATTGTTAAGAAAGTATATTTTTAAATGTTTTCAATCATTATAAAATAAACATCAACACAATCTTTCAAAAACAAGTGACTCATAGATACTTATTATTATTGAATACTAAAATTAAAACCATTTTTAATCATTGTTGGAAGAAATTGGGACTAAAGATGAGGTATAGTTGAAATTGTTTACATTGACATTTATTAAAAATATATAATGTTTAAATATGAAATAGTTAAACATTTATTAGGAAACGAGAAGGGAATCAAGAATGAGCTAAGGCTACTTCTTAATTTGGCTCCATATCATCTATATTTGTATTCAAACAAGGGTTATATCACTATGGAGTTTTCAAACTAGCTTAAAAATTAATATATATATTATATAGTGGCTCCACTATTTTTTTTTTAAATGATATATTTTAAAAATTAAAAATTCAATGTCTTATTTATATTAACATATTTACTTTCAAATTTTATTTTTATGCTATCCATCTCATTAGGATCATCAACTAGAACAGTCTCCTCTCTCTTTCCCCTGTTGATCTCTGGAGTCAAAATATTTATGCCTGGCATAGCCTTCTTAAAACCATTGGTCAAAAGAAGGCTAAAGATTAGGCACTCTAAGAAAGTTCTCTCTGATAAGCTTCACACTGCTAAAATAAATGTTCAAATTGATCCCTATGACTCTACTCTTTGCACTCAAGTCGCTCAGGCTAGGGATAATATTAGGAAACACCAATGAGTTAAAATTAGAGGTGCCAAGATCGGATCTCGAGCTCACTGGCTCCAAAATGGTGACAGAGGATCCAAATTTTTGTTCAATCTTCTTAAGAAAAAGTAGGCTAATGAGTCTGTAGATAGAATCCTTGTTGATAATAAAGAGATTACTGATATTTATGGTATTAAAGATTCTTTTGTTAGGTTCTATACTAATTTATTCACCTCTGAAGATTCTGAGGAAGCTAAGGCTCTCAGACATGATTATAAACATCTTATCCCTAATAGGATCTCTAGGAAAGATGGAGACCTACTCAATAGAGAAAGTCATTAAGTCTCTGAAGAATGATAAGGCTCCTGGCCTAGATGGTCTTATGATTAAATTCTATAAGGCCAATATAGACTGGGTTTGCAAAGACCTCTATGATATTTACTCTGAATCTTATTTTAAAGGTACCTTGGGAAATCTCATCAACAGAGGGATTATTAAATTGATTCTAAAGGATAGGGATAAAGCCCTACTTAAAAATTGGAGGCCAATTACTCTCCTAAATGTGTCTTATAAATTCTTGCTAAGATTCCGGCCTTGAGACTTGAAACCATCCTTCTCAAATTTGTGAGCCCCACCCAAACTGGTTTTATCAAAGGAAGATATATTCTTGAGAACTTGATTACTAGCTGGGAAGCTATGAATTGGTCCAAACATTCTAGTCTGAACTCTGATATGCTACTGCTTGACTTTGAAAAATCCTATGATCGGATTCAATGAGATTTTATTCTTATTATGTTAGAAGCTTTTGGTTTCCCCCTCAATTTTTTGTAATCTTGTTAAGACTCTTCTAAAATATGCTTCTGCTTAGATTGATGTCAACAACTCCCTTTCTGACCATTTCCCCCTTAGCAGATCCATTAGGCAAGGTTTCTCCATGGCCCCTTCCCTTTTCGTCATCGCCTTTGATTCCCTATCCTACATCATTAGGGATAACTCCTTCTCTCCTACTGTTAAAGGCATTACCCTTCCTAATGATACTAACCTTATTAACTATAATTTCGCTAATGATACCTCTCTTTTCTTTGAAGCTACTGAGTCCAATTTTGAATTTCTTCAAACCAAGCTTAATGCCTTTTGTAATATCTTGAGCTCCTGAATATCTCAAGCTAAATATATCTACCTCAGCTGGTCTAATCAACCCCTAGATTGGTTTAGCAAGTTTAGCTACCAATGGGGAGGACCTCAAAAAATTATTTAATTCCTGGTTATCCCCTTTTCCATAGATCCCTCCCTTAAGGATATGTGGACCTAGATTAAGGATAATATTTTCAAGAAGATTAGTAAGTGGCATAAAAGATCCCTCTATCTTGTAGGAAGAGTTCAAGTTTGTCATAAAATTCTCTCTTCTTATAATTTTTACTACTCCTTAGCCTAGATGTTTAATAATTATCAAATTATTGAAATTCAGAAAGCCATTAGGAACTTCCTTTGGTTTGATGGTAAAGGTAAAAAGAAGAGGCACACTATTAAATGGGACTAGTGTCACACTGATAAACTCCTTGGAGGTTTAGGGACAAAAGACCTAAAGATTCAAGGGACTTCCTTTTCTATGAAATGGATCTTTCACTTTCTAGAAGGAGATGAACCTTGGAAGATCCTTATTAGAAGCAATACTGAAAGAGGAATTCCTAAAAAATCTAATTCTTGGAAAAATATCCCTCTTTGTGACATCATAGAGGGTGGTTTTCCCATTATTGTTCAAGTCAATTTGGTTTTTAAAAATATTTGGAAGGCATGGGAATATGTTAAGCCATACATCACTAATAAAGCCTTCTTTGATCATCGAATTCTATATAGTGAAAGATCCATTTGGTGGAATTTGCATCTTGCTAGAAAACCTCTTGCCCTCTCCTAAGGATGCTCTTCTAAACATTGGAATAATCTAGGAATATCTTAATTCATCTATATTTTTAAGGAAGATAAGCTTATCACCTAGGAGGATATCAGTGCCAAATATCATATTCCTCTTACTGAGAAGAGGACAGGTATAACATGATCATCAAAACTTGTAAGGACCTACCGACGGTCTGCAATGTTGACTCTCATAGATTTCATAAGATAAAATGGCGAGATGGTATAGTTGTGGAAAAAATTAAAGCCAAAAATATTTACAAAGTCATTGATACCAATAGAGACATTTTTTTTCATATTAAAAGACTCTGGTATATCAAGTTAGATGATAACATGTGGAAAAAACACCTTGATAGACTATGGAAATCTCCTATTGAGCCTAAGATCAAATGCTTTAGATGTCTTCTGCTTCTAGATAGACTCCCCCTGAGGAAATAATTTACTAATAATGATGTCTATAGATTTTGTGGTCTTCCTGACACAAATAGACATATCTTCTTTCATTGTTCTTTTGCCAAAAGTATTTGGCGTATGTTTGATATCAACTACCCTTTATCTGTGAATATTTTTGAAATTATTGTTATACATTAAGTTTGTGCCTCTGTCTCAAGCTCTCTTGGTCTTGATAACTCAGTATAACTTCAGAATCATCTCCAAGTTGTGGGACCTATGCTAACTAAGATGAAACCTCTAGGTTCTAGGCTAGTTCCTCTTGGAGTATCACCCTGATTTGCTTCTTGACTGAAAAGTAAACTTTTGAGGGAAAGGGATAGAAGAAGTGCATAAAATGGAAATGACTGAAAGAAAATCTATCTACTAGGTGATGCACTGAAACTAGGGTTTGGATCTCAGTATAGAGGGATGAAACCAGTGAGGGAAATAGGTCTAGGAGATCACAACTTACTGAATAGGCTTGCATAAGTGTTTCATAAGAGGGATTGAATAGAAGACACTACTTATGACCTGCAAACATGCATTCACTTCTACAACTTGGTGTAGGATTGAGACAAGACTTCTAGGGGTTATAGCATACCCACAAAATATCTAAATCAGATCAAACACAGGAAAACACACAAAATTATAGAAAGCAAGAGGTATCAAAAAACCTAAGATATCACTGAAAACATCATACACTTTAATCTAGTAAGAGATAATCCACACAAGACAAGCATAAGGACAACAAGAATGTCACAAAATACTTTTCATTATCTGAATTATCAATGGGAGATTACAAAGAGTAGAAAACTAGAGGACAAGAAAGTGTCTCAGATAGCTTTCTAAGAAAGAAACTTTCTTTTTACAAAATGTGAACTCTAAGCTTCAAAAGCTCCAAAAAACAAATTATATACATCTCTGCATGCAGGCAGGAATCAAACCTAATTAGGGCCACAAATATCTGTAATAGAATAATCAAAAACCCTAAACTAGTTGTGTCTGATCCTAAATGCTTTTTTGGAAATATCATGATAGATCAGATATATCTTCCTTTGTGTGTCCATTCCTATACCGATCTTGCTTGCAGACAAAAAAAAATTGACCTGACAACCCCCTATAAGCCCACTAAGTCATTAAGGCTCCAAATCTAATCTTTGCAAAAATTTAAATTCAAAATAGATATGGTCACAGGTGGCGCGAACTCATTAATGCTTCATCGATGTAAGAACATTGACATTGTAACTCAGGAACATGAAATCAACCTGTGATGGCCACCCAGATCCTCTTCATCACCTTTGCAACCTGCCACTGTCCTCAAAAATCAATTTTGAGCTACTCGCACTTGCAAACAACATCCATCTGCACAAGAAAGCCTATCAAAACTAGCCACACCACTTTGAAAATATCACTGGTCGCATGATCAGATGAGAGGAAAAATCTGCATGTGATCATGCGACAAGAATACCTCACAGATCTGCTACTTTCCCCCACAAGACACCTAGTTTCACCTTGGGTTTATCTTTCCCCTTAGTTGCCAAGTTGAGTAATATTTTCCTTAACCTTGGGTTCATTTAGCGACCACACAAAAACCTTATCCGCGCAACCACGCAAAGCTTTTTTCAACCCCAGGCCAGAACCACCACATGTCACTCCCTTATTCATTTTGGTTGCTACATCTGCAAACACCTTGACACCCTCTTGACATGGACGCACTCAAAATTTTGGATTCCCATCTAATGGTAGGCATAAGATCGCACGGCCAAAGAATATACCTTATGCTTTTACACCAACCGCAAATCTCCTTTCAACTAGGACCCTACTGACACATTAGCCTACCTACAAAAAGAGCATCAGATCATTGTCGCTATACCATGATGCTAAAAGTCGAGCATCTTGGATCCCTGGTATAACGACAACTGCCAAATCAAACTAGATGTTAAGCTTTTTAGAAATCCATGACCCCACAGACCCACTGACAATCACCACGTAGCATACCAACCAGTCAATCAAATGCTATCAAATGGATATGTTGCAAACCCTTCTGACAACAGGACCCATGACACACTAAGATCACATTGGACGGTTGTCGTTATACCGCTAGCTTAAAAAGGCATCAACTTTCCTTAGCGATGTAGCGACAGCCACAAGATCTTGCCGAGCATTAACCTTTGAAGATGAAGAATGGGCCTATTGATAGGTGTCATCCTATTGTATGATCACAAGGGCAAGGAATATTCCTTATGAACACGTAACAACCGCAAGATTTTGAGGAAAGCTAGCCACCGGGCCCCACCAGGTTGGAGTTGCACACTTAGGGAAATGACAATGCCAGAGAAGAAGTCTAAAACATAGAAAGGGTAAAAAACATAGAGTGTTTTCAAGCATAGGTTGAAAACACACTGAGCTTTTGGACCAAAAGGTAGAAAACACAAAGGGTTTTTGAGACTTTGACAACTTTTTGAAACTCCGCAACAGTATTTTCGGCAACGATTCAAACTTGAAGAACTTCCTGGGTTTTGTGAATTAGCACATGCAATCAGAGCTGGAGCATGGTGACACATTGAAGAACATGGGGTTCAGATCACAAAGCATGAAACCTAGTGGATCTATTTCATAAGTGAAAACAAGTCACAGCAGGGATGAATAAAAATAGAGACCTTGGAAACCTGGCCAAATATGTAGAATGGAAACTTTGGGCAACATTTTGGCAATTTTTGTTGGATGTCAGCCTGCTAGACATTAGATCAATGGCCTTGACATATCCATTGGGCATGGGGTCATCTCAGGAACACAAAACTTTGACAGGGAGACAAAAAACTATGCTCGAGCACTTCTTGTAAAACTAGGAAAAACTAATCTAGAAATCAGGGAAGCTAACCTAGCCTAAACTAAACTAGTGCAGAGACCTGGTTAAACAAAACCATTCACTGGTTGTGAAAAATAGCTTCACATCCTTCTCAACTTACAATAATCCACATGTTCTTGGAAAGCTATTAAAAGATAAATACAGGAGACATGCAAAATCACCTGCTTGACAAAGATCTGGCTAATATAGATTTTTCTCACTTGGTCAAGCTGATCGTAGGCACCATCATTCTGAGGAGAAATAGCAAGTAGTGATGAGACTTTACTTACTTGGCCAATGGGGACAAAAAGCTGATCTAGTTCATTCACAGCGTCAACTTCTGATGGAAAATCATATTGGGATGCTTGCACAACTTGTACTCCTTTGGTAAACTCCATCCTAGCCAAATATTTGATAGGGAAACCATGAGAGATGTTGGACCTAGATCTCTCCTTGATAAAATCAAGCCCCTAAGAGATTACTTTAGTCTAATTAATCTCCTTCTTATGCTAACCAGAAATGACTATCTCCTATAGATTGTAGGTGTCCTCCGAAAGTGTGGGCTTGTCATCAAGATGCAAGAAAAAGTGCTCCATCTTGTCCCAGAATTGATCTTCCTCTTCTTCTTCTAGACTCTTTTGTAGAATTATACCATTGTCAACACAATTTTGATTTGTTGAGGACTCATTTATCTTCACCTCTTCAAAGAGAGTCTCCCTTAGATCATCAATCTTTTACTCAATGATCTCCTTTTCTTCCTCCAGTTGAGAGCATTTCTCAACCTACATCTGATAGCCTCTTTTATATGTTTCAGTTGTAGAAGCCATGAATCCAATATTTTGTTTGAGATCTTGCAACTCCCTCTCATGAAACTCCTCATGAGCTCTTAGTTCCTTTTCTTTTTCAATCTGAAATTCATTGCCTCTATCAAACATGGCCTCCATCAAAACCTTTTGGTCTTGAACCACCTTTTCATAATTATTCTTATGAATTTCCAACTCCTCACAAGCAACCCTCTGAGCAACTAATGTTCTTTGAAAATCTTCCTCTTTCTTAGCTATAGTAGCACTGACCTTAATCAGGTTTTCCTTGTAAACTTTGTGTTGTGTTGCCAGGTTGCTTGTAAGGGTTACTTGACTTTTTTGTAGTCTTGCAATGATTTCTTCACACTGCTTCCATCTTGCATCAAACTGCTCCTTTTCTTGTGTCTACATATGCCCCCTTTGTGTTTCCAGCACCTCCTAATAGTGTTTATTTTGTGCTTCCAACCCCTCAGCAAGCTTGGCCTCATTTCTTTTGTATTGCTTTGCCAGATACATCCTGTAACCTTGATCCTGCTGAGCCGAAGCTTGTTCTTGTTGGATCTGGGCATGATGAACATGCTCTTTTAGGGAAAGCATCTCCCCTTGAGGTTGTTGGTATATGTATTGATGCTGCCATGATGTTGGAAGTTGGGTGGGTGGGGGGCAAGCATGATATGACTATTGCTGGCCTCTATGAAATGAAGGGATACCCTCATGAAAAGAAGGATGGTAATCCATCCTAGGTACTGAATCTCCTTGAAACTAGTAGATGCAAACTTGGAGTCATTAGATATGAAAAAAATGACCTCTCAAAGGTTTGCAACTTGCTAGATGCATATCAAAACTAGCAAGAACTATGAAAACTATGACTTCTTGGTCCCACTGGGCATGCCAGAAATGTTATACACTAAGTTTGTGCCTCTGTCTCAAGCTCTCTTGGTCTTGATAACTTAGTATAACTTGGGAATCATTTCCAGGTTGTGGGACATATGCTAACTGAGATGAAATGTCTAGGTTATAGGCTGGTTCCTCTTGGATTATCACCCTGATTTGCTTCTTGACTAAAAATTAAAATTTTGAGGGAAAGAGATAGAAGGAGTACATAAAATGGAAATGACTGAACGCAAATCTATCTACTAGGTGATCCACCACAACTAGGGTTTGGATCTCAATATAGAGGGATGAAACCAGTGAGGAAAATAGGTCTAGGAGATCACAACTTACTGAATAGGCTTGCATAAGTGTTTCATAAGAGGGCTTGAAGAGAAGACACCACTTATGACCTGTAAATAGGAATTCACTTCTGCAACTCAGTGTAGGATTGAGACAAGACTGCTAGGGGTTATAGCATACCCACAAAACATCTAAATTAGATCAAACATAGGAAAACACACAAAATTACAGAAAGCAAGAGGTATCAAAAAACCTAAGATATCACTGAAAACATCATACACTTTAATCTAGTAAGAGATAATCCACACAAGACAAGCATAAGGACAACAAGAATGTCACAAAATACTTTACATTATCTAAATTATTAATGGGAGATTACAAAGAGTAGAAAACCAGAGGATAGGAAAGTGTCTCAAATAGTTTTCTAAGAAAGAAACTTTCTTTTTACAAAATGTGAACTCTGAGCTTCAAAATCTCCAAAAAACAAATTATATACATCTCTGCACGCAGGCAAGAATCAAACCTAATTAGGACCACAAATATCTGCAATAGAATAATCAAAAACCCTAAACTAGTCGTGTCTGATCCTAAATGCTTTTCTAGAAATATCATGACAGATCAGATATATCTTCATTTGCGTGTCCATTCTTGTACTGATCTTGCTTGTAGACCAAAAAAACTCAACTTGACAACCCCCTACAAGCCCACTAAGTCATTAAGGCTCCAAATTTGATCTTCACAAAAATTTAAATCTAAAATAGAAATGGTCACAGGTGGCGCGAACTCATTAATGCTTCATCAGCACAAGAACATCAACAATGTACCTCAGGAACACAAAATCAACCTATGATGGCCACCCAGATCCTCTTCATCACATTCAAAACCTACCACTATCCTCAAAAATCAATTCTAATCTACTCGCACTTGCAAACAACATCCATCTGTAGAAGAAAGCCCGTCAAAACTAGCCGCACCGCTTTGAAAATATCAGTAGTCGCATGATTGCATGAGAGGAAAAATCCACATGTAATCATGTGAAAACCCTTCCTTGGGGATCTGCTACTTTCCCGCACAAGACACCTGGTTTCACCTTGGGTTTAGCTTTCCCCTTAGTCACCAAGTCGCGTAATATTTTCCTTAACCCCGGGTTCATTTAGCGACCATGCGAAAACCTTATCCATGCAACCACACAAAGATTTTTTCAACCCTGGGCCAAAACCTCCATGTGTCACTCCCTTATTTGTTTTGACTGCTACATCTGCAAACACCTTAGCATCCTCCTGATATGGACGCACTCAAAATTTTGGATTCCCATCTAACGATGAGCGTAAGATCACATGGCTAAAGAATATACCTTACGCTTTTATGCCAACCACATATCTCCTTTCAACTAGGACCCGATTGACACATTGGCCCACCTGCAAAAGAGCATCGAACAGTTGTCACTATACCATGATGCTAAAAGTCGAGCATCTTGGATCCCCGGTATAACAACAACCACCAGATCAAACCGAACGTTAAGCTTTTTAGAAATCCCTGGCCCCATGGACCCACTAACAACCACCACGTAGCATACCAACCAACCAATCAAATGCTGCCAAACAGATACATTGTAGACCCTTCTAACAATAGGACCCACGGTAGACTAAGATCACATCGGACGGTTGTCGTTATACCGCTAGCTTAAAAAGGCATCAACTTTCCTTAGCGGTGTAGTGATAGCCACAAGATCTTGCCGAGCATTAGCCTTTGAAGATGAAGAATGGGCCCACCAACAAGTGTCATCCTATCACATGATCACAAGGGCAAGGAATATTCCTTGCAAACATGTAACAACTATAAGATTTTGAGGAAAGCTAGTCACCGGGCCCCACTAGGTCAGAGTTGCACACTTAGGGAAATGACGATGCTAGAGAAGAAGTCTGAAACACAGAAAGGGTCAAAAACATAGAGGGTTTTTGAGCGTAGGTCGAAAACACACTGAGCTTTCAGACCAAAAGGTAGAAAACACAGAGGGTTTTCGAGACTTTGACAACTTTTTGAAACCCCGCAACAGTATTTCCTACAACCATATTAACTTGAATAACTTCCTGGGTTTTGTGAATTAGCATGTGTGATCAGAGCTGGAGCATGGTGACACATTCAAGAACATGGGGTTTAGATCGCAAATCATGAAATCTAGCGGATCTATTTCACAAGTGAAAACAAGTTGCAGCAGGGACGAATAAAAATAGAGACCTTGGAAACCTGGCCAAATTTGCAGAATGGAAACTTTGGGCAACAATTATTACTAGATATATTAATGGTGTTAAGAAGGATACTAATATTTTATGGAACATGTTATCCTCTAACATTTTGTGGCTGATTTAGAAATGTAGAAATGAAGAAAGGTATCAAGATTCATCTAGATCCCTTACTGATTTTTTTTTAAAACTCACATATTTTAAAATTTCCTCGTAGGTGAACGTGAATATGACACTAGATAGGAAGAACCTCAAAAGATTTCTCCAAGTTGTCACTCTACCATGTTTGTCTATGAGCTGAAGGATGGCTTTGACTGGACAATCCATATGGATAACTTTGCCAATTTTGAAGAAACCTTGAAGAAGCTTACTAAGGAAGTCAACAAGAACAAGAATGTGACTAATCATCAAATCAGCATGCTGGCTTAAATTCAAGAGAAGAAGAATATTATCTAGATGGAGGGCCTAGGGGGTTGGACTACCTAGGTTGAAGATCACAATTATATTCTACATTAGTGTTTTCTTTATCTATGAACTATAACTACTATTTTTGTTGGTTCCATGAACTCCTATTGGCTGAGGCTTGGCCTCGCCCGGTTAACTCTTGTTATAAATTACCTTAATGGTATAGTTTATTTAGGAATTTATACATAATTTACCTTATAAATTACTTAATGGTATAGTTTATTTATGAATTGGATAAGGATTTAATTATTGAAAAAGATACAAGAATCTAAAAAAATTGAAAAGATCACCAAAAATTCAATGAAAATAAGAAATAAAAATTCATTAAGTATTTAAAAATTAAAATGATTAGAAAAAATCTAAAATAAAAAATGAGATATAATGAATATTTTAAATTATATTATATTTAAATAATTGTAATGATGAATTTTTATATTTATATTTTACTTTTTGTATTATGAAGCCTTTTTTATAGATTTTTTCAATCCATTTATTTATTTATCTATAAATTTAATTGCCCTCTAAATTCTTATTCTAATAGTTTTTAAATCTAGTTTCACATTTTCAAACTTCATATATTGTTATCTATTTAATCTCTAATTTTTAAGAATTCAAAATTTAAATAATCCTATATGTTATTAATTGTACAAGTGTTTTATTAGAGGTAAAATAGGTTGTAATTAGACCTTAAAGCCCTTTGCATAATACCTGAGTAAAAATACGAGAAGAAAAAAATGGTTAACAAAAATCATCAATGGTCTAACATAAAAATAGAAACAAAAAGGATTAGAAGGGTTCACTTCATAACATTTTTAATCACCCTCTATATGTTAACCTAATGAATTTTCTATATATGACTTCATTCAAGTGTACCAATTTTAGGGTAAGCCCTAGAACAATATCAAAGGGTTGAGAAATAATTCTTTATTAACTTTCATATGTATCTTCTCAAGGGGAATCAGGGGCTTCACAATTTTCATGCAAATCATAGATGGGGTTTATTCACTTATTGTATGAGGTCATTGATTCTAATAAATCATTTCCATTGAAACAATAAGAATAATTATTTTCATTTAATAGTTCCATACTCAACATTACCAATAATTAGTGTTAAATATAAACATATACACAAGGTTCGTATTGAAGATTACATGCAAAATAGCTCCCTCAAGAATATATTTCTGAGCTATACAAAGGAATAGATCATACATGTGATAGCTACATAAGATATCTAGCTTTGGCATAATCAGATACATATTAAGTAGCTCTAGTAGACATAACCAATACATAGAAACTAGGTCACACAAGAGTCACAAGGAAAATAATGACTAGCTCATATATGCATCATAAATATAATAGCAATTGAAATTTATAAGCATCAAAAAAAGAATACTAAATTAAAAATATACAATAAATAAATATCTACGTTCTATATTGAATCTTAAATAGTAAATAAATGTTGGTACATTATGCACTACATCATGGGTCCAACTATTTTTCCTCATATTTTTCATCAATGAATTTTGGAAAAAGGATTTTTTCATACAACTTTGGAGTTCCATCATAAAATCACAAGGTTAGTTGTACCATTTCACAACTAGGAATTGAACAAGTGCATCCTATACTACATTAAAATACCATTCTTGATCCTATGTATTTGTAAAAGTAATGAACCACTCTAGCTCAAAATATTCCAAATTAATTTCCTATAGACGACTAGTGACAAGTTTTTCCTCGTACGAATTTCTAGTATTATTGACATATAACTCCTAACTATACTAATATTATCAACTATCTTCTTCACAATTCTAGGCAACACCTTGCATTGATCATTCCCATTCTATATGTGATTTCTAGTGATCACTCCTAATACAATGATTATCTGGATTGTAAGATAGCTTCCTTTTACCATATAAAATATTGGATAGCCTCTAGAAATTGTTCACCTCCATGAATAAGGTAAATGCTAGCTAATCAGAAAAGTAAAATAACTTAGCTCTAGTGATTTTCCACATATAGGATCCAATGCAAAAATTTTAACTATTATGACCTATCATATCAGGGATACCACTTGGGAACTTCACCTCTACTGACCGGGAGAAGATTTACTAATACCTTGACATAGCCTAGAAATTGATCATCCATGTAATCTAATGACTTCCTGTTAGTGCATGAATATTTTTTTATCTCTATTTTGAGCATCAGATTTTGTCATTAGTATTAATTTAGATCAGTCAGTTATCTAAGCTGATCAGCCAGTGAAGGCGATACAACATGTTACATTATGCTAGTCCATTAATCAATCAAGTTCCCATATCGAGATAACACAAGGTAGAACTAAGAGTTAATAGTAAATAGGTTTAATTGGGTACAAGAACATATTTACTAAGCATCAAAGTGAACCAATCACTGAGCTTCACTAAACACCGAGCAAACTGGGCACCGAGCACCAATGTATTCACTGAGTAGGAAAGGCTATGTTTACCAAGCCATCTAGGAAACAACATATTAATCATTAATGGCACATCTACCTATGTAAATGGTTACACGAATTCATAAAATGTTTTACCAAGATCAAGGATTATTTATTGTAGATGTAATCATCAAATGTAATGATGATTCCTATGTAAAGCTAGATCTAGGTCAATTTTGTACACCATAGACCTTAGGTTTTCCTAAGATGATGTAATCCTAATTAGGTAATGCAGTTTTCAATATATTTGTAATTGATATCATTTTGCAACATAATAGAGAGATCTTGAAGCAATAGCCGCACCTCAAGACATTAGAATTTGGACAAGGTTTGCATGATAGAACAATTATCAAAACATTTAGTTTATTCATAAATATTTAAGGCTACCGATAAGATCAGAGGATAGTTGGGTACGTGCATGATAATGGTATGCTAAAAAGTGGTGATGTGAAAAAGAAGTCATGATTGATAGACTCTTTAAAAAATGTCATGCCCAAAAGTTGAGCAAAACATAGCTACACAGTTTTTCTAAAACCTTACAAAGCAACTACAAACCATCACACTAACACAACTAAGGAGAGAACACTATCTGGCACAAGACCCTATGTGCATGCAAAATGGTACAAAGGTAAATAGGCAACTGATAATAAGGATGAGTCTGACGATAGTCCAACGGTCAATCAAAAAGGGTTGACCAAGTTTGACCAAAATTCAAACTTCATCAAACCACACTAAAATAAGCTATAAGGTTGCCCTTAAGCTACTAGCTTGATTGGTACGCAAATCAAGATAGTTGACTAAAAGTCAACTATGCTCTCAATTACGTGGAAGAATGTTTCTAAGGCCTACTAAGCTCTTAGGAAGGTGCATGCATGCAAATCAAGACAGTTGACCAAAAAGTCAATTAGGGTTGACCAAAAAGTCAACCATCACTGAATGATGCAAAACTAAAAACCTAAGTTCTAGGGGGTGAAGGAAACACCTAGTTCAAAAATTGAGATGTACAATGGTAGTTTGACCATCGTTTGACCAAAAGTCAACTGTGCACGATGCTGGTCAGAGGTAGCAATAATACCCATATTAGATATTAATCGCAATGATACGGGGTTGTTGTGACCCCCTTATCGATAAAATTTTATCTAGGTTATTAAAATAAAATAATAATAAACCTTCAATGAAATAAGTCTACCCCATTTAAACAAGTTAATCTAAATAAGATACAATTAATTTATTTAAATTTAACCATGCTTACAATATAAATTATCCACTATAGTATTTCTAATAAGAATCTAGTATTATCACCAAAATAACTACATTAAAACTTGTAATCTTGATCTAAAATAACAATTAGAAAATAAATAAATAAATAAAAACACTATAGTCTATACTAACACCGATTGATCCTGCCAATCCTATTTAATAAAACCGTTTTATTAAAATCTAAGCTTTAATAATAAATCATAGCTTAAATAAAAGTGAACGCATAGACATGTTTCTATTTTAACACCCAATAAAATAAAACTTCAAATAAACAAATTTTAAACTATATTATATTTATTGAAAACAAATATATATATATATATAAGAAATAAAACTTATTTTAATCCTTCAAACTTATATCTAACAATATAAAATAATAATTTAAAAAAAGATATTGAAAATCCCCAAATTTCGGGTCGGTAGACGTATCCATACTTTTAATATCTCCTGCGCAAGAGGAAACATGGCCGGGGAGGATGGGCGACGGAGGAAAAACATGATGTGAGCGAGGAAGGCAGACGGTGAATGGTGGAAGGGGCCGGCGGAGGTGCTGTCGGGGTGGTGAAAGAGGTGAGAAGTAGAGAGGGGTGGGCAGACACCATGGCACGAGTGCCATTCCGCCCACCATTGCAACAGCAGTGGTGGGGCGGGAGGTAGCACCGCTCATCCACCACTGTCGCAGGGTAAGAACAAAGTAAAAACAACATTTTTACAAAACATAAAATTTACAACATAAACCATAAAAAAGTCATGGACTCCATTAATGGAGCTCCAAGATGAACACAAATTTAAAAGAACAAAAGTTAATACAAGGACCAACCTTACTCCAAGCAAATTGAAATTCTAAAAACTTGAAGTCCTTCCAAAGCTAGCCTTTCTCCTAATCTTTTTCCAACAAAGTGGTCTCCAAATCTAGAGATTGGATGATCAACTAAACCTTACTCCAAACTTCTCCTAAATAGGCAAACCCCCTAAAATCTAGGAGCCAATCAGAAGAGGGAAGGAAACTTCCATTGCCTTCTTCCCACTTGCCTTCCTTCACCATAAATTGAGTTGAATGCAAACTTGGGAAGTAGAGAGAGGTTAACCAAAACCTCACAACTCTTCAATTTCGACCAAAGTGAAAACCTTGACTTTAGAGGAGTCATAAATGAGTTTTAAGGCTCTTAATGGGTTGAAAATGACCCCTAACCCCTAAGGTATAAACCTGGGTAGCTAAAATTGACCCTAGTTAACCAATGGGAGCCCAAATGACCCTCCTAAACTCCACCCAAAGTTTATGCACGGATTTATGGTCTTGGTTGACTTCTAGAAACTTCCCAACCCAAGGTTAGTTGATCAAACCCTAAGGCTACACCCTAGTCAAGCCCTTGACCCAAATCAATAATAAAACACTTGACCATGCCAATACTTAAGCCACAATTTACCAAATTTGGCACATTAAATAAAACAAATGACATGGATAAATCATAAAGACATTAACTAAATTAATTACATGTATGCAAACCACATTTAAGAATAAAAGACTCTACAACGAGGTCCACATTTCTTTCATACAAAGAGGACCTTGGTATGCACGATATAAACATAGGTTCCAATACTGGATCCCCACATATAGATCCATGGTCAACTTATCTTGAACACTCATTGCACATATCAGTAGGTCCAATCAACATGATAAATAAACATAATACATCAATACGGCATGGTTTCAAATTATGTCTGTAAATCAATCAACTAAGCATAACTTCAGTTTCCTAAACCAACTTTTCATCACAATAGTTTTAAAATATCATATGTAACATAAACATAACTAAAACTAAATCAAAACATGTAGCATCTTGAGTGTACCCTAATTACATAATCAGGTACCAAACATATAGTATAGTATTCAACAGATCCTCAAATACATAGGTGTCTCAAAAGTCCAATATGTCTATGAAATAAGTATTGAAAGCATGAAAAAAAAGAGCACTATAAATATGACTATCTGGTAGGTTTCACATCCACCCCCTCTAGGTATGAACCTCCTCTTGGAGTTCATCAAAGAGGTGAGGAAACTATGACCTTATCTCTGTTGCATCCTCCCATGAAGCTATGACCTCATCATAATAATCCCACTAGACCCTAAGCTGGTCCAGCGCCCTGCCTCGATGTGCCAGGGTTCATCAAGGTAAAATACAAATGGGCTCTAGTGCCAGTTGTCCATCCGACTCTACCTGCAAAGCATCCCAATCTATCACATGAGATTCATCATAAACATACTTCTACAAAATTGAAACATGAAACACATCATGGATGCATGACAGGCTAGGTGGAAAACCTAAATGGTAAACAACTGGTCCTATCCTCTCAAGGATCTCAAAAGGTCCAACAAAATGAGGTGCTAGCTTAGAGCCCTTTCCAAAATAGATTGGTCTCTTATGCGGTCGCACCCTCAAAAGACCCTATCTCCTACTAAGTAAGCTTGATCAATCCTCTTCGCATCAGCATACTTCTTCTATCTATCCTGAGCCTCCTTGAGATGCTGCCTAATCAAGGTCACTTGCTGCTCCATATCTCTAACTAACTCAGGACCAATAGAAGCTCTATCCTCAATCCTATCCCAATTGAGCGGTGTCCTATAAGGTCTACCATAAAGAGCTTGGTACGGAGGCATACCCAAGGATGTATGATGCCCATTGTTATAGGAAAACTCTACTAAATGTAGCTATTCCTCCCACTAGGTCTGATGGTCCATAACATACATGTGAAGCATGTCTTCTAACACCTAATTGACCCTCTCGATCTACCCATCTATCTCAAGATGATAGGTTGTACTGAAATTGAGCCTAGTGCCCAACACTACCTGAAGTTCTCTCCAAAAGGATGAAGTGAAGAGAGAATCTCTATCTAAGATGTTCTTGCAAGGTACACCATGTAGTCTAACTATATCCCATAGGAACACCTGTGCCACTGATGGTGCAATAAAGGTAGTACACACCACTAAAAAATGAGCCACCTTGGTCAACTTTTCAACTATCACCATGATGGCATCATGACGGCGAGATGACATAGGTAGACCAACAATGAAGTCCATAGATATGGTGTCCCATTTCCACATTGGTATCTCATGGGGCTGAAGTAGACGACTTGGATGTCAGTGTTCTACCTTCACCCTCTGGCATTCCAGACACCTAGCTACTAACTCGGCAATCTGCATTGTCATGCCTAGCCAATGATATAACTGTCTCAAATTGGCATGCATCTTCTTCACTCTAGGATGTGCTACATAAGGAGCTCTATGGGCCTCTAGCATGACAAACTCTCGCAATCCTTCGGAAGAAGGTATGTAGATGTTTCCTCTATGATGTAAGTGTCCATCTAACTCCAAGGAATAATTTTCATACTTCCCTTCAAGGGGTCTCTGAGACCGAATCAACTCACTCACTTCTGCATATTACTTGTCATCATGTAAGTGATGAAGAATGCGATCTCTCAAATTTGTGCTTGTAGACATAGAAGAAAGCTTGTGTCCTCTCCTACTCAAAGCATCTGTGACAACATTTTCTTTCCCCTTGATGTAGTGAACATCAAAATCATATTCACACAAGAACTCCATCCATCTTTGTTGCCTAGCATTAAGGTTTGGCTGAGTGAAGATGTAATGTAGACTCTGATGGTCTGAATGAAGTTTGAATTGATGTCCTAAAAGGAAGTGTCACCATCTCACTAAAGCATGCACCACTGCTGCAAGTTCGAGATCATGGGTAGGATAGTTGAACTTCTGAGTCTTCAATTTCCTAGACTCATAGGTGATAGCTTGTCCATCCTACATAAGAACTACCCCTAAACCATCTAAGGAAGCATCTGTGCAAACTACAAACCTTGCTGAAGGCTCTGGCATAGCAAGAATGGGTGCACTAGTCAATGCTCTTTTGAGCTCCTGGAAAGCTTGATCACACTTCTCAGTCCATTCAAACATCTTTCCCTTTCACTGAAGAGAAGTAATAGGATGTTCCAATTGAGAGAATCCTTCATCAAACCATTTATAGTAACCGGCTAGACCCATGAAACTTCTCACTTCAGTCACTAAGGTAGGTGCTGGCCAATTCATAATGGCTTCAATCTTTGATGGGTCTACTAAGGTCCCATCGCCAGATATCACATGGCCTAAATACTTGACCTTTGATCTAAAAAAGGCACATTTTGACAAGCTACCAGAAAGCTGATTATCTCTAAGGCAGTGCAATACTTGTCTCAGGTGCTCTTCATGCTCTCTCTCATTCTTCAAATAGATCAAGATATCGTCAAGGAATGCCACCACAAGCTTGTCAAGGAAAGTATGAAATACTCCATTCATAAGACTCATGAATATAGTTGGAGCATTTGTAAGACTGAATGGAACCACGGTGAACTCATAGTGGCCATATCTAGTGTGAAATGTGGTCTTGTGGATATCACTATCCACTATCCTTAACTAGTGATAACCTGACTTAAGGTCAATCTTAGAGAACACTCCAACACCTTGAAGCTAATCAAATAGGTCATCGATCCTAGGAAGTGGATACCAATTCTTGATGGTTACCTTGTTCAACTGTCTATAATCCATACACAACCTAAGAGATCCATCCTTCTTCTTCATGAAGATCACAGGTGCACCCCAAGGAGAAACACTAGGAAAAATGTGTCCTTTCTCTAATAGTTCCTCAAGCTACAACTTGAGCTCACTAAGCTCATTAGTGTTCATCATGTAAGGTACTCTAGAAACTAGTTCTACTCTTTGAA
The DNA here is from genome assembly GCA_027943335.1 of Chamaecyparis obtusa. Taxonomy (NCBI): domain Eukaryota; kingdom Viridiplantae; phylum Streptophyta; class Pinopsida; order Cupressales; family Cupressaceae; genus Chamaecyparis; species Chamaecyparis obtusa. The sequence goes on from BSBK01008518.1 coordinate 60,996, forward strand.
CAAGATCTATATGAAAGTCTGCTGCCCTAGGAGGTGGCATACCTGGTAGCTCTGAGGGAAACACATCTACATATTTTTGTAGAATGGGATGATCATCCAATGAGGTTTCTTGTTCTACCTCATCTTCCCTATCGCTAATGGTGATAGAAAACATTTGGCATCCCTTTTGCATGCTTTTCTTAAGCTTCATAGCGGAGATCATACAGAGGGATATCGGTCTTTGGATTCTAGATATCATAGTAGCATTGCCATCATCATCCAAACATTTGACCAACTTCTTATGACAATCTAGCTTGGACCTATGAACACATAGCCAATCCATGCTGAGAACTAGTCCATAAGATCCAAGAGGTGTAACTCTGAGGTTTACTAAGGTGGTTAAACCACCAATCTGAATCAGGAACTCCCTAACCATCGAGGTAACTAACACTCTAACCCTTGAATCTAACTCAACTTCCCATCTAATGTCTTGCCTAGCTGCCACTAGCCCACAATACTCCATGACCAATGGACAAACAAAGGAGTCAGTAGCTCTAGTATCAAAAAGGATAGAGATTGCACTACCTCTGATCATACTTGATGCCTGGATGAATGAGGCCTGGTGTTCTGCCTGACGGTTGTCTACCACTGCAAACACTCAGTGGGACTGGCCCATGTCCCCAACTGTAGGCTTGGACATAGTAGCCTATTGATTTCCCTTCTGAGGACATTCCCTAGATATGTGCCCCATGGCACCACAAGTATAACATGACCCTTGATTATGTACCTGAAATCCCTTAGGCTTGGACTGATGTGAACCTCCTGTTTGAGTAGACCCACTATACCCACCCTTAAAGGGTTGATGTGACTATGCTAGGGGTGTGTAAGGGGCATGTGATTTTGGTCCCTTTTTAGGACCGTATGAGTTCCACTATTTGGGCTTTGAGCCCTACTGTCCCTGAGGTGGCTTTGGTGCTTGACTCTGTTGGGACTGTTGCTGCTGCTGAGGCTACGGGACTTTGAAATTCGCTAAATTGTTCCTGTGATTTCCCTTCCAAGGGGGTTTCTGATAACCAGAATTCTAAGGTGTGGAGTTATGGTTCTGAGATCCTCTACTAATATCCTTAGCAATGACTTCTCTCTCAATTATGTAACGTAAGTCTCCTGGTGGAGTCATGCATACCATGCCAGATATGGTGTGGTTCAATCCCTTGATAAAGTGATTTACCTAAAGTTTTTCATCCTTCATGTACTCTACATAAGGGAGCAGCTCGAGGAATTTACTCTCATATTGAGCCACTGAAAGTCCTCGCTGCTGTAGATCATGAAATTTGTCTATACGACACTGATGAAACTACTCTGACAAGTATTTGGCCCTAAACCTTTCCAAGAAGGTTTCCCAAGTGAGTGTGATCATGTCAAAGTGCCTTTTGAACTCCTCTTGTCTCTACCATGTGGAGTTTGTCCGTCACAAAAGGTGAATGGCCATCTGTGCCTTAAGATTACTCCCATAAGGGTGTAATCCA
>BSBK01008518.1:67500-162500 GCA_027943335.1 Chamaecyparis obtusa
TTAAGCCACAATTTGCCAAATTTGGCACATTAAATAAAACAAATGACATGGCTAAATCACAAAGACATTAACTAAATTAATTGCACGCATCCAAACCACATTTACGAATAAAAGACTATACAATGAGGTCCATGTTTCTTTCATACACAAAGGACCTTGGTATGCACAGTATAAACATAGGTTCCAATAATGGATCCCCACATATAGATCCATGGTCAACTTATCCTGCAAACTCATTGCACACATCAGTAGGTCCAATCAACATGATATATAAACATAATACATCAATACTGCATGGTTTCAAACTATGTCTGTAAATCAATCAACTAAGCATAAATGCAGTTTTCTAAACCAACTTTTCATCACAATAGTTTTAAAACATCATATAACATCATATGTAACATAAACATAACTAAAACTAAATCAAAACATGTAGCATCTTGAGTGTACCCTAATTACATAATCAGGTATCAAACATATAGTATAGGATTCAATAGACCCTCAAATACATAGGTGTCTCAAATGTCTAGTATGCCTATGAAATAACTACTGAAAGCATGAAAAACAAAGTAGTATAAATATGACTATCTGGTAGGTCTCACAAAAAATAACTATTACTTTCAAACAATATAACATTTTTGAAACCTGAAATATACATCACATTCTATACTTCACCTAATACAATAATAATAAACAATTCTTTCAATTTGATGAAGTTTAGACTAAGTTAAGGTGGTTAGACACAAGAGTTTTTATATTCAAGAAAATTTGTAGCTGAAAAATCATAATTAATTATTTACTTGGAGATAAATTACAAAAAAATATACATCACATGTGGACATGAGTCTACTACTTTTATCTAGAATCTTATAAAAAATATTATCATTTGATTTTGTTTAATGTGGTTAGACATACACCTACTTGTTATCTTTCTCGTCCTGATTGATAGACTTATTAAAAAATACCTATAACTTTCAAACTGTATAACATTTTTGAAATACAAAATATGTGTCACATTCTACACTTTTCCTACAATAAGTAAAATAAAGAAATTTTTTGATTTGATAAATTTTAGACTAAGTTAACGAGTTCACACACGAGAGTTTTTGTATTCTATAAAAGTTGCAGAAGAAAAATCATAATTAATTATTTACTTGGAAAAAAATGACAAAAAAATATGTGTCACATCTGGACACTAGTCTACTACTTATTTCTAAAATCTTGTGAAAAAAAATCATTTGATTGTGTTTAAGGTGGTCAGACATACACCTACTTCTAATTTTTTTCTTGAAATTTTCATACTACTACATTGAAATTTGAAATTTTCAATATATAGAATAATTATTTTTTAAAAAAGGCCTAGTATCTTAGAAACTAAATTTAATTTTCTATAGATTATCTTGTTACATATTTTAGATATAATATTTATAAATTATTTAAATTTTTATGTCAACTTGCCTAAACCTGATTTTCTAAATTTTCATTGCCACTTAAGGGCCTAGTTTGGCATACCATGATCCTACACATACCCAGTTTACTTCACATAAAGGTGATATTCATTCAGTATATCATAGATCTTATTTAGAAAAAGTATAGTTGTCAATTTACAAATACATTTCTATGATTTTCTAATCATTGTAATAGAGTTAGTAAAATCTCCTAACAGAGTAGACTTAATAGTCTATTTGTAAATCTCTTAACCGAGTACACACTCAAGTAGTGTTGTTTAAATCCTTTAATAGGGTACATCTAGTTGATTTGATTGTTACTCTTAACAGGGTAAGATCATCAGAAGTGATCACAACTTGTAGCCTAAACCACATACTTTATTATCTGCATTAGTGAAGAATTTGTGGGTGTCATCCCCACCGTAATTTTTAGCTTCTAACAAGGGTTTCTGTGTAACCCAAATACTTGTGTTATGTGACTGATTTATTATTTGTTTTCATGCACTTTACATTTACCAAGTCAATTGATTGAATGTTGCAAATGATGGATTCAGTTGGATAGATTAGATACTACTATTTGTAGATTGAATATTTAGTTAAAAAAAATTTAGGGCACTGACTCACCCCTCCCCTCTCAACCCCTTATCTATCTATTCCAACAGTTGGTATCAGAGATAGATCTCTTATTAGAAGGTTTAACCACTAAAGAGGAAATATCTAAACATGGAGAGATATAGGTTGGACAAGACTAGAGAATCAAAATATTAAGATGCAGATCCTTGTCGAGTAATAAAAGCAAGCTAAGGATGAGTTGAAAAAGTTACTAGTTTAGAGAAAGGACATGGCTATTGGGAAATGTGAGACTACCTATCATGAAGAAGATATTGATGACCCATTTCAGAATATTGGATCCAGTTCAAGAAATATATCTAACATTTCTAAAAGCACAATTTTTTATTTATCTAAGAAAAATATTCACCTCACTGAACAAGTTAAAGCCTCACAGATTGGTCAAGAAGCACAGATGGTAAGAATTGTTGATGTGATGAACAATGCTAGAAAATATGAAGAAGAAAGAAACCTAGCTATTGAAGACATAAGAAAAATGATTGAAAAACTACATGAGAAGGAATCTGAGATATTGAGACTTACCGAGCATCATTTTGAAATGACAAATCAGATGACAATTGTAACTCAGGAGGTCAATCGAGTGAATGGTGAGTTGAAAAATAAAGTTGAAGACATTGGTGACCTTAGAGAAGAAAATGAAAAATTGAGAAATGAAGTGAAGATGCAACAGAAACATAATGAGATGATGAAAAAGGATGAAGATAGTTCTATTAGGAATAACAATCCACAATACAACTGAGAGGGGGGGTGAATTAGTTGCATGACAGAATATTAAACTTTAATCTTTAAGCTCATCAATATCAGATCCAATGAAGATAATGAATGCCAACACAATAACACAATATTCTGGTTATGGGGAAACCCTGTTAAAGGTAAAAACCCTGGTGAGAATTAGCATCCACTAATGATGGAATGAGAATATAGTAATCCTTGTGAGAAGATATAGCCCTGTTAGGAGCTTATTGAAAGATTATAGTATATAGTCCTTGTTAGAGGATAGACCCTGTTAGGAGTCAAGAACAAAAGAGGGCTCACTACCCAAGGCTCACTACCCAAAGAAGGTTAAGTCCACCTTCTAAACTCACTAGTTTGTAACAAGTGTATATGAAGAAATAAACAATCTTTTGAACTTTTTTCTAGCAACTATCTTTTCTTGATCAGCTCCAATGAAGTCAACCAATAATCCTCTACTCTACATACAGAAGACACAAGTTTGAAACCTCCTTATATCACATATATCACATCCATATCTCTTCCAAAGAAAAGACCTTTCATTTATACCTTATTACATTTTACCAAGAATCGGTCAGCCCATAAGGCTTTCCTAATTACAAAAAAAATTTACATGGGACCTTTCTAAGATACACATGGTATCATAAATTTTCTTAAAATGATTAAATTACAAAAATTAAGGACCAACATCCTTGAATTATGCTTGCCAAACAAAACACACGCTTCATTCCCTGAGTTGGCTTCAGAACAAGCCATTGCTAGAGCACATGCCACAGATGATGTCACCAATCATTCCATACCTTGTGCTAACCAATGAACATCCATCAGTACCTCTTCCATCATCCTTCAAGATTGCATACCTTGAATCCAATCCCTCTGAAATCTATACTAAAAATTTAGAGACTAACTCTGTCAATTCTCACTGTCATAGTCGAGTGACCAGTCTTTACTAAAACAACTATATCTTCCTTAATATGAATCCATTAATGATGTGATCTCAAATATAAGATCACAACATCCATTTGAACTTTCATCTAACTTCACAGCATCTGAAACATCCATACACCCATCATACATTGTGATTACCAGTCTGGTTCTTTCATAGAAGCATATGTTGACATAAGTGACAAAACAAAAATGACAACAGTATGAGTGCCCATTCAGTAACATAGTGATTAAACATATTAAATGTCTCAATCACCACCCATGCATTAGAAATATCCAACAATCTCCTCCTTTGGCATTGATGTCAACATATGGGAAAATCTTATCCCAAAGATGTATCAACCCAAAATTCCTTCAACTGAACCATCTCCCCAATCAGTGAGCATTTTCTCATAGTAACACTCCCCTTTGACAAAAATGGCAAAGGGTTCCATGGGGCTTCAACTTCCTTCACATATAAACTTTCTCCTATGATCAGTCCCCCTAAGGAGTAGATCCCTACATCTAGTCTAGAAAAAGATAAGGCTCTGAACACTTCTAGACAGATGCATCTCTGCATCATTTAGTTCTGACTAGGAGGGGTCTAAACCCCTAGCATACCTCTAAGATATTCAAAGGTATCTTTTGGTAGTGGCTTTGTAAAAATGTCTGCAATCTTCTCTTTTGTACTTATATATTCAAGCTTGATTTCTTTTTTTGCCACCTTGTCTCTCAAGAAGTGATACTTGATGGAGATGTGTTTAGTTTTAGAGTGCATCACTGGATTATTGGACATGTTTACTATGCTGGTGTTATCACAATGGATAACCACAGGCTCATTAAAAGTTATGCCAATGTTTTTTAGCATTTGTTTCATCCAAAAATTTTGAGTATAATTTATTGTAGCAGCAACATATTCTGATTCAGCAGTAGATTGTGCTATACAATCTTGTTTCTTACTTAGCCAAGAAACCAAATTTTTCCCAAGAAAAAATGCACCACCACTTGTACATTTTTTGTCATCAATATTTCCTACCCAATCAGCATTAGTATAAGCATGAAGTTCAAAGTTATCATTCCTGTCATACCATAAACCATAGTCCATGTTTCCTCTGAGATACCTTAGTATTCTTTTTACAGTAGCTAGATGAGTCTCTTTGGGTTCTGCCTGATATCTAGCCACAATTCCAACAACATTAGCAATATCTGGTCTAGTGTGAGTCAGATATTGTAGCCCTGCAACCATTGATCTATACAAAGTTTGAAAAACACATTTTTATTCATCATCAATTGTTATCTTATTTCCAGTCACCATAGGTGTTCCTACTAGTTTACAATCTTCCATACTGAATTTCTTAAGCAATTCTTTGAGATACTTGGTTTGAGAAATGAAAATACCATTCTCATTCTAAGTTATTTGTAGTCCAAGGAAGAATTTCATTTCACCTATCATGGACATCTCAAATTCACTTTCCATTTATTTAGACAACTTCTTAAATAGATCATAATTACCTCCAAAGATAATGTCATCCACAAATACTTCTACTATTAGGATTCCATCTTTAGTAGTTCTCAAATACAAATTACTATCTGCATTACCTTTTCTAAATCCAAGTCCAAGTAGATACTTGTCCAACCTTGCATACCAAGCCCTAGGAGCTTGCTTCAACCCATACTAGGATTTCTTTAATTTGCACAACATGTCTTTGTCTTTGCATAGAGGAAATCCATCCGGTTGTTCTATGTATACTTCTTCTTCAAGATCTTCATTCAGAAATGCAGATTTAACATCCATCTGATACACTTTGATGTTTTTGTGTGCAACATAAGATAGAAATAATCTTACTACCTCTATTCTAGCAAGAGGATAAAATGTTTCTTCAAAGTCTATGCCTTCTTACTATGAGTATCCCTTACACACTAGTCTTTCTTTTTTTCTTACAACTTTTCCTTCTTCATCCATTTTGTTTCTAAAGACCCATTTTGTTCCTATAACATTTTTATTTTTAGGTCTTGGAACCAATTCCCAAGTATTTTTTTTCTTTATCTAATCCAATTCTTCTTTCATGGCATTTATCCAAGATTCATCTTTAAAGGCTTCATCTATATTTTTTAGCTCAAATTGAGAAATCAAACAAATTTCTTCCCTAACTTTAGATCTAGTTAGTACTCCCTGACTGGTATTGCCAATAATTTGATTTTTAGGATGGTTATTTTTTACATACCTTGGATTTTTAGGAGTTTTAGTAGTCTTTCTTGTATCATCACAAGCCTCTTTCACTTTCTTCCTCAAAAAGTTCTTCTTCTTTAGCATTAGTAGAGGTTTCTTTCACTTTTGATAACTGACTACTATCATACATTCTTTCCTATATCTAAAATTTCTCATTTATTGTTACATTGTTACTTTCAACAGTCTTCCTTAATCTCAGATTGAAACATTTCACTTGTTTCGTATACTTATCTCCTTCATAAAGTACTTCTAGTCTATTCCAAATTTCTTGTGCTAAATCCAGGTCTTTGATTTCAGTAAACTCACCCTCAGATATTACGTTGATCAATGCTTCTCTTGCGACTATATTACATGAAAATATCTTCTTTTCATCATAAGTGGATGACCCCAAGTCATTCTTAGCCTTCAAAGTTTCCCTCTTCTTTACAATCATCTAGTAGCCTATGCCCAAACATAGCAAATGTGTTTGCATCTTATTTTTCCAATTGTCAAAGTTTTCAGGATCAAACTTAGGTCTATCCTTCCTATAGAATGCCACTTTCCAAGATCACCTCAAGCTGTTAAGATTTCTCTCTAAGGACCACAACTCTAATACTAATTGTTAGGAGTAATAGTCCATAATACAATTGAGAGGGGGGTGAATCAATTGTATGACAGAATATTAAACTTTAATCTTTCAGCTCATCAATATCAAATCCAATCAACACAATGAATGCAAACACAATAACACAATATTTTGGTTACGAGGAAACCCTGTAAAAGGTAAAAACCCCGGTGGGAATTAGAACCCACTAATGATGTACTAATAGTATATGATGAAGGGTGCTCCCCTTCATACCATAAACACATAATAGAAATAGAGAAACAACAACAATAATATGCAAGAACAAAAAATTGGCTTCTTATTATCTCCACAAATGTGGAATTACAAACTTTCAAAATTACAATATGCAAAGCCACATGGGAATTCCCTTACAATATTCTGTAGGACAAAGCCTTGAATCAATACCTAGATCTACTACCCCAGAACTACCCTAGACAACACTACAGGCCTTCTTTATATAGGCATTTTCCACCGCCCGAGAAGGTTCCATAAATTTAGCCCTAAGGGCCGACCAAACTTAGAATTATTTTATTTTTCAATTTATTACATCAAAGTCAGCTCAAAATAACTTTTCAAACCCGAACAAAATTTTTGAAGGAAAATTAGTTTCTACCATTCTAGGTGGCCCGGCTTCCGAAGACCATAAGTCATCACCACTTGACCTGATTGACTATTATAACCCCATTTCAGAAATGCCATGAAGTGCTCTATAGGCTTGACCTGCGCAAGTGCCCATCACCCAAATTTTTGACCTCATCTGGGACCTCTAAATCCTTCAAAATTGAGTTCAAAGTTTCTGTACCCTGTTGCCAATACCGAAAATCTTCAATATCTTCAAAACTAGACCTGATCTAGCCATGAAACTTTGCTGGCAGGCTGATATGACTGAAATGAACCTCCACATGTAAAATCAGAACATTTCAAGATCATAAGACCAACTTACTAAAAATAGAAAGTTTCCATAAATAGCAGCTTTGCACAAGATAGCCCTTATTGAATACAAACATAGAAATATTTTTGGGTGATGCAAGATTGCTCTTACACCCAGGATGCTCCTGCATCACACACCCATGGTAATTTGAGAAGTGACCCTATCACATCTTAGGTGTGTAGAGGGAAACCAAGATGGTTAACCTCCTCTTTTGTTAGCCATGATGAATCTTCAATAGGTCATCCTTTCCATTTGACCAAATACTCTTCATATGTCCTGTTCCTTGTGCTTCTACCAACATGACTATCTAGTATGTCTTTAATCTCCTTGATAGCTAAACTAGTTGCTAGAATACTCCACTGTGCTGCTGTGATCTCATCTTCAACACCTCCTTCATGATACTCTGTCAAATCTAAAATGTTAAACACTGGTGAAATATTTAGTTCAGTAGGCAATTCTACCTCATATGGATCTTCTGAATCATGCTTCTTTAGTATCTTACATGGCCCAAACTTCTTCATTTTCAACTTGTTATATGTACCAATCAGAAATCGCTCCTTCTACAAATGAACCATGACTTCATCTCCAACCTAAAATTCCTTATGCCTCCTTTTCTCATCTGCCTTAGCCTTATACTGTGCATTCATCTTGGTAATATGCTTCCTCACCTCCTCATGGATGTTCTTCAAGTGTTCTACAAAATCATCAACTTCAGCACTACTTATTTCTCCTTTATCTATCTTTCTCAATTCTAATGTATTTCTGGCACTACTCCCATATACAATCTAGAATGGTGATTTACCAGTGCTCCTGTTGATAGAATTATTATATGCAAATTCTTCCTGTGGTAAAATCAAATCCCATCCTGTTGGCTTATCTCCAACCAAACATCTCAGCAAATTTCCCAAACTCCTATTCACCACCTCTGTCTATCCATCAGTCTGTGGATGATGTGATGAACTAAACTTCAAATCTATCTTCAACTTCTTCCACAATGTACGCCAAAAATATCCAATGAACTTAGTGTCTCTATCTGAAACTATGGTCTTTGGCAAACCATGTAGTCTCACTACTTCTCTGAAAAACAATTCTACTATATGAACAACATCATTAGTCTTCTTGTAGGGAATGAAATTTGCCATCTTCAAAAATCTATCAACCACCACAAAAATTGAATCATGTCCCTGCTGTGTCCTTGAAAAACTAAGAACAAAGTCCATACTGATATCCTCCCAAGGTTTCTCTGGTACAGGTAATGGCTAATACAACCCTATATTCTACTTCACTCCTTTCACCATCTGACATACTCTGCAACTTTGTACAAACTTCTTGACATCTTGCTGCAACTGTGGCCAATAATAATTTTCACTAACCAAAACAAGGGTTTTATCTCGACCAAAATGTCCAACCAATCCTCCGCTATGCTTCTCCTTGATGAGATTCTCCCTCATATAACTTCATGGAATGCACAGCTGACTCCCTTTGAATAGCATTTCATCCTGGATGATAAAATCTAGCCATTTCATCCTGTCTAGAGTAACAAGTTCTTTACAAGCTTTCCAAGCTTCACCAAAATCAGGATCCTCTGGATACAAATTCTTGAGTTCCTTGAACCCAACCACCTCAATCTGCATCTGTATCAACAATAGTTTCCTTCTACTAAGCACATTTGCAAACATGTTAGACTTTCCACTTCTGTGTTTCAAAACAAATGTATAATGCTGCAAAAACTCAACCCATTTCAAATGCCTTTGATTCAACTTTCCTTGACTATTCAAATATTGCAAAGCTTGATGATCAGTATACAAAACAAACTCCTTAGGAAGTAGATAGTGTCTCCACTTCCTCAATGCCTGAACTATAGCATAAAATTCTTGATCATAAATAGAATATTTTCTCTTGGCATCATTTAACTTCTCACTAAAATAAGCGATAGGTTTACCTTCTTGGCTCATAACAGCTCCTATTGCAGTACCACTAGCATCACATTCTACTTGAAACACCTTATTAAAATTTAGAAGTGCTAAAATAGGTTGTTCTGTAACTTTTTGTTTCAACAATTGAAAACTCTTTTCTGCCCCATTAGTCCACTTAAACTCTTTTCTATCCCCTCTCATTGTTTCAATCAAAAGACCACAAATACTGCTAAAGTTTCTGATAAAATTTCTATAAAAACTAGCTAGACCATGAAAAGATCTTACCTCAGTAGCACCCCTTGGAGTAGGCCATTCAAGGATAGCCTGTACCTTCTCTGGGTCCATTTTTAGACCTTCTATTGAAACTACAAACCCCAAATACACTAACTCTTTCTTCACAAAAATGCACTTCTTTAAATTAATCAACAATTTCTCATCTCTTAACTTCTCAAACACCATACGAATATGCATCATATTCTCTTCTAATGTCTTCCTAAAGATCAAAATATCATCTAGGTACACAATGACAAACTTACTAATAAATTATTTTAGAACCTCGTTCATGAGCCGCATGAAAGTGCTCGGTGCATTGGTTAGCCCAAAAGGCATGACTAACCACTCATATAGTCCTTCCTTTGTCTTGAAGGTAGTCTTCCATTCATCTCCTTCTCTAATCTAAATATGGTGATATCCACTCTTCAGATCTATCTTTGAGGAATACACAACTCCACTCAAATAATCTATAATATCATCCATTCATGGCAATGGAAACCTATACTTGATTATGATCTTGTTTATTACTCTGGAATCTATACACATCCTCCATTCTCCATTCTTCTTTGGTGCTAGTACCATTGGTACAGAACATGAACTCAGACTCTCTCAAATCAACCCCTTCTGCAATAACTCATGTACTTATCTGTTCAACTCTTCACTTTCTGCCGGTGTCATTCTGTGTGCTGCCTTGTTTGGCAAACTGGCTCCTAGAATCAAATCCATCTAATGACTGATCTTCCTTACCAGTGGTAATCCATCAGGTACATTATCAGATACAATATCTTGAAACTCATTCAACAAATCTGCAACCTCTACAGGTACATCCTCTACTTCCTCTTTACCAGCTTTTGGAATTAAAGCAAAACACACATGCTCATGCCTCATACCATCTGGGAATTTTCTTATATCAACAAATGTTATTCTTTCATTACCACATACCTTTTCTTTAGTCTCCTTCAATGGCTTTAGCTTATGTCACACTCCATCCTTTATCAGGGAATAGGTATTCGCATGACCATCGTGTACAACACATCTATCAAATTTCCATGGTCTACCCAACAACATATGACATGCATCCATAGATATGATATCACATAGTACCTCATCTTGGTACCTGCTGAACTTGAACTTTACCAAGCACTACTCACTGACCATGACCTTGTGGTCATCCTGCACCCAGGCAATCCGATATGGATGTGGGTGTTTCTATCTCTTGAGCTTCAACTTTGTCACCATCTCTTCTGACACCAAATTGTCAATGCTTCCACTATTGATAATCACATCACAACATTTACCCTCACACTTGCATCTAGTGCGAAATAGGCTCCTCCTTTGTTCAGGTTCATTCTCACTAATCAATAGGACTCTTCTGTTGATCAATGTTTCTCCTCTTTTAGCATCTTCAGAATTTGAGGATCTGGCATCTTCATCTACATGTGCCACTCTGGCCTGGCCTTCATTCCTCCTATCTATCCTTCCTTGGCATTGAGGACATTCAAATGCCCTATGACCTTCTTCTCCATAATGAAAACATGTTCCATAGAAGCCTCCTCTTCCTGAACCTTGTCCTCTTCCTCTTCCTCTCTGATCTCTATTGTTCTGATCTTAGAAATGATTGGAATTGTTTCCTCTCTGATTTTGACTACTACTGGCCTCATCCTTCTTTTTCAGATCTTCATTTCAGTCTCCATATGACTATCCACTGTGACCTCTTCCATTTTGTCTGCTCTCGAACTTCTTGTTCAGCTTTTCCTCCACTTTTAGGGCAAATTGGTATGCCTCTTCAATACTATTCATTCGAACCAAATTTAGCTCCTCCTGAATGTTGGGCCTCAACCCATTAAGGTAATGAACAAATTTCTCCTTATTAGCTTTCACATGGGCTGTTCTAATGAGGATTTGATAGAAATCCTCTATATACTCCTGAACAAATCTTCTTCCTTGCTTCAAACTTTGCATCTTCTTTAGTAGGTCAAGCTCATAATCAACAAGAATGAACTGTCACTTCAATTTATCCACCATCTGATCCCATCTTGTGATTTTATCTTTCCCTCTTCTATTTCACTCCAATTGAATCTCTTGCCACTAGATCTTCGCATGACCTTTCAGTCTGGCCTTCGTGAATTTGACCCTATCAGGATCCTCAATATCTTCATACTCAAAATATTCTTTACATTCATTGATCTAGTCGATCAATTCCTTTGGGTTAAGATTCGCTAAAAATGTAGGAACCTCGATCTTAGGTCTTTTCCCGATCTTGGAAATGGCTCGAAAAAGTCTTTCTTCCTTTGGGTTCACAACTTTGACTTCTCCTTCTTGATCTTCTTCTTCGGCTTCATCCTCGCTTTCTTCTCTAACATTAAGATTCATTCCTCTGTGACTCTCTTCTTGCAATGCTCACACTTGTCTCTGGAGCACTCTAACCTCAGGTGTTACAACACCAGCTCTTCTACCACATTCCCTTCATGGAGGCATTTTCGCGATACTCGCTAAAACCCTAACCATGGTCCTGGTGCAAACTGCCTCACAGTTGGTGATCTTTTTACACACTCAAGAACTCATGCTCTGATACCACTTGATGAAGGGTGCTCCCCTTAATACCAAAAACACATAACAAAAATAGAGAAACAACAACAACAATATGAAAGAACAAAAAATTGGCTTCTTATTATCTCCACAAATGTGGAATTACAAACTTTAAAAATTACAATATGCAAAGCCACATGGGCATTCCCTTACAATATTCTGTAGGAGAAAGCCTCGAATCAATAGCCAGATCTACTACCCTAGAACTTCCCTAAACAACACTATGGGCCTTCTTTATATAGGCATTTTCCACCACTCGAGAAGGTTCCAAAAATTTAGCCCTAAGGGCTGACCAAACTTAGAATTATTTTATTTTTCAATTTATTACATCAAAGTCAGCTCAAAATAACTTTTGAAACCTAAACAAAAATTTTGAGGGAAAATTATTTTCTACCATTTCAGGTGGCCCAACTTTTGGAGACCATAAGTCATCACCAATTGACTTGATTGACTATTATTAGCCCATTTCAGAAACGCCACGAAGCACTCTACAGGCTTGACTACGTAAGCACCCGTCACCCAAATTTTTGACCTCATCTAGGGCCTCTAAAGCCTTCAAAACTGAGTTCAAAGTTTCTGTACCCTGCTGCCAATACCAAAAATCTTCAATATCTTCAAAACTAGACCTAATCTAGCCATGAAACTTTTCTGGTAGGCTGATATGACTGAGATGAACCTCCACATGTAAAATCAAAAGATTTCAAGATCGTAAGACCAACTTACTAAAAATAGCAAGTTTCCATAAATAGCAGCTCTGCACAAGATAGCCCTTATTGAATACAAAAATAGAAATATTTTTGGGTGATGCAAGATTGCTCTTACACCCAGGATGCTCCTACATCAATATATTAATCCTTGTTAGGAGCTTATTGAAACATTACAGTACATAGTCCTTGTTAGAGGATAGACCTTGTTAGGAGTCAAGAAAAAAAGTGGGCTCACTACCCAAGGCTCACTGCCCAAAGAAGGTTATGTCCACCTTCTGAACACACTAGTTTGCAACAAGTGTATATGAAGAAATACATAATGTTTTGAACTATATTGTAGCAACTATCTTTGATTTCTCAGTTCCAATGAAGTCCACCAATAATCCTCTACTCTACATACAACAGACACACAACTTACCTAATTATAAATAATTACATGGGCCCTTGCTAAGATACACATGATATCATAAAAAAGTTTACAATGATTACATTACTACAATTAAGGACCAACATCCTTGAATTATGCTTGCCAAATGAAACACACGCTTCATTCCCTGAGTTGGCTTTAGAATAAGCCATCACCAGAGGACACACCACAAATGACATCACCAATCATTTTGTACCTTGTGCTAACCAATGAACATATGTTAGTACCTCTTCCATCATCCTTCAAGATCACATACCTTGAATCCAATCCTTTTGAAATCTATACTAAAAACTCAGAGACTAAAGTGGGTATGTGCAAGATCACGAGGGGCCAAAAAGTGGCGATGTCAGTTCAAAACTTTGACAATGTAGCTAACAACTTTTTTTTCACCCAAATTTGATAAAATGAAAAGGGTATCTTAAGCAGATTATCAGCTTTCTATCGATATAATTGCTATCAAATTTTGAATTCGGTAAGTAATTATTAGTTATTTTCTAATTGAGCTACCTCTAAAGTGCTGTTTATATACTGATTGAAAAATGACTATAACTTTCAAATGGTATGACATTTTTGAAATCCAAAAAATGTGTCATATTCTATGTTTCACCTAATATAAGGAAAAATAAATAAAAATTGAATTTTGTAAAGTTTTGAATGAGTTAAGGTGGTCAGACACGGGAGTTTTTTTATTCTAAAAATGTTGTAGCAAAAAATTCATAATTAATTATTTTTTTAGAATAAAACTACAAAAAAATATGTGACACATCCGGGCATGAGTCTACTACTTATATATAAAATCTTATAATAAAATCTTATCATTTGATTATGATTAAGGTGGTCAGACATACACCTACTTCTTATTTTGTTGCTAAAATTTTTGTACTGCTGCATTGAAATCTATACTTTTCACCAATCATACTAACTTTTTCTCAAAAAAATCCTAGTAGTTTAGAAACTACATTCAATTTTCTATAGATTCTATTCTTACAACTTTTTGATATCAGGTTCATAGCTAGTTGAAATTTTCATGTCAAGTTGACTAACCCTGATTTGCTGATTTTTCATTGCCACTTAAGGGCATAGTTTGGCCCCTCATGATCGTGCACATACCCAACTCTCTCAATTCTCACTATCATAATCTATTGACTAGTCTTTACTAAAACAACTATATCTTCCTTAATATGCATCCATTAATGATGTGATCTTAGATATAAGATCACAACATCCATCAAAACTTTCATTTAACTTCATAGCATCTGAAACATCCGTACACCCACTGTACACTATGATTACTAGTCTGGTTCCTTCATAGAATCATATGTTGACATTAGTGATAAAACATAAATGACAATAGTATGAGTGCCTATTCAGTAATGTAGTGGTTAAAAATATTTTATCTCTCAATCACCACCCTCGCATTAGCAATATCCAACAAGTTCCAAGAAAATTGATGATTTTTTGATTAGTCAAAGAGGACTTGGAAGTACTACTGGATTAGGCTACACTGAGCAAGGAGAATCATCTAAGCAATCTGAGAAGATGAACACCTACAAGAGTCAAAGACCTAATAACATGAAATGTTATCACTGTGGTAAACTAGGCCACACCTCAAATGTTTGCAGGAGTAAAGCACAAGGTAAACCTAAAATCACTCCTAAATTCAATGGTCATTTCTATATTTGTAACAAGTTTTGACATCAAGCACATGAATGTAGATAAAAGTTGAATATGAATCCTAACAAAACCTACATGGAGAAACAATGTCACACTTGAAACATGCATGGTCACACCTTAGAAGAATGCAAAACAAAGATGAAGCAATTCTGGACACCGAAAGGACAAGAGAAAACCTATGAATCAAGAAGACAAGGTAATGCTTACACTTGAGATTATAACACATGGGTTAACTCCATAGTATGTGGGAGATATTTTCATATTGCAGCTAATTTCATGAGGAAGAGATGGGAAGGAAAATCTTGAAGCTAGACAAGAACTGGTATGGCATGTTTACATTGTCACAAAGTTGGTCACCTAAGTAAAGATTGCAAAGACCGAGCACCAGAAACATAAATATTTGAAAATGTAAATACACTTAAAGACATACAAAGGATAAGAAACACTATGTGGAGAAAAGCATCAAATGATAATGCTAAGTCAAGTAATGTAGTCGGTGAAACCTCATCCATTGGATTGGGTGACATCGACACTTCCACCTAAGTTGAAAAAGGTATGTATGGAACTGATAATTTAAGTTAATCATATTTTTCATATAGTTCCTTATGTTAGATGTGTACATACCAAATCCACATACATTAAGATGCATTATTGTTTTACAAGTTTTGAACTTTAAAGAGTTTACAGTTGGTATATGTTAGACTGAGTGAGAAGTTACCAATCAGTGACTACTATGCAAGGTTAACCAAGTATCAGTATTAACTGAGTGGAAATTTACATGTTAATCAAGCTATTGGTGTTTTGCGGTACATATCAAGTTTGACAGTTGTCATCGAGCTATGATTAGGTCAAACATTTATTGCAAAAAATTTTGAGTGGGAATTTGAAAAAACTACAAATATGAGATGATCATAGTTCATTTTTCACTAGATTTTACGAAGATCAAAGAGTTTCCAAAGTGATTTTGAGCAAAGAATTTCTAGAGCATTTGAGCGTAGCTTAAAAGTCTTCCAAGTGATTTCATCATCATTTCTGAGTAAGTATTGTTATCATGGAGTTTTCCATTTGTTACTTACCAAAACCCTAAAATAAGAAACTATGGCATCCACATTTTGATAAACAAATCTAAGTTTGCAGATGAGGAAGAAGTTAATCTTATAGTTTCTGCAACATGTAATTGTTGGAGATTTGCCAGTAGGCTAGTACTGACTGTATGTTTGTCATTGATGACAACATATGGAAAGTAGCATGCATGTAAGTATTATATAGTACTCTTTTAGTATATGAAGCATGGACATGATATCAACATGATATCATGGGCGCATAGGTTAACTATTAGTACAGACAGTTATATAGCAGCTTTGTCAGCAATGTTCCTAATAGAGTAACAGGTAGTGTTCTATGTATGGTTGTCCATACAGTTATCATGGAGCCTTGTGCACTTGGATATATGTTGAAGACATGTTATTGATGTTACATTCATGGATCCAGAGTCTAATGATTAGTAGAAGTGAAGTTATGTAGTTGCTATTCGACAATAATAGTTTCCCATATTTATTTAGAAGAGCTGACAAAGATTTTATTGGTTCTGGAGTTGTGCCTATCATTTGGGTATGCATCCTTGGATTTAAGTAGAGGGAAGAGTTAATTATGTTTGGTTAAGAGCACATGAAGTAATTCATCTTGAAGATAAATATCCAGTTGTTTTGGTAGAGCCGACAATGTGTAGCATGCATCTACAATTATCTTATTAGATAGGTCCTAAAATATGTTGCGTGCTTAGTAGAGCTGACTGGATGGTTATTAGAGTTTGTTATGGTTTCTCTAATATGATTTCAAGGTGGTTCTAATAGGTTGACTTGATTATATCATTTAGATGAATTATATTTATAGGTAGTCATTTGTGATTGCTTGAGTGTGGTTCATAGTTAATTAAGAAGAAAAGAGTAGAGTGTGTAAAGTGTTGAGCCATCAGAAGAAGCTCTATGTGACCAAGTAAAGTGTTTGTGCTATACATTGGAACTAATCTAGATAGCAAGTCTAAGCTTAGTTCACCAAGATCTAGATATAGTGTGTAAATGTTATTCAAAAGGTTGTAGCATTTGCTCCTTTGATAAGTGAACTCTTAGATAGTGCATCCTCTACCCTAATAGGGACTATTGTAAAAGACTCCTAATAGGGTCTGACCCTTGACTAGGTCTACTATACTAAACATATTCTAAAGAAAATCCTGACAGGGTTAAGGATCATGTAACAAGGATCATAATACACTAGTCTAGAATATTAGTGGGTGTCAATTCCCACCAGGGTTTTTACCTATTTAGGTTTCCCTGTAACCAAAATATTGTTGTTGTGTTCAAGTGTTATTTCATTGTGTTTATGCTTTATGTTTAAGTATACTTAATTGGATAAGGAATTGAATCTTGTAGATAACTGATTCAGCCCCCCCCCCCTCTCAGTTATCTCTTGGTTCTATTCCTAACAATTGGTATCATAGCCAAGTGCCTTGTGTTATCACTATTATAAATTTGTCCAGCCCCATGCTAGTATTTTTTAAAATAATCCAATTTAAGGGTTTGAGGGTTAGGTCTTATATTGAAAACACTACGTTTGATAAAGCCCTAATTTTTTTTGAAACTTGTTATATTTTGGTGTTACTTTTTGGCTCACTAATTTTCCAAAATATGCATGTGCTGATTTTCACCCCCTTTGACCCATTGCTTCATAGGTTGTATTGTTAGGTTGTTAGGTGGGGTACTTTTTAATTTATTTCATTCAGAAGCCTAAGTTTCAGTATTATTTCCCAATAGTTTGTTCTCTCTAAAATACATGGCTATCATTGAACTGCAAGCCTTCTTGTTGTTAGAATATCTAACATGCACTTTAGCGACAAGGCTCCATCTGTCCAAGTGGGCTTGACCGGTAACAAGATATGCTATCATTTAAAGAATAGATCACATCAACAGCTGTCGCTATACCATTGGACCAAGATAATAGCCTTTTAAGCATTGTGGTATAGTGACAGCCATTTGATGCTTTAAGGTGGATGAGATGGTAGGTGGGACCTTGAATTTCTAGTTCAGTATAACATGTATGTTTGTGATTGGTTAAGGTACAGTGATGTGGCAGTTATCTAGACTTTAAAATGGTAGAAGGGACTTCAAGAAAGGGGCCTGCCCATTTGTAAATGTGGTGTGTTATGATTCAACGTACAGACAAGTGATATATCAAGTTGTGGGGTTAGACCTTTCAAAGGGTTAAACAATAGATTGATCTAACGGTTGTCGTTATACCATTGATAAAAGATGTAAGGAATTTTAACCTTGCGGTATAGCGATGATCATCCAATTCTCTTTAAATATTGAAGTGTGAAGTGGGCCCTAAAAGTACCAGCTCACTCTGACATGTTCACTTTCTATTGGTGTAGTAAATTATGATCTGGTGATTGTCAGGGTTTTCGATGCTGAGAAAGAAAAGAAAGAGGGGGTCCACTTGCCAATCTTTGCAGCATGGCAGTTTGTGATTCGATGTAAAGGTAAGTGAGGTGTCACGGTAGGGCCTATCTTCTCAAATGATTAAAGTACAACAAGATCTAGTGGTTTTCATCATACCACTGGGGTAAGATGCACATTTGTTAGGGTCAGTGGTATAGCGATAGCCGTCAATCTTGTTTAAAGATGAAGACCGTTTGGTGGGTCCTCTACTACTAACTTTTGATGATGCAATCATTTCTAATTGGCCGAGGGTAATAATGACTTGTCAAAGTTGCCAATCTGTTTGACATTGAGGATAAAGTTAGGGCATCTTTTCTATTGACTTGTCCGATGTGGTGCTTCCTAATTTGATAACATTTCTAAAAGGAAAGGTGTGGTCATTTTTTTGAGAATAGGTAAAGATTTAAAAGTTAGAAAGAATCTTGCGGCTGTTGTTGCACCACTGGATGAAGTTGTTTGAGCTTTACACTTGTGCCTTAGCAACAAAGTTCCATCTATCCATTTCTAATTGAGATAAAGTTGAGTTACTTATTTCTTCACATGGCTATTTTGAAATGTTCTCATTGGTTGAGAACTAACTTAGGGAAAAAGTAATACAAGGTTTTGTTGTTAGACTTGCCAACCGTCTGATGCACCGGAAAGGAGATATATCTACAATCTGAATTCAAATTTTTGCTCAATGACATTTTTGATGTCTTGTGAACACTGAGGCCGCCAACTTTCAGTAATGGTGGGTTTAATGAGCTACGTGCGAATGGACTGTAAGCAGTTGGTGACATTATATATCAAAATTCAAATGCTATTTCTCTTTACTGCTCTCATAAACCTTCTGGCGATCTGGATTTCCTCAAGGAGCGATTTTAAGAGAAGAATTTGTAGGCATCTGGTAGGTTTATTTTCTAAGTTCAGAATTGCTTAAAGTCTATGAAGGTATTGCAAGGAAGTTTATGTTTACCATTTGATAGCATTTAGGGTTCTCCTAAAGTATTCATATTTTATTTTGTAAAGCCCTAATTTCAAAATGCCGCCAAAGAGGAATTTGTCTAGTCAAATGGAGTATAGCAAGAGGGGGGTTTTTGAAGATTTGATGCAATTACTCCCACATTTTGATAATGGGACAGCAAGGATGAAAGAGCTCATCCCAAGAAACCCTAGGGACTCAGTGGCTGAGGCACTCCATGATAGAGGAAATTGGATGAGAGATGCTAAGGTGGGAGAGAATCATAATGGCCTTAGCTTGTTTAGTGGAGCTTACTCACAGAGAAATTCCTGTGCTCGCCTTAGTAACATATGGAAATTTGATGTTGGGAAGTTAATATGCCCTGGTGTTTTCATGGATGCTAAGTTGTTGATACAAATTTCCAAGTGCTATGATCCTGTGACAAGGTGTGTTAAGGATGTCAATGGAAAGAACCTAATTAGTATCATAGAGGATGAGATTAGGGAAGTGTTTTCATTGAATAAACCTTTGGTGGGGTTAGAGAAGATAGATTTCAAAGAGTTTACAGGGATATATGAGGTACAGAAGGATATTTTGAGAGCAAGGCCTCTAAAGGAATTCATTGATCAAATTGGATCAATGTGTGTTGTAAGTGCAAGCACCCCAGAGCCTTTCAGGTTGGATTTGTTAAGTAAGAGAGCATAAGTTTTTTATAGGTCTCTCACCTTAATTCTAGGGTATGATGAAGCAACTCACATGCCAGTCCCATACATGTTCATGATGGTACAAACACTTCACCCCCAGTTGGCATTGATTTTTTATTTTGCATCTTATTTGGCTGACATGATCCATGAGGGATTGTAGGGAATTAAGAACATGAAGGTTACTAGGCTATTTGGATGGTATTCAATGCTTATGCACATGTTCTTATACAAGGGGGAGGGTTTTTTCAGTTCAACAATGAATATTGTGAAAGAAAGAAATAGATAAACCCTCCTAGTCTAGCTGTGGACCACAACTCTATCATGGGACAGGATGGATGCCAGTTATATTGCTTTTGATAGAGATTTTGCTTCTAGACTTAGGAATTTTCTTTTCTTTGACAATCCTAGAATTCCAATGGAGTTACGAAGACTGATTAGGACAAAGGAATATTGTCAGGACATCACTATTGTCCACAATTTTAGGGATATAATTTTATACCCTATTTCTATAGTTTTTAGAGTGTATGGTTGCAGAGTGGGACCTTATATCTTGCCCTACCAAGTTCCATTAAAAATAGGATATGCTGAAATCTTAAGATAGATTGGTGACTTGCAAGAGTCCACTCTCACTGGTAAGGGAAGGGGAACCTTTTTCCTGGATATAACTATTGCACACCAATATGTGATTACTAAAGGAGGATCTGTGCATTTAAATAAGGTCTTGCAGCCTGACAGAATGTCTAGATTAGTGGTTAGGTGTGCAGACATAGAAGGTTTTCTTTCAGGAATGTTCAAAGATAAAATAAGGTGTGCTCATATAGAGCATCAATTCAATTTCCCTGAGGACATAATAAGGAATGAGTTTGATCTTCAAACTCAAGAAGTTAAGAAATAGAAATGGATTGTCTACAAAAAGACTGTAGATTTAATCAATAATTTTGATGGAGCCTATGATCCATTACAAGGTTTTGAGCCATGGGAAAGGAAAGTGGATGCCCTAATGGAACACTTTGAGGGTATCATGCATGAAGTTAATGAAAAAAGGGCTATTGTAAGTAACATAGACCCTGAGAGGCCTAGGCAGATTTTGAGCCAGCCCAAGTATAGGAAATTGACTCCAAAGGGAGTCTATACAATGCAGAAAAGGAGTGGGTACACTGTTCTCTTACCACCACAACAAAGAAGTGAGGATAATCCCTCTACCTCTAAAGGAAAAAGGCCCATGAATGATTCATCAATGTAGGGACCCTCTCCTAAGAGGCAAAAACAAGAAGAAGTAAGGCCAGGGGAGAAAGCTTATTCTCCTTCTCAATCCCCTATCTAGTTAGATGAACATGGGGTGGCAGAACAACTTGTACAATTGAGAAATGAGGGAAACATTTTTGTTTCCAATGATGAGTTGCAAGAAGGGATACCTAAGGCACCTAAAGAGGTAGCCATGGACCTAAATATCGATGAATTTGAGGGTAAACAATTGGACCCTATTTTGAAACAACCAAGTGATTCCTTCCTTGCTGATGATAAATTTTTAAGACTAGGGCATTCTCCCAATTTTTCTAGAGGATGAAAATAAATCAATACAAAGAGACTTGTGAGAAGAGAAAGGAAGAATTCCTTGATAGGGATATAACTAAGATAGAAAATGAGATCAAGGTAGAGATGGCTAAGTAGTTTGAAAAAATTAGTCCCGAGGAGGGAAGGGCCATGGTTCATATTGCAGGGGTGCTGATTCTACTAGAGTGGGACATTGCTGATGCAATTGTTTTTGATTAGGTCAGGAAGAGTAAGGTAAAAAATATTTCTATTGTAGAGTAGGCCAAACAAGTTGCTAGGGGATTTTCCTTTTCTGATGACCATGCAGCCTTGGTGATGTGGTTCCTAAAGAGGGAGAAAAAAAAGGGAAGAGAGAGGATCTCTCTATAGGATATGCAAGTAGTTTACTAGTACAAAGGGTGGGAGAAACTTCTTGTGTAGAGGCATCAAATTTAATCTTGGAAACTACCAAATTTAATGTTAAGGTGGTACAAAAGGATTCCCAAGAGAAGGAGGAGCTTAGGCTAAAGTTTGAAATGGTTCTTAAGTCTTATAATGAGCTCAAAGCAGAGCTAATTCAAAAAGATAAATTAATTGCTCAACTGTCTAGACCCTTGGATCATAGGTCTCCTCAATTGGTAATCTCTAACAAGCCTATAGTGGCTTCATCTTCAAGCCCAATTGTTGAGTTACCACCATCCCCTTACCCAGAGACAAAGTATGGATGCAAGGGTTACTTGGGAGAAACAAAGATTAATAGAGGAGACAAATAAATTGAGGGAAATAAGAATACAACTAGAAAAGGAAAAGGATGAGAATATAAAGGCCATGACTTTGGCAAACCAAAAATATGAGGAGAAAATAATAGATGCAATCATGTAGTTTTCTATTGGTTTAAAGGCTTCCTTTTTCCATAGTCATGCCAGTAAGTTATATTCATTATTTGAAACTTTGAATAAGGAGAAAATAGAAATGTCACCAATTTTGAAGAAATGGATTGAGAGATCTCCTAGTATAAAGTTGTTTCAAATGATATCAAAGGGCCAAGAGGATCCTAATCCATTGATTAAGCTAGTACATCATATTGTCAAGAAAATGGTACAATATGGCATCATTTTGGATAAGTTTATTAGAAGATCGAGTATGTTGAAAGCTGAATTAATGCTTTCAAACTATGAGCTGGTGCCTACCATTTTCACAGATAAGGGAAAATTTAAAGAAGCATATCAATGGAGAGAAGAGATGGACACACTTTTTTCAGAAAGGGTGATTGGTGTCCTAAATGACACTTTTTCTATTAGCAGTGTTATCAAGTTGTTAATAAATGCTAAATCAATGTTTGACAATATTCAGCATAAGGTTACTCAGATTGAAAATGAATGGGAATAGTTATCAAGTAAGAAGACTGAGTTTTCTAATTTTGAGTTCCCAAGTGAAGAGGTGTACAATAAGTGGAGGTATCAGTACATACCTCACATTGAAAAAGTTAATACTCCACTAGCCTCCTAGAGCAAGTAAAGGCAGTTACTTTTTGAGTCATAAAGGTTGTTGAGATAAAAAAAGATATTCATTGTAGGATGGACATCAAGATGTTACAAATCAGATTTGTTGAAGGGAGCCAAGGATAGTATTTAATACATAAAGTAAGGTCACTCAGTTACAAATATCTCACCTGCTTGACTTGTGTATTTATTGTAAACTTTTTAAGGTTGTTGTAAAGGTTTTTTAGGTTAGAAATTTTGCAAGCCCTAGAATGATTGGTAGCTTGTTTCATCTCCTTGTATATAAAGGATTTTCCATGATCATTATAGGCATTGCGAGTCTAGGAGTTAAAAAGATAGAAAATTTCTAACCCTAACCCTCAGTCGAGGATTGTAAAATCTTGTATCATTTTATCAAAGAAATAGAAAAGAAATATAGGTTGTTGCTGCTATTTTGTAGGCTTGTTGATTAAGAGTATGATGTGTGCAATGTTCAAGGTTACACTTAATACAAATCTCAAGTATTTGCCTCTCCTGTGAGTTTATTCAGTAAATCTTTAAGTCTTTCTAGAGGTTTATATGTATGTGTTTAGCTTTGAGTTCTGATCTAGGATTAGATTAAATATTGCTCTGAGTGGGATGCATGTTTACTGAATCTATTTAGGGATTCTCTATAAGTAGGAAAGATTTGGAATACTTTTTATTTATGTTTTAAGACTAGTTATCTTTCAAACACTATTGTATTCATTCTATCTTCTGATATTTTTCCCAATGGATAGGGCACTGGCCTGTATTTTCCCATCTTTTCTTTGTATGGAATGATTGAAATCTTGTAATCCTGAAAACATTAAATCAATACTATTCTTTTACTTTTTATTTACTTTATATGTTATTTTACCCAGTGATAGAGAGTCAATGAGTAATATGTTGTTACTTAGTACTTTCTCACTATTATTTTTTGTAAGATCTAGTATTAGATAAGAAATAGAGTTAAAACTATTGGATCAGGTGTACCCACCTTGGTTTTGCAGAGCCAGAAGTGAAGAGGGCAGTCTTGTCCCTATAGTTGGTCCAGTTGCCTAGAGATTTCTCATATTTAGAATTAACCAATCCTTAACATTAGTCATAGGCATATTGGTATCTCTTGGAGTGCAAAATCTTTTGAAGAACTAACACCTCAGAGAGAAAGTTTAACAACTTGAGGTTGATCAGATGGCATACTTCAGAAAAGAAATTCCTAAGTTTGATGGAGAGAATTATCTTGATTGGAAGAACAAGATGGTGACTCATTTATAGTGCATTAATTTTGAAGTTTTTGATGGAACTATCAAAGAATCCAAGATCCCTACCTTAGAGGACCTTGCAAAGGATGATGCTACTGAAAGGAAAAATGAATTATTTCATTAGAATGCTATAGCTAAAGAAGTCCTTATCAGTGTCCTATCTGATAGTAAATTTTCAGTGATAAAGAAAGTAGACACCGCCCACAAAATATGGAAGTACCTAGAAGACATATTTGAAGGAGACAAACAAGAAAAGGATGCACGTAGGAAGACATGGAAGAAAAGATAAAGTGCATTAGAGATGCTTCCTGAAGAAAATACCAGAGCTTACAATCAAAGGATCAATGAAGTAGTCACTGGAATCAAGAACAATGGTGGAGAGATCTCAGAAGAAGACATCATGGAAAAATTGATGACTACTCTCACTCCTGAATATGAAAACAAGATCAACATCCTTAATGAGTGTTGGATACAATTGTCTGAAGGACATTGTTGGATTAGCTATGTGTTGTCTTTGATGTCACAAAAATTTAATATCAATTATCATTCTCAGTATCTACCAAGTTTAGTCAATCAGCTAAGTAGTTCTCAGTGTCTACCGAGATCAGTCAGTCAGCTAGGTGGTTTTTAGTGTCTACCGAGATCTCTCGGGTGTCAAAAGGAAACATGATAGGGAAATAGTGTTAACTGAGCCTCCTCGGTTATCAAAGGAAAATTAGTGGTTACCAAGCTCTCTCGGTCTCTGAAGGATGTTGCAGAATTCGCTATGGTTACCGAGTTCACTCGGTCACTGAAGGAAATCTTTTCAGGATTAATGTTTACCGAGCACGGTTAGCCCTTCAAAGGATTTTGTTACTATAGTTTGTTTATCCAAGCTGACTGTTATAATAATTATTAGTGCCGACTTGACAATCTAAATGTTAATTAGAATGGCATATATATATAGAAGGTCAAGTGGTGAATAAAACATATACAACATGCAGAAATCATTTTGAAGAAAGGTATGTGCAAATTTTGAAGGATGGTTAGATATCCTTGAGGAGCAGCAAAGATTTATTTGATCAGTAAGGATCTAGTGAAGTAGAATAGAGATCTATATTCAGCAATTTAGTTGTAGGTCATTTCATTGTTACTCTCTTACAATTGTAGCAGTGATATCAAAATCTCTTAACTGAGTTGGTTTAACAGCCATTTTGTAAATCCTCTAACAAGGTGACAGTTCTATTGAATTGTTTCAAGACCTCTTACAAGGCCACTCCTAGCAGGGTGATTAAATCCTCTAACAAGGTCACACCTAACAGTGTGTTTTGTAACCTTTTACCAGGTTGGCTTCTAACCGGGCATCACTTCATAAGAGTGAAAAATAGTAACTAGTTACATTGGTGGTTTTCCCCATATTGGGTTTCCATGGTAAATCTGGTGTCTCTTGTGTTCATGTTATTTTCTTTATTCATGTAGGTTAATCAGTGATGAATGCTTAAGAACAGTTTAATCATTACACACTTCAAGGATCAAGTTTCAACATTTCTCTTTATATTTACCGAGTGGCATAGTAAATAATTTGTTAAGATATTTAAGGGATCAGTGGTAATATTTTTGTGGTTAATTGATTCACCCCCCCTCTCAGTTACTACATCTATATTTCCAACAATTGGTATCAGAGCTTTTGGTGCTTGCAGGAAGGGTTTCAAGAACCTAAGCTAAAGATTAGGATGTCTTACAAAAGAGTAATTCCAAGGCTTAACAGAAATAACTTTTAAGCATGGCAAGGTCTCATGAGACTTGATCTAGCTTCCATTAGTGATTCAGGATGAAAATATATTGATCAAGAATATACAATTCCTACTGGCACATTAACTGTTGAAGACATTGCAGAGAAGAAGAACTATAACACTATGATGATAGATATTGCATCAGCTCTTAGCTATGAAGAATTTGATGAAATCAAAGATTGCACAACTGCTAATAAAATGTGGAACAAGCTGAAGAAAATCTATGGCGGTGATGACAATGTGAAGAGAGCCAAAGTAGAAAGCCTAAGAGGACAGTTTGATCAGATGAAAATGAGAGAATAAGAAAATATTGCAAAATATGTTGAAAGAATCAAGACAACTGTTAGTGCAATCAGAGCTTCTGGAGGAAAAATTGATGATGAAACTGTTATAAGTAAAGTTCTTAGAGCATTACTTCATATTTATGCAATAAGATTTTCTGCTATTCAAGAAAGAAGAGTGAAGAAAATCACAATATAACTTTGGATGCCTTAGTTGGAAGATTGACAGCCTTTGAACTGGATAACTATGACAACTATGTTCCAACTTCTAAAAATATTGAATCATCTTTTGAGGCCAAACTTTCACTCAAGAAAGGGAAGAAAATCCAATCAAAAAGTGAAGAAGAATTAGAGGAAAGTTCTGATAGCGATCTTGAAGTTATTGAAGCATTAGTTGCAAAGAAGTATTCAAGAGGCAGAGGAAAATACAAAGGTAAAACTCCCTTAATCTATTTTTCATGTGAAGAAATTGGTCATATTGTAGCTAGGTTCCCAAACAAGCAAAGAAAAGATGAGAAGAAAAGTTACAAGTACAATGGCAAGAAGCATTTCAAATCATTTAAGGATAAAGGTAAGAAAACATGTTTTTTAGCTAAAGATTCTGATGATAGTGAAGAAGAAATTGTTTTCATTACTGTAAAAGATGAATTTGATAATGATGAAGATGAGATGGCACTTATCTCTCATATAAGCAAAAATGATACATGGATTATAGACAGTGGATGTTCACATCATATGACTGGTGACAGGACTAGGTTTGAACACTTTGAAAACTTTGATGGTGGTAATGTAAGGTTTGGAAACAATGAACCTTGTTGTATAAAAGGAAAGGGATGAATTTCATTAACCAAAGAACTTATATGTGATAATGAATATTGGGTTGAAGGACTAAAGCATAATCTTCTAAGTGTAGCACAACTAATTAACATTTGATTCAAAGTTGAATTAATGAATGGCAAAGCAAGACTATTGGATGACAAAGGAAAACTAATAGGATCAGGCAAACAAACCAAAGGTAACCTGTTTTATCTTGATCTTGGTGATTACTCATGTTTTATTGCTCAAATTGAAGAAAGTTGGTTATGGCACAAAAGGTTATGTCATGTAAATTTTGACAACATGATGAAAATAAGAAAATTCAAGAAAGTAAGAGGTATTCCTAATTTAAAGAAACCTGATGTTGGTCTATGCAAAAATTGTCAAATTGGTAAAATGGGAAAGTCTAGTTTTAAAAGTAAAAACTATCAGTCTGAAGATATTTTGGAAATTGTGCATACTGATTTATGTAGACCTATTGGAATTGAGAGCTATACCGGAGAAAAATTATTTATTCTCTTTGTTGATGATTACTCTAGAATGATGACTGTTATGTATTTAAGAGAAAAGTCAGAAGCATTTGAGAAGTTCAAATGGTATTTAACAAGAGTAGAAAAGGAAACAAGAAAAATAATAAAATGCTTGAGATCAGACAGAGGTGGTGAATTCATCTCCCATGAATTCAATAATTTTTGCATTGAAAGAGGAATCAAAATATAGGTATCAGCCCCGAGAACTCCTGAGCAGAATGGAATAGCCGAAAGAAGGAATAGATCTATCATGGACTATGCAAGGACTCTAATGATTGAAAAGAACATTGCTATGAAATACTGGAAGGAAGCTATCAGCACTACAGTTCATACCTTGAACCAAGTACAGCTGAGAAAAGACACTTTCAAGACTCTGTATGAGCTATGGTATGGCTACAAAACAAATGTAAGTTACCTAAAAGTATTTGGTAGTAAATGTTACATCTTAAAAGAATCTAGAAAAGGAAAATTTGATGTAAAAAGTGATGAAGGAATATTTTTGGAATATTCTTGCAAAATTAAGGCATATAGATGTCTAAATTTGTCTACTCACAAAATCATAGAAAGTGCACATGTGAGAATTGATGAGTTTGCAGAAAAGACTGAAGAAGAAAGCGAAAAGGAACCAGAGGATTATAGAAAATTTGTTTACATCGAACCTAATACATTGCCAGACACATCTATCAATAATGAAACTACATTTACTGAGCCCAGTATAGTAATCGAGTCACAAGAAGAAGTTCAGACCAAGTCACAAAGTACCGAGTCTCAGTCTGAAGCTACCGAGAAAGTATCTACCAAGCCCAAGCAACCTAAACCTGAAGATTAAGAAGATGACAATGTAACTCATTCAGGAAGCAAGGAACCTGTATTGGCCAAGTACGTCAGAAAGCATCATAAACTAGATCAAATTATTGGAAACAAAATAGATGGTACTATGACAAGAAGTAAACTAAAAGGTACATGTTTATTTGCTGATTTTGAACCTAAAAATGTCAAAGAGGCATTGGAAAATGAAAGTTGGATTGAGGCTATGAATGAAGAAATAGAGCAAATAGAGAAAAATAAGACATGGACTCTTGTACCTAGGCCTAAAGATAAAAATGTAATTGCGACAAAATGGGTATTCAGAAATAAGTTGAATGAAGATGGTCAAGTATCAAGAAACAAAGCAAGATTGGTATGTAAAGGATATTCTCAAGAAGAAGGAATAGATTATGGAGAGACTTTTGCTCATGTTGCAAGATTAGAAGGTGTGAGGACTTTACTTGCATATGCAGCACATAAAGGATTTAAGGTATATCAGATGGATATAAAATCTGCATTTCTCAATGGTATTCTTGAGGAAGAAGTCTACATTGAGCAACCTGAAGGTTTTATTGATCCAGACAAAAGGGATATGGTCTACAAATTACACAAAGCATTGTATGGTCTGAAACAAGCTCCTAGAGCATGGTATGAAAGATTACATAACTATCTTACTCAGATTGATTTCAAAAGAGCTAATGCCAATAGTAATTTATACATCAAAGAAGGATCAGATAACAAAATTGTTTTGGCAGAAATATTTGTGGATGATACTATGTTTACAGGAAATGATGATCAGTGCAAAGAATTTTCAGAGCATATGAACAAAGAATTTGAAATGTCTATGTTTGGTCAAATAAAAATTTTTGTTCGACTTCAGATTCAGCAGAACAAAAGTGGTATATACATTACTCAGTCTAAATATATCAGGGAAATACTTAAGAAATTTGGTATGGAAGATTCAAAACCAGTTGGTACACCCATGGGTACTGGACTGAAGCTTACCAAAGATGATGATTTAAAATAAGTAGATCAGACCTTATACAGATCAATGATTGGAAAATTATAGTATGTAGTACACACAAGGCTTGATATTGCCTTAGCAGTTGGTATAGTGGCAAGATTCTTGGCTAAACCTAGAGAAAATCACATGATGGCAATCAAAAGAATCTTGAGGTATTTAAGGGGAACTAAAGATTATGGCTTGTGGTATAAATTTGGAGGTAATCTAGATTTAAAAGTGTTTACTGATGCTGATTGGGCAGGAAACATTGATGACAAAAAAAGTACAAGTGGTGGAGCATTCTTTCTTAGCAAGAGGTTAGTATCTTGGACTAGTAAAAAGCAAAATTGCACATCCCAATCCACAGCAGAAGCAAAATATGTTGCTGCAGTAGTAAACTGCTCTAATATTGTATGGTTTAAATAGCTTTTGGAAGGCATGAAGGTTGAGATCAAAGAACCAGTTGTTATGTTTTGTGATAATACAAGTGCAATAAATATTTCAAAGAATCCAGTAATGCATTCCAAAACCAAGCACATTGCAATAAAATATCACTTTGTCAGAGAATTGGTGCAGGACAAGGAAATCAGATTGGAATATATTCATACAAAAGAACAAATTACAGATATCTTCACCAAGCCACTACCTAAGGATGCATTCTTGTATCTAAGAGGCAAGTTAGGGGTCACTCCCCTATCCGAGGTTCACTAAATAAAGTTTTAGTGATGCATCAACCAAAACATGTTGAAGATCAATCAGTTGATGTAGCATAGTCAGGGAATCATTGTATATGAATCAGTACATAAGGTACATTGATATTTACTGAAACTATGTAAGTTGTCTTTGGCATGTGTTGTCAAAGAGGGAGTGTTTGCTGTCATTTCAAGAAATTTCTAAGAAGAATAATTTGAGAAGTTAAGAGGGAGAGTTTTCAGTCAGAAAAAGTTTGAAGATGATGGGAATTAGAATGAAGCTAAGGATATGTTTCTTACTCTAGGTTTCTCTTTAAAATTTCATTCTGCTATGACATGTTGTGTTACCATCAATGCCAAAGATGGAGATTGTTGGATACAATTATCTGAAGGACATTGTTCGATTAGCTATGTGTTGTCTTTGATGTCACACAAATGTCATATCAATTATCATTCTCAGTATCTACTAAGTTCAGTCGGTCAGCTAAGTGGTTCTCAGTGTCTACAAAGCTCAGTTGGTCAGCTAGGTGGTTTTTAGTGTCTACCGAGATCTCTCAGGTGTCAAAAGGAAACATGACAGGGAAATAGTGTTAACTGAGCCTCCTTGGTTATCGAAGGAAAATTAGTGGTTACCGAGCTCTCTCGGTCTCTGAAGGATGTTGCAGAATTCACTGTGGTTACTGAGTTTACTCGGTCACCGAAGGAAATCTTTTCAGGATTAATGTTTACCGAGCAAGGTCGGCCCTTCAAAGGATTTTGTTATTACAATTTGTTTATCCAAGCTAACTGTTATAATAATTATTAGTGCCGACTTGACAATATAAATGGTAATTAGAATGGCACATTTATATAGAAGGTCAAGTGCTGAATAAAACATATACAGCATGGAGAAATCATTTTGAAGAAAGGTATGTGTGAATTTTGAAGGATGGTTAGATATCCTTGAGGAGCAGCAAAGATTTATTTGATCAGTAAGGATCTAGTGAAGTAGAATAGAGATCTATATTCATCAATTTAGTTGCAGGTCATTTCATTGTTACTCTCTTACAATTGTAGCAGTGATATCAAAATCTCTTAACCGAGTTGGTTTAACAACCATTTTGTAAATCCTCTAACAAGGTGACAGTTCTATTGAATTTTTTCAAGACCTCTTACAAGGCCACTCCTAGCAGGGTGATTAAATCCTCTAACAAGGTCACACCTAACAGTGTGTTTTGTAACCTTTTATCGGGTTGGCTTCTAACCAGGCATCACTGCAGAAGAGTGAAAAATAGTAACTAGTTACATTGGTGGTTTTTCCCATATTGGGTTTCCACGATAAATCTGGTGTCTCTTGTGTTCATTTTATTTTCTTTATTCATGTAGGTTAATCAATGATGAATGCTTAAGAATAGTTTAATCATTACACACTTCAAGGATCAAATTTCAACATTTCTCTATATATTTACCGAGTGGCACAGTAAATAATTTGTTAATATATTTAAGGGATCAGTGGTAATATTTTTCTGGTTAACTGATTCACCCCCCTTCTCAGTTATTGCATCTATATTTCCAATAGATGAGACCATGCAACTTACATCAAATTTCATGAGAGAGACCTTGATCAACAAAATCTCAGCATTTGAGATTTCAAGATTGAAGATAGAACCTAAAGTGAGACAACCTTCAAAGCAACAGTTCATGGTAAGAAATCCACAAACACTTCTAGTAATTTTGATGATGATGATTAAGAGAAAACACTAGATGAATTCATTGCTATGATTTCCAAAAGAGAAAAGAAAGGAAAAGGAAAATATGAAGGTCAATTTCCATTTAAATGCTTTTCACGTAACAAGATTGTTCAGTTTGCATCTAAATGTCCCTCAAGAGCTAGAAAGTTTAAAAATGACTACAAGCCTAAATTCTCTAAGGAATGTTACTATGTTGGAGATGGAGTTTTAGATGATGATTCAACTGAAGAAGAAATTGGATTTATTGCTATCATAGAGAAATGAACAATAAGACAAATCATGAAGATGAGAAATAGAAACAAGAGCTAGCATTGATTTTGCAAGCTGATATAAGGATAGACTAGATTATAGATAGTGGTTGTTCACATCACATAACAGGTGATAAAAATAGATTTTTTCATTTGGACAAATACAATGGTGGCATGGTTAGATTTGAAGATAACACTCCTAAACCCATCGTTGGTAGAGGAACCATCACCTTGGATGGAAAGAATAGTACTGATGATGTTCTCTATGTAGATGGTTTGAAACATAACCTTCTAAGTATCAGATAGTTACATGGAAAAGGTTATCGGTTGGAATTCAAAGATGGCAAATGCATCATTAACAACAAGGATGGTGTTATGATTGCATCAGGCTGAAAGACTAGAGGTAATGTTTTCCAACTCAATTTAGAAGCAAGCTGTCTTGTTGCTAAAGTTGATGATGTTGGAATTAGGAGAGATAGGTAATAAGAGGGGAGGGGTGAATTAGTGCCTTTGAAACTTTACTTGTAAAACCTTTCTGATCTATAACTGAATATTTTGATAACCAATCAAAATAACTTGAATAAAATTATATAAATCAATCATCTAGTTAACTTAAGAAAGTAAACAACATGAAATAAATATGACAATCACATAACACAAGTATTTTTGTAACACAAAAAACCTTGTAACTGCAGTGGGGATGACACCCACAAATTCTTCACTACTGCAGATAGAAAAGGTTTACATGTTAAGGCTACAAGTTTTGATCACTTCTGGTGATCTTACCCTATTAGGAGTAACATGTTAGATCAGCTAGATCTACCTAGTTATAGGATTTAAACAACACTAATGAAGTGTGTACTCAGTTAAGAGATTTACATAAGACTGTTAAGTCTACTTTGTTAAGAGATTTATCAAAAACTCTATCACAATTATCAAAAAGTAATAGGAAAATATCTGCTAGTTAACAACTCAATTGTCTGAAATAGATCTATAAGTGCTCATCAAAATATCACCTTATTTGTGATGGTTCTCTACTCTATTCTACTTGGTAGCCTTCTCTGATTCTTCTCAATCTGATATCCTCTGTGCTCTATTCTACTCGGTAAACTGATTGTCTTGAAGTTTGGCAATGTCTTCAAGTGCTCCATGATTCATATATATTAGTTTAGCCAACCATATAAAATGGTGTGAACATACAAAATATATAGTGTTCTTTTTTGCTACCTTAGCAAAAATTAGGTTACAAAAATAATCATATCCCTAAGATCTACGGTGCAAAATAACCTAGATCAACTATTACAGTAAGATAAACATTACATTTAATGAGTATCTATTCACCATAAATGCTCCTTGATGTTGGTAAACCATTTTACAATCTGGTGTAACCATTTGCATAGAAGAATGTGGCATTTTAGATTACTATGCCATTTTCTATGATCATTGATAAACATTGTATAATCTACTCGGTGTCACTTGTGCTTGGTTAACTATGTGATGCTCGGTGTAAAGACCTTACCGACTGCTCTGTCTTACTTCTTGTTACCTACCGACTCTGAAATAAGTAACCGACTGACCTGTTTACTATCCTTTGATACTAATGACAACCTTAAATGCTCAATAGAGATTAACAATCTCCCCCTTTGGCATTAGTATCAAAACTTTGAATGTATATAGACAAAATTTTTCTATATATTCCTTATGTCTCCACCATATACATATCCACAAAAAAAAAATTCCATGTATAGAGTACTCCCCCTTGGTGCATGCTCCCAGTAGTATGTAATATACATATCAAAGTATACATATTTGGCATATACATGGTTTCCCCCTTTTTGATAATGATGCCAAATGCAAAAAAGATATATATAATGTATACTTACATCTTATCAAAAATGTGTGGATGGGTTTTCTTTACAGACTCCAAGAGGTTGTCCCATTCCTCTTTCAAGTTGGTAAGAGAAATATGCTCAAGACCAACTTGTGCATGCATGTGAAAGATATTATCCAACACTGAAATCTCTTGTGTTGCCACAAGTTGTTTAGCTTTGACAATGTGTGCTTCAAAAAATTTTAGGTAAGGAGTGAGTTCTTTTTGTAACTCTGCAACCTGATCGGTGATGTGTGCTTCTTGTTTCCTTAAATCTGCTATTAGCCACCGGAGTTCCTAAACTTAGTTAATTTTCTTTAAGAAACAAGTTGGCTCAGCAATAGCTACTTGTGTACTCAACTGTATCTCTACTTCTAAACCTTTTATCTTTTCACTAACTTCTACAGTGAAGGTGTCTGAAGTACAAAGCTTGATTAGAAGTTGACAGATTATCTGGGTGATAGATTTTACCTCGATAATGACCTTCAATAATTGTACCTTGTTCAGTGCCACTTCTATGCTAATCCTTTCTACCAATTTGTTCTAAATCTTTGATTCTTCCTGTTCTTCTATTCTTTTGTTTACATTTGTATCAGGGGCATTGATTTTGTCAGCAAGTGTGGCAAGTTGATCTAAGATGGGAGTATTCTCATCAATGTTTGTCTCTGGTACTATCTATTTTAGAATATCCCTCACATCATTTAACACTTCTTTATGTTTTTGTTCTTTCCTTAACTTCTCTTTTGTCACTTTCCTTGAACATAATTCCCCATATCTACTTAGTTTCTTGGGGCTAAGGGTTCTTGGGTCACATTCTGGTATAATGATAACTTCATCAATGGTGACCGACCCTTTGGCTTTCTTCTTCTTCTTCTTTTGGGCAAGAGGTGACTTCTTCTCACTTATGACAATATCTTTTTCTTCACTTTTCAGAGTATCTTTCCCAGTTGAGACTGTATCATCCTTCTTCTGCTCCCCTGTAGATGGTGTGGGAGTCTCAGTTGTAGTGTCAGGTGGGTTCACCTTGGTTGACTTTTTTTCTTCTGGTTCCTTTGTTTATATAGACCGCACCTCTGGTTTGTTAGGCTCATTTGTATCTATAGGTTGCTTGGGTGCTTGAATCTCAATTGTATCTTTATTTGGCTCAGGATGAGACACATCAGGTTGTACTTGTGAAATTATTTCAACTACCTCTACAAGTATAGGTAGTTCACCCGATAGAGATGTGAAAATAGTATTAGTGTCTTGTGCTTCATCTTTGTATGGTGCAATTGTCACATCTTCATCATCCTCATCATTAGGATCACTGTTAGTGATGTCCTCAATGAGTGCATCTTCACTGGTTTTCTTTTACAAGTGGATCTTTACTTGATCTGATGCATCCTATGAAATTTTGATTTCTTCCTTTTGTTCGGTGATATCAATTACCTCGATAAATGACATACAGGTGTCCTCTATTTTCTTACCTTTGTTATCATCAATGAAAATACCTTTATCTTTTGAACTGTGTCTCTTCTTAGATAGTTTTAGGAATGCTTCTTGTTCA
Source organism: Chamaecyparis obtusa (assembly GCA_027943335.1). Taxonomy (NCBI): domain Eukaryota; kingdom Viridiplantae; phylum Streptophyta; class Pinopsida; order Cupressales; family Cupressaceae; genus Chamaecyparis; species Chamaecyparis obtusa. The sequence continues at coordinate 103,316 of BSBK01008518.1, forward strand.
GCATTCTCTTTTGCTTTCAAAATTGATGTTGATAGAGAATCACATATGACATCCATATCATCCACATTCTCATCCATGATCTGCATAGCTCTAGTCTTGACTAGAAATCTAGCCTGATACTTTGTCATGTATTCACTTACCACAACATAGCTAAAGTGTCAGGCTACATGACTTAGTGACCATTCTCTTTTCCTTTTCTCTGTATCTAATGCAATAGCCCATCTCTCACTTATTTTGTCATCAAGTTCCTTTGGTAATTGACATGTGAATTCCATCGGTACTCTCTTGAATTTAATCATCATTTGGATGATATCATGTTCTATCTTTGTCTTGTCCTCAATTGACATTTTGTCAAATTTTCCTATGCCTAGATCTGTAAGATTTCCATTCTCAATTATATCTTCAATTATTTCTTCTATAGTACTTTCCCTTTTATGAACTAACTTGAATTGATCAGGATCATTTTCTATTTTTGTATCCTCTAGATCTTCCTTATTTATTATGTATTTGCTCTTTTTCTTTGGTGTCTTAGCTACTTTCTTGTTCTTTCTCTTAACATATTTCCTAGTCGGTGTAGCTACTCTTCTTTTTGCTACTTTTATTGCTTCTACTTGCTCGATGGATTGTGCAGTAATTGACAAACGTGTCTTCATTCCTTGAGGTTTTGGTAGCTACATTTCTTGTTCATCATTTGTGGGAGGAACCGCTGTGTGATCCTTTTATTTGTCAGACTTGGTTTCCTCGCTATCATAGGGCTTGTCAGCCAACTGTAACTGACCTTCAGTTGCTTCTTTAACTAGTGACTCCTTAGGTGAGTCAGATGCATTTCCATATTTTATTGTGAGATCTTTTCTCATTTTCTTTGCCCTTCTTGACATTTTTTTGATCTCTATGTCTATTGTGATTCTTGACTTAACTTCCTCATATACACCAAACCTACTGGCAGTGATGTCTATCGGTAATGCTAGCAATGCATTGATAGATTTCAGAGTGAAATCATGATTCATTTCATATCCCATTGGTGCTAACCATTTTGTTCTCAGTTCTACTACCTTTATCATTGAGTGGTCTATGCTTACTTCAAAACATATGTCATCTTCAAATTTTCTCACTAAATCCCTTGGAATTCTACTTCTTTGTTACATTTTTGTCTAAAATTCTTTGAAATATGACTTGAATTCCTCATTCAGATTATCTCCTAGACTTTCATCATTTCTCTGATTTGTGTAGTTATCGGTTTGTCTGATTGCCAATTTACTTTACCGATACCCGATACATATTTTTGCAAATAGAAAAACATACAGACAAGTAGTGATCTATAATTACATGTATTGGACTTCTTGGCTTTTATTGTCTTCATATTGTCATGCAGTTGGTGTAGTAGTAGCTTGGCAAGATCAACCTAGTGATCTTTCTTCACAATTTTGTAAGCAATGTCCATGGTGCTATAGGGTACACTATTTGGTCTACTAGATTGAAATATCTTGTACCTGATGACATGAGCTATGAATTTTACCATTGGATCTTTGATAGTTGATATTTTCAGTGCCCTACTGTCCCATTGAGCTCCAGTGTTCTTTTCAACATCAGGATGAGATGAACTTTGAAAGGCTTTGGCTTTGTTAGTTGTAGGGTACCTAGTAACCCTACTGATAATCTTCTTAGTGACCTCAATAGGTTTATCTAACCAAAATTTTCCATGATGAAATCTGCTTAGCACAATTCTTATCTAGTCATTTTGGAAGGATTGTGGGAAGTATGTAAAACACTGTAACCCTAACTCCTCAATCTTCTTGTATTCAAATTTAATCTTACCATCTAGTCCATAGACTTGTTGATAAGCAACAATGGTCTCAAAATCACATACTTCACTGATCTTGTAGTGAATGTAGGCCCTAATGTCTTCTGTTAACAAAACCCTATCTAGAATACTAGAAAATGCACCCATATCATCTGTTTGTGCTGTGACCTTGGGATGAGGTTTGAATTTCTCCTCGGCAAAATGTGCCCTAACAATTAATTCCACTTCCTCTTCAATGTTTTATGATTTTATTGTAGTCGATGTCGATGCCATAAATTGTTTCTAGGGTTTTAGCAAACAATAGATAACCAGTGTTTGGTAGATAGATGAACTTACTCATTATCGTTGAAGAATTGTCGTCAGTTCAATCTACAGTAGCTTGGAATGTTTTCTAAAAATCTTTAACTCGAACTCTTCTCTGTAAAATCTCTATTCTTCATAATCACAATGTAACAATGAACTCTATTTTCATGTGTGTGTGTGTGTGTGTGTGTCTATATATATATATATATATATATATAGACTTTTTGATATTCCTGCTCAGACTTTGATGCATTAAATGCGTGACATAACTTCTGATACGAAACAATTATCAGCTCAGTAATGTCTACAATTTCTTTTTCTTGGTTAACATATAATTTCTTCATCGGTTTGCACTATTGTTGGTTAACCTTGTATAGTGATAATCGATGGGTAACCAACTCATGTTTCTTCTTTTATCGACCATGTGACATTTTTAAACTTATAACACATAAACCATGGTGCATCTTTATTCATGCAGATCTGGTATTTGTACATCATATATAATGAACTGTATGTAAAATGTGATCATTTAAAATGTCAGTTCCATACATACCTTTGTCATCTTAAGTGGAGGTACCAATGTCACCCAATCCAATGGATGAGGTTTCACCGACAGTGTTACTTGACTCAGCATTCTCATTAGATGCCTTCTTCCACATTGTGCTCCTTAACTTTGTAATATCTACAATTTTATATCCACTCTCAAATATATAGTTTTCATCAGGTGCTTGGTCTCTATAGTTCTTTCTTACATAACTGACCTTGTGATAGTGCATACATGCCATTCCTGCATTTGTCTAGTTTCTTGATTGTCTAATCTGATTCTTTCCATAATAGTTTTCTGCAATATGTCCATACCAACCACATACAGTACAATTAGTCCATGTATTATAATCTCAAACATATGAGTTACCTTGTCTCTTCAGTTGATATGGCTTTCATTGTAGTTTCTCTTTAGGTGTCCAGACTTGTTTCATTTTCACCTTGTAGTCCCTTGTAGTGTGTCCATTCTTATTACAAGTATATCATATTTTCTCCTCAGTAGTATTATTAGCAATGTCATTCTTCTTAACTCTACATTCATAAGCTGGATGTCCAAACTTACCACAATAATAACAATATCCATTGAATTTAGGGGTGATAGGAGGTTTACCTTGTGCTTTCCTTCTACACACATTAGATGTATGTCCTAGTTTTCCACAATGATAACATGTCAACACTTTAGGTTTTTAAGTTTGATTGTTGTTGACTTTTTCATCTTGTTGTGATGATTCTCCTTCACCAATGTAGCCTATACTAGTTCTGCTTCCGAATCTCCTTTGATTAGTCAGGAAATCATCAATCTTTTTAGAACTATCCTCAGCTATCTTCATCATTTCTTTGTGTTGCTTTTGTGTCTTTATTTCATTTCTTAGTTTTTCATTATCTTCTCTGAGTATTACAACATCTTCAAGTCTTCTTGATAATTCTCCATTTACTCAGTTCATTTCTTGATTTACTGTCATCATCTAATTTGATACTTGGAAGTGATGATCAATGAGTCTCTATATTTCACTTTCTTTTACTTGAAGTTGTTCAGTCATCAGTCTTTGGTCTTCAATAGCTAGATTTCAATCTTGTTTAGCTTGTCTAGCATTGTTCATGATTTCCACCATTCTCACCATTTGAGATTCATGACTGATTTGAAGTGCTTTCACTTGCTCAGATAGATGCTGATTCTTTTCAAATAAATCCAAAATTATACTTTTAGATCCATCAGAGATGCTTCCAGATCTTGATCCAATATGATCCAATATTTCATCAATAGGTTCTTCATGATAATTGATTTCATTCAGCTGAATTTCAAGGTTCTTCCTTTCAACTAGTAATTTCTTAAGTTCTTCCTTGGCTTGTTTATACTATTCCACAAACATCTATATTTGTATCTTCTGATTCTCAATAGTCTTGTCAAGTTTGTATCTCTCCATGACTTAGATCTTTACCCTTCAATGGTTAGACTATTCAACAAGAGAACTTGGCTCTGATACCAATTGTTGGAATTAGGAGAGATAGGTATTGAGAGGGGAGGGGTGAATCAGTGCCTTCAAAACTTTACTTGTAAAACCTTTCTGATCTATAATTGAATAGTATGATAACTAATCAAACTAAATTGAATACAATTGTATAAATCAATCATCTAGTTAAATTAAGAAAGTAAACAACATGAAATCAATATGACAATCACATAACACAAGTATTTTGGTAATGAAGAAACCCTTGCAAGAAGGTAAAAGCTACGGTGGGGATGACACCCACAAATTCTTCACTACTATAGATAGAAAAGGTTTGCATGTTAAGGCTACAAGTTTTGATCACTTCTAGTGATCTTACCTTGTTAGGAGTAACGTTGTAGATCAGCTAGATCTACCTAGTTATAGGATTTAAATAACACTAATGAAGTGTGTACTCAGTTAAGAGATTTACATAATACTGTTAAGTCTACTTTGTTAAGAGATTTATCAAAAACTCTATCACAATTATCAAAAAGTAATAGGAAAATATCTGCTAGTTAACAACTCAATTGTCTGAAATAGATCTATAAGTGCTCATCAAAATATCACCTTATTTGTGATGGTTCTCTACTCTATTCTACTTGGTATCCTTCTCTGATTCTTCTCAATCTGATATCCTCTGTGCTCTATTCTACTCGGTAAACTGATTGTCTTGAAGTTTGGCAATGTCTTCAAGTGCTTTGTGATTCATATATATTAGTTCAGCCAACCTTATAAAATGGTGTGAACATACAAAATATATAGTGTTCTATTTTTCCGCCTTAGCAAAAATTAGGTTAGAAAAATAATCATAACCCTAAGATCTACATTGCAAAATAACCTAAATCAACTATTATAGTAAGATAAACATTACATTTAATGAGTATCTATTTACAATAAATGCTCCTCGATCTTTGTAAACCATTTTATGATCTGTTGTAACCATTTGCATAGAAGAATGTGCTATTTTAGATTACTATGCCATTTTTTGTGATCATTGGTAAACACTGTATAATCTACTCGATGTATACTGTGATGCTCGGTGTTTACTGACCATCGGTGTCGATGTTGCTTGTGCTTAGTTAACTATGTGATCTCGGTGTAAATACCTTACTAACTGCTCTATCTTACTTCTTGTTACCTACCGACTCTGAAATAAGTAACCGACCAACCTATTTACTATCCTTTGATACTAATGACAACCTTAAATGCTCAATAGAGATTAACAGATGATAGTTGGTTGTGGCATAAAAGACTATGTCATATCAATTTTGATAACATAGTAAAGATAAGAAATATAAAGGTAGTAAGAGATCTACCTAGCATAGCAAAGAAAGTTGATAGTATATGCAGGGAATGTGTGATGGGAAAGCATGTGAGAAATTCATTCAGGAGAAAGCACAATTCAATAGAAAACAAGTTGGATCTAATTCATACTGACCTATGTGGTCCAACTCAAACAAGATCATACTATGGTGAAAGGTATTTCATTTTGTTTTTTGATGATTATACTAGGATGATGTGGGTTGCATTCATGAAAGATAAGTCAGAAGCATTTGAGAAGTTCAAAATATTCAAAGCTAAGGTTGAGAATGAATCTGTACTAAAGATAAAATGTTTGAGATCAGATAGAGGAGGAGAATTCACCTCTGACAGATTCTATGAGTACTGTGAAGAACATGGCATAAAGAGTTAGTTGAGTGCACCTAGAACCCCTCAATAGAATGGAATTTCATAGAGAAGGAATATAATCATCCTTGATACAGTGTGCACCATCATGATTGAAGGAAAATTTGCACACACCTATTAGAGAGATGCAGTCAATACAACAATCTACACCATCAATAGAATTCAATTAAGGCTTGGCACTGACAAAACACCATATGAGCTATGGTTTGGTAATGGTCCCATAGTAAAATACTTCAAAATATTTGGAAGCAAGTGCTACATGAAGAGGGATGAAGCAATAGGAAAGTTTGATGCAAGAAATGATGAAGGCATTTTCCTTGGTTACTCTACTAAAAGTAAAGCTTATAGATGTTTCAATTTAAGATTGAAAAAGATCATTGAAAGTGCTCATGTTAAGATTGATGAAAAGTTCATGGTTCAAGAAAGATATCATGATTACTCACCCATGATTGAAGAAGAACCCATACCCTCTACTAGTGAGATAGTTATTGAAGAAATGTTTGATAGTATTGATGTGTTATTCAATGACCCTGAGACAAGTGAATAAAATACTCCTAAGGCTAATGAGTCTACATCACCTAAAGTTCCAAAGTTTACATCTAGAAACCATTCCAAGAAAGACATCATCGAAGATTAGAGTGACAAAGTCTTAACGAGATCTCAAGCAAAGAACTCAGCTAGCAGTGAAGTAGTATGTTTACTATCTCAGATTAAACCTTTAAGTGTTGAAGATGCTTTTAATAATTCAGATTGGCATGATGCTATGAAAGAAGAACTTGATCAGATTATTAAGAATGATACTTGGGAACTGTTCCCAAGACCTAGTGATAAGAATGTGCTTGGAACAAAGTGGATATTCAGAAACAAGATTAATGAAGATGGTATAGTAGTAAGAAATAAAGAAAGGTTAGTATGTAAGGGATATGTGCAAAGAGAATGCATTAATTATTCAGACACATTTGCACATGTGACTAGATTAGAAGCTATTAAGTTGTTTCTAGCTTATGCTACAGTCAAAAACTTCAAATTTTATCCTGGATGGATGTCAAGTCAGCATTCCTGAATGGAGATTTGAAAGAACAAGTATATATTGAGCAGCCATAAGGATTCACCTTATCAGACAGACCTGATATGGTATGCAGATTGAAGAAGGCCCTCTATGGACTTAAACAAGCTCCTAGAGCATGGTATGAGAGACTAAATGGATATATAACAAAGATTGGATTCAAGAAAGGAGCAGTAGACTGTAATCTATTCATAAGAGAGACATCTAAAGGTTTACTACTTATAGCTATATTTGTTGATGACATTATCTTTGGAGGTAATTAAAAACTTAGTGTTGAATTTTCTAAGGAGATCCAACATGAATTTGAAATGAGTATGATTGGACCTATCAAATACTTTTTTTGATTGAATGTGCAACAGATAGAGAAAGGTATTTTCATTAATCAGTCTAGGTATGTGAAAGAAATATTGATGAAATTCAAGATGGATGATTGCAAGATAGTAGGGACTCCTACGATAACTAGATCCAAGCTTACAAAAGAAGATGACTCACCAATAGTAGATATAACATTATACAAGTCTATGACTGGAAAACTTATTTATCTTACTTAGACCAGACCTGGTATTTCCAATGCAGTCAACATAGTTGGGAGATTTGTAATAGTTCCTAAACAAAGTCACCTCATGGTAGTAAAAAGGATATTTAGATACTTGCAAGGCACTATAGACTATGGCCTATGGTATCCTAATTCAAAAAATGTTGAGATTCATGTGTACACTGATGTAGATTGGGCAGGATGCATTGATGATAGAAAAATTACATCAGGTGGAGTAGTGTTTCTTGGTGATAGACTTGTCACTTGGACAAGCAAGAAACATAATTGTATTTCTCAGTCAACAACAGAAGCAGAGTATGTTGTAGTAGCCTTGAATTTTTCTACAATTGTTTAGATCAAGAAGATGATAATGGATTTTGGAATTTAGATTAATTATCCTATTGTTATTCACTGTGATAACACTAGCACTATCAATATGTTGAAGAACCTTGTGATGCATGCAAAGACAAAGCACATTAAGATCAACTATCACTTCCTAAGAGAGAAAGTGGAAAAGAAAGAAGTCAAACTGGACTATGTTAGTACTAAAGATTATTTGGTAGACATATTCACAAAGCCCTTACCAAAGGATACTTTTGAGTATCTTAGGGAGAAGTTGGGAGTAATTCGCTTCCCTGATTCTGCTTAGAAGAAAGAAGGAAAAGCATCAGTCCTCAAGGACTGATGGATGGTTGACTACTCTACTTCTAGAGTAGTACCAGTGCTTAAAATGATTGGTGCCCTTTTCCATTGATGTCAAAGGGGAAGTAATATATAGTCATGAAAAATAGGAGTAAAAAGGAGGATTAATATACTAAGGGGGAGTATTATTCAGTTATGACAACAACTTAGTTGAGGAAATAGAGAATGTTGGAAAATATTACAGTAGATGGAGGACTCATCTTTGGGGGATTTTTGAAGAGGAAATGGAGAATGTTATAAAAGAAATGTTCATTTGGATTGGTGGAGTTTTTCATTCCATATGTTTCCATCAATGCCAAAGGGGGAAATTGTTGGAGATTTTCCAGCAGGCTAGTACTGACTGTATGTTTGTCACTGATGACAACATATGGAAAGTAGCATGCATGGATGTCTTATGTAGTAATATTTTAGTATATGAAGCATGGACATGATATCAACATGATATCATGGGCACAAAGGTTAACTATTATTACAGATAGTTATATAGAACCTTGTGTCAGTAGTGTTCTTGACGTAGTAATAGGCAATGTTCTATGCATGGTTGTTCGTACAGTTATCATGGAGCCTTGTGCACTTGGATATATGTTGAAGAAATGTTAGTGATGTTACATTCATGGATGTAGAGTTTGATGATTATTAGAAGTGAAGTTATGCAGTTTCTATTCACCAGTAATAGTTTCCCCTATTTATTCAGAAGAGTTGAAAGAGATTTTATTGGTTCTAGATTTGTGCCTATCATTTGGGTATGTGCCCTTGGATTTAATCTTAGGGAATATTTAATGATGTTCAGTTAAAAGTGCATGAATTAATTCAGCTTGAAGAGAAAGATCCAATTATTTTGGTAGAGCTGACAGTGTGTAGCATGTGTCTACAATCATCTTATTGGACATGTCCCAAAATATGTTGCATGCTTAGTAGAGCTGACTGAATGGTTATTAGAGTTTTTTATGGTTTCTCTATGATTTCAAGGTGGTTCTAATAGGATGAATTGATTATATCATTTAGAGGAAAGATATTTATAGGTAGTCATTTGTGATTGCTTGAGAGTGGTTCATAGTTAATTAAGAAGAGCAGAGCAGAGTGTGTGAAGTGTTGAGCCATTAGAAGAAGGTCTATGTGACCAAGTAAAGTGTTTGTGCTATACATTGGAACTGATCCAGACAATAGGTCTAAGTGTAGTTCACCAAGATCCAGATATAGTGTGTATCTGGGTATGTGCAGGATCATGGTATGCCAAACTAGGCCCTTAAGTGGCAATAAAAATTTAGAAAATCAGGTTTAGGGAAGTTGACATAAAAATTTGAAGAAGTTAGAAATATTATATCAAAAATATGTAACAAAATAATTTGTAGAAAATTAAATCTAGTTTCTAAGATACTAGGCCTTTTTTGAAAAATAATTATTCTATATGTTAAAAATTTCAAATTTCAATGTAGTAGTATAAAAATTTCAAGAAAAAATAAGAAGTAGGTGTATGTCTAACCACCTTAAACAAAATAAAATGATAATTTATTATTAAAAGATTATAGATATAAATAGTAGACTCATGTCTGGATGTGACACATATTTTTTTATAATTTGTTTCCTAGTAAATAATTAATTATGATTTTTCATCTACAACTTTTCCAGAATACAAAAAACTCTCATGTCTGACCACGTTAACTTAGTCTAAACTTTACCAAATTGATTTTTTATTTTATTTTTCTTGTAGTAGGAAAAACATAGAATGTGACACATGTTTTGGATTTCAAAAACATTATACGGTTTGAAATTTATAGCTATTTTTCAGTAAGTCTATCAATTAGGACTAGAAAAATAACAAGTAGGTGTATATCTGACCACATTAAACAAAATCAAATGATAATATTTTTTTATAAGATTCTAGATAAAAGTATTAGTCTCATGTTTAGATGTGATGTATATTTTTTAATATTTTTTTTCTAAGTAAATAATTAATTCTGATTGTTTTGCTACAAATTTTCCTGAATATAAAAACTCTCATGTTCGACCACCATAGCTTAGACTAAACTTCATCAAATTGAAAGAATTGTTTATTATTGTTGTATTAGGTGAAGAATATAATGTGATGTATATTATATTTCATATTTTTTAAAATGTTATATTGTTTGAAAGTTATAGTTGTTTTTGAAAGAGTCTATCAATCTAGACTTCTTTTTCACATCACCACTTTTTGGCATACCATGATCCTACACGTACCCATCAGTTATTCAGAAGGTTGTAGCCTTCACCCCTTTGAGCAATGAGTTCTTAGATAGTGCGTCATCTCCCCTAATAGGGACTATTATAAAAGACTCCTAACAGAGTCTGACCCTTGACCAGGTCTACTATACTAAACATATTGTAAAGAAACTACTAACAGGGTTAAGGATCTTCTAACAAGGATCATAATACACTAGTGTAGAATATTAGTGGGTGTTAATTCCCACCGAGGTTTTTACCTATTTAGGTTTCCCCATAACCAAAATATTGGTGTCATGTCAAGTGTTCTTTCATTGTGTTTATGCTTTATGTTTAAGTATACTTAATTGGATAAAGAATTGAATCTAATAGATAATTGATTCACCCCCCCCCCCCCTCTCAGTTATCTCTTGGGACTATTCCTAACAATAATGAGCCCAAATAAAAACTTCATCCCAAAGTTGCATCCCAAATTGACCAAATTAGAGATTTCTCAATAATACCACCTAGGGTTTTATTGGTTGAGGACGTGTGCTCGTACATCCATTGCAAGATAGGGGAAATTGGTGATTTTTAAATGTATGAAGCATATTAGAAGTTGTGTAGAGAAGATGGGAAATTGAAATCTGATCATAAGAAACTAGAAGTAAAAGGATAGGTGAATGCCTTATAATTTTCAAAAAACTTCAAGAATGAGTGGATTAGGGTTGTTCACAATCGGTTCCACGATGGAAAGTTACAGTTGGATGAGCCCGTTAAAATCACTAAGAACATTATTCATGTTGTCCCCGGGTATCCTACCACTGACAAGACAAAAGCACTTCGTAGTGGACCAAGGGCTAAAATTGAAAATAACACGAGAGCTAAATGAGATAGTCGAGCTATAAAGAAAAGAACAATCAAAGACCCCTAGATAAAGTTCATATCTCATGCCATCAGTTACAAGATCTATCAGTTGAGAAAAATGAACAGTGTACCATGTGGAGCCGTTGACATAGCTTTCAAAATGTTCAAGAAAGTTTTTCAGCTACACCTCATTGATCTTCTTTTGAAGCAGATTGAAGAGAACATGAAGAAAATCCAGTTGGTAAAGTCAAATACATGTAAGTTTGGATCCCTTGTAGTTTGTATATTCTTTTATGTGCAAATATTTTTCCCATCAATCGGTAATGTGGAATGGTCAACTGATAAGCTAGTCAAAGTTCAAATTACAGATATGATTAAGAACTTGGGAGATAATTTTAACAGTGTAGTAGATAACTATTTTGAACAATTCAAAGGTAGAATGAATTCTCGAAGCAGAATTCCAAGGCAACTAGTTGAAGACTATGAATAGGAAATTTGTTTTCTAGTTGACACCACTCATACTTTGATTAAGGTTGTGGAGCCAAGAGAAAAATGGTTAGCCCCCATGGGATATGAAATAGATATTGATTTTGTTTCTAAATCAGTAAATGATTTATTGGCTGAGCCTAAGGATCCTAAAGCAGAAAAGTTTGGAACTTATGAAGAGGCCAAGACAAGAATTAAAATAGGCCTAGTCATTGGTAAAATTACAAAGAAGTTAAAGAAGATGATGAAAAATCTAGTTAAGAAATTTGGTGATGATGCTAGATCATCTAAGAGTATACTAGTGGAGGTAGCAACCAAAGGTCAATTACTTCTTTCTTACAATCCACATGACAATGAAGCAACCGAGTCTGATAAAGATATAGATTGTACATCAGTTTCTCCTTCCCCCACTCCAAAGAAGAAGTAGTTAGATGTGTAGACAAGGGCATGTAGATGGTCAACAACTACAAATTCACTTGCACCAAATAAAGGAGTTGTGAAGATATCTAGGCCAACGAAAACAACACTGAAGAAGACCTACAAAAAGAGAGGTACTAAATATTCTACTGAGGCCCCTAAGAAAAGATGGAAGCTAATTATAGGGAAAGGTGATTTAGATGATGATGAATATGATAATGATCAATTTAAAATGGTTGTAAATAAGAGTCAGTCAATTGATGAGGTTGCTAAAGAAATAATTGAAAATGGAGGATTAAGTGATCCTGAAATTGGTCAATTTGAGCACTTGTCAACCGAAGACCAAAAAGGAATGCAAATGAAGGCCCTATAAATAATTTATTTTTAAACTCTTATAACATAGAAAATGAGGCCATAGCTTGAAGCCTCGTCAAAGAGTGTTAACTACCAATGTGAAGATGTCCTATCAAAGATATAGCAGAGCCCATTTCTTTCCAAATCAGATTAGTTTTGTTCACATCACGATGTGAGGTTAGTACCTCAGGACGTCATTTTTTCCCTCCAACACTAGCAGATGGCCCCACCACGTACATCTATGTAATTTTTCCTTGTAGTTCACAAATAAAAATTTATGGCCATTCACTTCCCATGTTTCCATCTTGAGGAGTTAAAAGTTCTATTTTTTGAAAGAAGTTGGGTAAAAAGGGTAGATATTATTTAAATAATGGGTTACTCTAATAAGTCAGGTAGCTAGTAGGTAGGATTTTTTAATTTCACAAAGAATTACCACATAGGATTTTCCTTTTAAGAAAGTGTTGGATATTTCATGCATATATGTGTTGGTATTAATGTTTGGTCATTGATGTTAAATATTTCTTTATTCTTGATAGTTTCTTGGTTTGTTTAGGTGAAACCTTGGTTCAATATGGATAGTGTATTTGATATCAATTGTATTGAAGCATAAGATGTGTTATTGAATGTATGTACTTGATCTTGTTCAAATTGTAGAGGTTCATTGTATGATATGAGGATTTTATGAGTGATTTATCAGAGGACAAAGTTCTAGTTATTATAGTAATAATTATCGGTATAGTTTTTGGTTGGGTAAGGATTAGTTATGCAATATCTTTGGTTGCTAATCTGGTAGTAAGTCCAAAATATCAATGTGTGTTCTTAACTCAGATGGATCATGATTTAGATGTTGGAAATCTATTTTCTTCAATGATAGAAGTTGATGTTTAGTGTTCCTAATGAATAGTACAGAGATAGTTGTGAATTCTAAGATAGAGATGTTTGTATATTACTATTGTTGTAATTCTTGTTCCTTTCTTATATTTATGGGTCATGTTCTATTCATATTTTTGGATCGTATTGAGTTGTGTGATCAAATTCATTAATTTTCTAGTTAGTCACATTTATGTCCTTGGATGACTTGATGAGTTATCATGTTAGGAATATTTGAGGGCCAATCTTTGGATCATTTCTTATTAGTGGATGTTGAGTTGGGTCCTAGCTATGTCTTAGTCAACCTATCTTGGATAACATCAAATATTGTGTATTACTCTTTGTAATATATTGTAATTAGGTGTCTAACCAACCTTTTTGTAATGATTTGATGTAATTTATTTAAAGATGAGATCATTTCTAATATCGAGTGTGTGAGATGGATGTGTGTCATGCTAGATGAAATGATTAGTGGATGTGAAAAGAGGTAGCAATGGAATCTAAAATAAATTTAGAACAGATGTATACTTTATTGGAGTTGTATTTTCATGTCTAATATGCTATCAATCAATTTTCTTATTTAGTGGATTGTTGTCCATGGTGGATGTTGGAGATTTGCGAGCAAGCCAGTGCTGACTGTATGTTTGTCATTGATGACAACATATGATAAGTAGCATGTGTGGAAGACTTATGTAGTAAGATATTAATATATACAACATGGACATGATATCAACATGATGTCATGGATGTAGAGGTTAATTGTTAGTACAAATAGTTATATAGCAGCTTGTGTCAGTAGTGTTTTTGACAAAGTTATAGGCAGTCTTCTATGAATAATTGTCCATACAGTAATCATGGAGCCTTGCACATTTGGATATGTTATGGAGACATATTAGTGATGTTAAAATCATGGACATAGAGTTTGATGATTAGTAGAAGTAACTTTAAGCAGTTGCTATTCACCAGATGCAGTTTCTTGTGTTCATTCAGAAGAGCCAACATAGATTTTATTAGTATAAGAGTTGTACTTATCATTTTGATATGCACCCTTGGATTAGTGCTTGGAGAAGAGTTATTAATGTTTGGTTAAGAGTGTATGATGTAATTTAGCTTGAGGAGAAAGTTTCAGTTACTTTGGTAGAGCTGACAATGTGTAGCATGCATCTACATTTATTAATATTGGACATGTCCTAGATTGTGTTGCATGCTTAGTAGAGCTGAAAAATTATTATTTGAGTATGATGTGATTTCTCTAAAATTATTTCAAGGTGGTTCTAATAGGATGACTTGATTATATCATTTAGAGGAAAGATGTTTATATGCAGTCATTTGTGATTGCTAAGGTATGGTTCAAAGTTGATTGCGAAGACAAAAGAAGAGTGTGCAAAGTGTTGAAACATTAGCAGAAGGTCGATGTGACCAAGTGAAGAGTCCATGCTATACATTGGAACTAATCCAGATAGCAGGTCAAATTGTAGTTTACCAAGATCCAGATATAGTGTGTATCTATTATTCAAAAGGTTGCAGCCTTCACCCCTTTGAGCAGTGTGCTCTGAGATAGTGCATCCTCACCCCTAACGGGGTTAATTGTAAAAGACTCCTACTAGGGTTTGACCCTTGACCAGGTCACTGTACTAAATGCATTGTCAAGACAACTCCTAACAGGGTTAAGCATCTTCGAAAAAGGATCATAATACACTAGTGTATATTATTAGTGGTTGTCAATTCCCACCAGAGTTTTTACCTATTTGGGTTTCCCTATAACCAAAATATTGGTGTTGTATTCAAGTATTCTTTCATTGTGTTTATGCTTATGATTAATTATACTTAATTGGATAAATAATTGAAACTTGTAGATAAATGATTCAACCCCCCCCTCCCCCTCTCAATTATCTCTTGGGACTATTCCTAACAATTGGTATCAGAGCCAAGTACCTCACAGAGAAAGTTTAATGGCTTGAGGTCGATCAAATGGCATTCTTCAGAAAAGAAAGTCCTAAGTTTGATGGAGAGAATTATCTTGACTAGAAGAACAAGATGGTGACACATTTACAATGAATTTCTTTTGAAGTTTTTGATATAACTATCAAAGAAGTCAAAATCCCTACTTTAGAAGACCTTGCAAAGGATGATGCTGTTGAAAAGCACAAGGAAGTTTTTCATCAGAATGCAATAGACAAATAGGCCCTTATCAGTGCTCTATCTGATAGTGAGTTTTCAGAGATAAAGAAAGTAGACACAGCCTACAAGATATGGAAGAACCTAAAAGATATGTTTGAAGGATATAAACAAGAAAAGGATGCATGCAAAAAAACTTGGAAGAAAAGATACAATGCATTTGAGATGCTACCTAATGAAAACATCAGAGCTTACAATGAAATGATTAATGAAGTAGTTGCAAGAATTAGGAACAATGGTGGACAGATCTTGAAAGAAGACATTATGGATAAGTTGACGATCACTCTCACAACGGAGTATGAAAACAAGATCAACATCCTTGATGAGACCATGCACCTTACATCAAATTTCAAAAGAGAGACCTTGATCAGAAAAATCTCAGCTTTTGAGATTTCAAGATTGAAGACAAAACCTAAAAGTGAGACAACCTTCAAAGCACCAGTCCATGGCAAGAAATATGCAAGAACTTTTGGTAATTTTGATAATGATGATGAAGAAAAAACACTAGATGATTTCATTTCTATGATTGCTAAAAGAAAAAAAGAAAGGAAAAGGGAAATATGAAGGTCAATTTTCATTTAAATTCTTTCCATGTAATAAGATTGGTCACTTTACATCTAAGTGTCCTACAAGAGTTAAAAGGTACCAGAATAACTACAAGCCTAAGTATACAAAGGAATGCTACTATGTTGGAGATGGAGTATCAAATGAAGAATCAATAGAAGAGGAACTTAGATTCATTTCTCTTGAATATGAAAAGAATTCACAAGAGTTAGCTTTGATTTCAAAAGCTGACATTGGGATAGATTGGATCATTGATAGTGGTTGATCACATCACATGATAGGAGACAAAGATAGATTTGTTCATTTGGATAGATACAAAGGAGGCATGGTTAGATTTGGAGATAACACTCCCAAACCCATCATTCATAGAGGATCCATCACCTTGGATGGAAAGAATAACACTGATGATGTTCTTTATGTTGATGGTTTGAAACATAACCTATTAAGTGTTGGGTAGTTACTTCACAAAGGTTACAAGTTGGAATTCAATAGAAATAAGTGCATTATTAACAGCAAAGAAGGAGAAATGATTGCATCAGGATAAAAAACTAAAGGTAATGTTTTTCAGCTTAATCTAGAAGCAATTTGTTTTGTTGCTAAAGTAGATGATAGTTGGTTATGAAAAAAAAAACTATGTCATATCAATTTTAATAACATAGTAAAGATGGGTAATGTTAACGTAGTAAGAGACCTACCTAGCATAGAAAATCCTATTGATACTATATGCAGGGAATGTGTAATGTGAAAGCATGTGAGGAATTCATTCAGGAGCAAGCATAACTCAATAGAGAACAAGTTGGATCTGATTCATACAGACCTATGTGGACCAACTCAAACAAGATCATAATGTAATCACCCAAAAATGGTCATCTAGACTATTAGCCCCTTGCTAGCATTATTTGCTAAAATCATCAATTGCTTATTCTTGATCAAATCCTAATTCTATCATTTATTCGATTATTTTCTATGGGCTAACCATTTTATCCTTAGTCTTTATTTATTTAAAAGAAATTTCCTCCCCTTTTATTAAATAAAAAGCCCCCACTTTTCCTCTTATCCTAAGTTGCACAAATAAAGCATTATTCTTATTTTATAAAAATAAGAAAAAGGCCTTTTTGTGTAATATGGGACACAAAAGTCAACTCTTATTTTCTCATTGGAGGATATTTGTGCACATGGCCTGCTCCTCTTTCAAGCTCCACCCTTGATTAAATCTTTTGCCTCTTAATCTCCATGGTCCATTCCTTTTCAATTCCTTTAAAAGGAGAGCTCTCTTCTCATTCTAGGATCTCAACTTTTTATGCTAATCTTATGTTGCAGGATTTCTTGGAGACTTTGCAGCTTTTGGAGACCTTCTTACATCTAGCTTTCATTCTTGCATCATAGCTTAGTTTCTTTCATTGTATTCTTAATCTAGTTTCCTTTCATGCTCTAGATTAGCTTACATAGCTTAATTAGCAAGGATTTGTAATACTTCTATCTTTCCTTTCATAGCTTGGCTTTCATTTTCATTTCTAAGCATTGCATTGCATTTCCATCTTGATTCTTGAGGATATTGGCATTCTTTCCCTTGTCTCATTGAATCTCCCATTGCATGGTTTAATAGTTGTGGACAAGGCTTTTGAGGATACCTGTTTTGAAAAGACTCAAGCCAAACAAACATTAGATTTTAACCTAGCATGAAATCAATCCAAAACAAAGAAAACTCTAAACTAAGCCACCTCAGATAGAGCTTAAATAGGTGCGCCCATGCATTGTTTGATTTACTCTTGCTTAAGGGGATGTGGGTGTGCTCTCTAAGCACTTGGAGCATGTTCCTTATGCATTTTAGGACGGATTGAGATCCATAAAATCCCCATAAATGGCACAAAATAGGTATAGAACACCTGATTTGCCCCTAAGGCCTCAAGGATCAAATGATGCTGAAATGAAGATTAAGCTACATGATGTTTATGCTAAGATTGATTTTAAGCCAAATAGAGATGTGATATGATGCTATGCTTATGCAAAACAATGGAAGAAACTAGGTTAATCCATTAAATCTATGCTAAGATGTGTTTTAAGAAAGCTTGAAAATGATGAGAGACTAACAATTAGTATTGATTATGCTATGTCTAGAGCTAAATGAGCATGATAAAAATGCTTGAAATAAAAGGTGTATGGTTGCTCTTAGAAATGAGGGTATTTATAGGATTTCGTAATAGGGAATGAGTGGCCAGGATCAAAATCCTTAAGAGAGGCTAAGATTCATTCAAAGGGGAGCACATGGATTGTGCTTGTTCAGGGCCACCTCCTTGTGACAAGTGTCATAAGGGCATTGGGTTGAAAGATGGAGGGATGTGCACAATTTGGGAAATGTGCCTAAGGTCAAAGGGTGTAAGAAAGGGGTGAGGGGCTTCTTAAATGCATGATAAATGCATGTAAGAGGGATAAGGAGGCCTTAAATGCACTTAATGCATGTAAGAGAAGTTTCTAGAAGTTTTTTGACTTTGGGTTAAGCTTAGGAGTTGGCTAACCTTGGTTAGGGAATGTGACAAGGTTAGCAGGGGATTAGGATTAGGATTAGGACTTTCTAGAAGAGTCTAGAATTTCCTTAGGATAAACATGGATTTTAGGAAATAAATAAAGATTTATTTATTTCCATGGTTTAGGTTTGAGAATATTTATTAAAATGAATTTAATAAACATGAGGATTAAATATTTAATCTTAATTAAATATTTTGAGTTGGGATTAGGGTTAGGAAATGAGGGGATTAGCCTTTAATAAAAAATAAAGAAGGATTATAAGATTCTGGAAGAGGTTAGTGGTCTTAAGGAAATTGGCCAAGTTTTGGGCAAAAAATAAATAAATTATTTATTTTGGGATTTTTGGTCAATTTATTAATTAAATAATTAATAAATAGGGGAATAATGTTTAAATAAGATTTAAACATTTTTGGGAGGGATTCCTTAATTAAATATTTTTAATTAAGGTAAAGGGATTTAATGACATAAAAATAAATAAATAAATTAAATAAATAATTAATTAATAAATGATGATGTCATCAAAGAATTTTTAGAAAATAAAAATACTTTATTTTCTAAAGGATTTTTAGGTGTCTACAATAGTAAGGTTATAGGCTTAATAGCTCTAGCTGAGAGCATTCTTAACACCTTTGCACTCCATGCCTAGGGAGCTCTAGGTCACTTTCTCAAGGTTTCCCACTCATGGATTCTCTTGGAAGTAATGGCTTAGAAAAGTGAACATTCTAGTGTGTACATTTTTGGCCCCCACCGTGGGGCAAAACAACTCTATTTTGTCCTTTTTATGCATTTTCGCTGCATGTTTCAGCTATTTTTAATTTTTTTATGATTTTCATGCGCTATTCATACTTTCGTGCATCACTGTTACAGAATCTCATGTAGAGTTTCTCACTATATCATACAAATTTTTTCTAGTATTAGCACTTCTGCATGTGACAAAGGTGTTTTATCACGCGGGCCTATGTACTTTCTCATGTGAGCCCATGTACTTGCTCGTACAGGCCTTCATACATTCTCACATAGGCTTGTGCTTTCTCACGTGTGGTTTGGTACTTTATCATGCGGCCCTAAGTACTATCTCACGTGAAATTCCATCATAGCAAGGACCCAAAATTCTAGATTTGCTAGTTTCTACTTGTTTTTAGGTTTTCTATTTTCCGATTTCTGATTTGTTGTAGATAGACAAAGGTTTACTTGTAGATTTTACTTGGTTTTGATGTGCTAACCATTGTGGAGCTAACAAGTTGTGCTTGTAGGTGCTCTCATTGGTTGAATATTTTTCAAAAAGAACGCATGTCAAAGCTCCAAATGCAAAAAGGCTACAAATTATTTTTGCAGGGCTTCCCAACACATAAAAACCAATCAAGTGCTTGTTTAATTGCTTTCATTTTAAGTGTGGCATATACTAGTTGTTTATTTTCATAGGCACTTAATATCTTGTTGTAGGAATCTTTTGGTGGTAGGAGAGTATGCTCTTCACCCTTGTGGTGAAATAGAAATCTTGACCCATCTTTGGATTTTGAAAGCAAGAGGGTAATTGAACCTTTGCTTGGTGTGGTTGGGAGAAATTTTTGAGCTAGGAGAGTATGCTCTTCACCCTTGAGGTGAAACAAAAATCTTGAAACTCAAAGGTTGATCCACTCTTTGTTTAGTTTTAGAATCCTTTAGTGGGCCTACTCTTGAGCAATCAAGAAGAATGATCCAAGTGGGGACAAGCTAATACCGAGCTATTCTGACCCACTATAAACTCAAGGCTATCAAGGACACAAAACCTTGGTAGATGTAGTACTTGTCTTCACATAATGTGAGTACTTGTGGGATTGTGACCATGAGGAAAATGTTGAGCAAGAATTCTTAAGGTAGTCTTGTGGCCGCAAGGTCCGTTACTTGCCACAAGGTAAGGAGTCCCTTCAGGGCGCAAGAGGAGTATTACAAATAGAAGCCCTTATTAAGAACCATAGATAGAAGCCACCCAATTTTATCGCTTAACATCTTGGTGCAAGGATTGATCCTAGTGGACTAACCCAGATCACCCAAAGACTACTCACCATCTGTGTTCCTTTGGTTGTGTCATTGGCACTTCCATGAAAAAGCCAACATCTATTGTGGGAAACCACTTTGTGTGAGGTGATGGGACATCAAGTGTGGGCCAAGTTGTTAAGTATCGAGCCTTTGTCCTTCTAGGCTAGTAAGTGCTTGAAGTGTTCTCACTGTGATCTACCCATGCAAACATTCTTGAACATAAAACATCATGGTAGTGCTCATAGAAATTTTCATTTTTATATCACAATTTCTTGTCTTGGCAAGGTTTCTTTTCCCCTTGCACAAGTGTTTTATGACATGTTTGATCACCTACTATTTGCAAACTTCTCTATTTCCTGATATTACTATGTGTGAAACCAAGAAATTGTACTTGCAACTTACAACATTGACCAAATCACTTTCAAAACTAATTTTTTCACATTCCCTGGTCAAGAGTCGTATGATACTAAAACATCATCACACACCCTCCTTAGAATTGTCATGCGATACATCATTCCTACTTCTTTATTGCATGCATACTATAAACTCTATCACATTACCTACCTGGATTCTGTTGTACTGTCTCATGTGAAATATTGTCCTGCCAAATTGTATCATCCTACTGTTCTGAGAAATATCATCCTAAGTTATTATGTTGTCCTACTGCTATTGTAATCCAGAGCTACTAAACTTGAATTTTAACCTATCGCAGAGTGTCTTTTCATGTTCTTACCTGAAGCTGGTTTGTTATCTACATGCTTAGGTTTGTTCTAGACTGAAAAAATGAGCTAAAACTATTGGGTTTGAGCCTAACAAATGCTACTCTTGATCACTTGACATACCACGATTACCTCTATAGCTACTTTCTAATCGAGCTTCTTGCTCACCTCTCAACTTGAGTCAATTGATTGCTATAAGTTCTTGAGCACCTTTTATGAGCCATCTCTATTGTTCAATTTTAACAAGTGATCTTCATTAGCTTTACTTATCTCAATATCTGAAAAACTTTGTCTCATTCTATTAGTCAACCAACAATTCTTATCATGTCGGTTACAACTTGGTCTCAATTTGAGCAGGAGAGTCCATTCAATTATACATAGTTACCTTCTCCAACTAGATGCTCACAAGTGCCAAATAGCAATGACAGTTCTAGTCCTAACCAATCTAAGGATTCTAAGGTCACTCCATGGTACAAAGGAGGCATCCTTTTTTCCACATTCAAGACCT
Organism: Chamaecyparis obtusa; assembly: GCA_027943335.1. Classification (NCBI taxonomy): domain Eukaryota; kingdom Viridiplantae; phylum Streptophyta; class Pinopsida; order Cupressales; family Cupressaceae; genus Chamaecyparis; species Chamaecyparis obtusa. The sequence goes on from BSBK01008518.1 coordinate 125,128, forward strand.
CCAAAAGCACAGACAATGTCTCACTCACTCTGACTAAATAAGAAAAGTTCCACCATTTACAAGAACATTTTGAGCATAATGACAACCAAGCGTGTTTAGACAAAATGGATGCTTCTAGACACGTGGCTATGAGAGGAATGTCTCACAAGCAACCCAAGACTAGTGGATATGAGCATAGACAAATTTTTGGTACTAGTAGCAACTATGGCAACGACACACCACCTAGGTCTCCTCTGAGACAAAATTTTTCTGTACCTTCTTCACCTCCTAGACCCCCTCCCTCTCATCATGAGGAAGAGGCCACATATGAGATTTCTAGTGAGGATCTTATGAGATTTGAAAAATATGAGATCTCCCAATGAATGATGTGAAATGTCCCCTTTCTGATTTTATATGATATTTAAAGCCTCTAATTAGATTTCAAAATCAAACAACCAATATTTCAAAGATCAACCAATTTTTCAATAAAACCCAAATCGGGTATGCCCGAAATAGTACCAAAAACTTCACAGCTTCACATATTATTGATAAATCTGAAAGTAGACATTTTTAAAAAAACATTTCCAGCATAATGGCCTACAAAATGACATTTCTAGATCTGTATAGAGTTCACACAACAGCTCCCAAATGGAGGACAAAAACAATGCTCATCGGGCTCTCGAAAACAACATAAAATAGCCTGAAAACAACACAAGACACTAATAATCTATCATAGAAGTATAACCATGACCCAATACATATATTCAGCTCTATTTTAACATAAAAATGTCTGCAATACAGAAGCAAACCAAACTGATATGAAATACTCAACTGGAAACATCAAACTCTTACAAGAAACACACTCAGAAACTAACAAATTTGCATTGTTCAGCACAAGGGCAAACTCTGCATGAGCATGCACATGGAATGGCCTCAAACTCCCATCCTTAGTCTTCCTAGAAACCTAAAAACTCCCATCCTTGGGTCTCCTTCTCCATAGGTTTGGCAGTCTCTAAAGAACAACAAAGTAATGAACAAAAATCAAGTTCTAGAATGAGCCCGAAATGCCTCCAAACCCCTTTAAAAGAGGGCATAACCCTAACTCATGACCAAGAGGGGTAAATAATACATATTTTAATAATAATTTTCATTTATTAATACATTTTTTTTCAAAGATTAGCCCCTTTTACCGAAACTTCACTTTTTGAGCTTGCCAGCCTTAGCGAAAGTTATTTTATTTTTAATTATTTGAAAAGGGGACATGACAAGTCCTCCCTCCCAAATATTTCTTGTCATCAAGAAATGAAGGTTGGGATTCTCAAGAATATGTGCTCCTTCCCAAGTTGCATCCTCCAATGGTAATCCTTTCCATTTGACCAAATGCTCTGTCATACTCCTATTTCTCAATCTTTTCTCTCTTGTATCCAAAACCTCTTCTGGTATCAAAACTAATTTCCCTTCATCATCAAGAGGTGGTAATTCTATAGATACTATGGTTTTTTGGCCTAGAACCTTCTTCAAGAAAGATACATGGAAAACATTATGTATTTGGCTATTTGTTGGGAGCTCCAATTCATAAGCTACCTCTCCTACCTTCCTAATGATCTTATAAGGCCCATAGAACCTTGGCTTGAGCTTCTCTGCCCCACTCCTCTTCAAGGTGCTTTTCTTATATGGATGCAACCTAACAAATACCAAATCTCCTACCTCAAAAGATATTTCAATCCTTTTTCCTATCAGCATACAAATTATGTTGGTTCTGTGCATGTTGTAGATTATCCTTGAGGGATCTTATTATGTCTTGGCTTTTCTTAACAAAATCACTTGCTGCAGGTACTCTGCTATTTGAAAGTACTAGATCAACAAAGGAAAGGGCATCATATCCATAAAGAGCATGAAAAGGAGGCATACCAATAGACATGTGATGAGATGTATTGTAACAATACTCCCCTAGGTGCAACCATTTCACCCAAGCATGTTGTTGATTTGAAACATAGTTCCTCAAATATCCCTCTATCCATTTATTAACTATCTCTATTTGTCCATTTGTTTGAGGGTGATAGCTAGTACTAGGAGTGAGTTCATTTCCTGCCAAATGAAAGAGCTCCTTCCAAAAAGAGCTGAGGAATCTACTATCACAGTCACTGACGATGTTTCTAGGCAAGCCATGTAACCTAAAAATTTCCTTGAAGATCAATTCTTGAACCTTGGGAAACCGAGTGATGAAGTCCATGGAAATACTTTCCCATTTTTGTTTAGGAATAGGAAGTGGCTGCAACAACCCTGCAGGAAAAATTTTCTCACTCTTATTTTTTTGGCATACCATACATTCCTTAATGTGTTTAAGGACATCTTCCTTCATACCCTTCCATGCAAACCACTCTCAAAGTTTCATGTATGTCTTGAAGTATCCTTGATGACCAGCCAAAGGTGTGTCATGAATGGCCCTCAATATCCTCTCCTTAGTTTTTGATCCTAGCACTAAGAAGATCCTATTCTTGTAATAAATCAATTCATAAACAACCTTGTACATATTATCATCCACTAGCTTATCCAAAATCTTGGTGGCAAAGGAATCTTTAGCATGCTTTAAAAGTATGGAGACTTTCCAATTAGCAGAGATAGATGTTAAGGAACACAAAGTGGGCTTTCTTGAGAGAGCATCAGCAACCACATTATTCTTTCCTTTCATGTATTCAATATCAAAATCATAAGCTTGCAATTTTATTACCCATTTTTGTTGATGATCATTCAAATCCCTTTGGTTCAAGAAGAACCTAAGGCTATTATGGTCTATCTTTACAATGAATCTCCCACATACCAAATATTGTCTAAACTTATGAAATACATGCATGATTGCCAACATTTCCTTATCATAGATGGAGTAACCTTTCTCTGATTGATTTAATTTTCTACTCTCAAATGCTATTTGATGTCCCCTTTGAGTTAGGACAGCCCCTATACCTTCTCTAGAAGCATCACATTCAACAAAAAAAGGTAAAGAGAAATCTGGAATTGCAAGCATAGGGCATGAACTCATTACCTCCTTAAGCTTATCAAATGTTTCTTGTGCCTCTTTTGTCCAAATAAAATCTCCTTTCTTTGTCAAATCAGTCAAGGGGGCAGCAAGCTGAGAAAATCCCTTGACAAATCTCCTATAGTAGCTACACAACCTGAAGAAACCTCTCAACTGTGTAAGATTAGTGGGTGGAGGCCAATCCAAAACTGCCTGGATTTTTTGTTGATCAACCTGTACTCCTTTAGAACTTATAATATGTCCCAAATATAGGATCTCTGTCAAACCAAACTAACATTTAGATATCTTAGCATAGAAGGATTGCTGCTCCAAGATTCCCAAAATAGTGTCTATGTGCTTTAGATGCTCTTCCCATGTTTTATTGTAAATCAAGATATCATAAAAAAATACCAAAACTAATTTTTTAAGATGCTTGCTGAATACCTTATTCATACAAGATTGGAATGTTGCTAGAGCATTAGTGAGGCAAAATGGCATAACAAGAAATTTAAAGTGCCCATAGTGACATTTGAAAGTAGTCTTTTCCACATCTTCCCTCCTCATGCGAATTTGATGGTACCCTAATCTTAAGTCAATTTTTGAGAAGTATATAGCACCATGTAACTCATCAATGAGTTCATCTATGTGTGGTACAGGATACCTATTTTTTATGGTCTTCTTGTTTAGAGCACTGTAGTCTATACACATTCTCATTGTACCATCCTTTTTCTTGACAAGTACCACAGATGATGCAAATGGACTAGAGTTAGGCCTTATGAATCTCTTGTCTAGGAGTTCCTTGATAGTTTTTTCTATTTCTTCCTTATAACCTCTTGGATGGTGGTATGGAGTTGTTATAACTAGTTTGGCACCCTATTCTAACTCTATAACATGCTCAAAACCTCTATCTAGTGGTAATCCCGGAGGCAAATCATTGAAAACTATATTATGCTTATCAAGAATATTTTGAATTTCAAAATGGAAATTACCTTGATTCTTTGGAGAGCTTGTGGGATGGATTATGACTCTTGCTGCCCATGCTACTTGTCCTCTTCAAAAAGTCCTCTCCATCCTCTTTGTAGTGACCACCTTAGGTGCTCCATTTGATAGGCCTCTCAATAAGACTTCTTTCCCATTGGAATGAAATTTAAACTCCATAGTTTGATGGTTCATTTAATAGCCTCCAATAGAGTGCAACCATTGAACACCCAATACAAGATCTATCTCCCCAATGCCAACAACATAGAAGTCATCACATAAGTCATAATCTCCTAAGGTCATCTTGAGTTGTTTCACCACTCGTGTGCAAGGCATAGTGAATCCATCAGCTACAGTAACATTGAATCCCTCAAAATCTTCTACTTTAAGCCCTCTTTTCATGACAAATCCCTCATCAATAAAATTGTGAGTTGCCCCACTATCAAGAAGAACTATCAACCTTTGCCCTGCTAGTACCCCTCAAATTCGAAAGGGATGGTATCTTGGGACTCTTGATAATGCTGCTAAAGTGCCATCCTTGCTAATTTCTTTTTCTTTCTCTTCTTCTTCCTCCTCCTTAGTGTCATGAAATTCCTCATGCTCATCTGAATCAGATTCTGAAGAAACTTCAATATAGTGCACTTGACCTTTCCCCAAACATCTGTGTCCTAGAACCCATGGTTCTCTACAAGTGAAACAAAGCTTTTTCCTTCGTAATTCACTCATATTCTCTTCATCTACCTTATTTTTTGCTACATTTATCACATTCTTTGGTGGTGGTGCTGGAAAAGTCTTTTTCTAAAAATTCCCCTTATGTTGCCAAAGATTTGGGGGTTTTTGATTAGTGACTGGTTTCATAGGCACACAAGTTTCAAGTTGAAAGTTTCTTTTGATAGCTTCATGTAAGGTTGAGGGTGAGAAGGCCTTAACCAAACCGTTAACAAAATTTTTCAAACCATCCAAAAAAAGATAAAAAATCCTCTTTTCACTCATATCAGGTACCATAACAGCCACTTTTTTAAACTCTTCTACATATTCATTAACTGATTTGGTTTGCCTCAACTTTGACAATTCTTTAAAATACTCTTCATCATCCTTGAGATCAAATCTATCTATCACTCTTTGACTAAAATCATCAAATGTAGTTACCTGATCATGACCTTGACTAGTCATTCCATGATACCAACTATCATAGGCTGCATCTTCCAAGTGTAGACTTGTGAATTGAATGGCATCACTCTCCTTCATGGGGTTAAGTGTGAAGAAGGTCTGTAATTTTTGTAGCCATGCTCTAGCTGAAATTTTATTTGTTCCATCAAAAGTAGGTGCAGTAAACTTGCTAATTTTATTTTTGAGGTCTCTTCCACTTATGTCATGCTCCCTCCTATACTCTTTCTTGGGCATCAAAGTGTTCATCATATCGACATATTCTCTAAAAGGAACCAAACTATGAAAGTCATCATCTAAGCCATTGTAAGTGGCTCTTAATGCAATCAAGTTACCTGTAACCTCTTCCATAGGACTAAGGGTTGGATTTGGTACTGGTGGCTCATTTTTAGGCAAGAAAATAGTTTTTGTTGATTTAGAGGGTTTTGGTTTCAGATTTCTTGGCTTCTTTGAAGTGCTCCCTTTCTCATTAGTAGATACAACTCCTTGCAATTTTTCTGTCAATATCTGCAAAGCCTCTCTAGTTTCTGCCAAACTATCCATTGTTTGCTTTTGAGTATTCTGGATGTCCTAGAAGAATTTCTTTGCCATCTCATCTAGGTCAGCCATACTTTTTCCTTCCTTGGATTTTGTACTTTTATTTTCAACTGGAGGTTTGATCAAAATTTCTTTATTCTTTTCTCGCTGCAAATATCTCTTTTCTCTTTCACTTAGTTGCATACAAACTTCTACAAACCCTCAGGCTGGCAAGATCATAGCTTTGATACCATTGAAATGTCCCCTTTCTGATTTTATATGATATTTAAAGACTCTAATCAGATTTTAAAATCAAACAACTGATATTTCAAAGATCAACCAATTTCTCAATAAAACCCAAATCGGGTGTGCCTGAAATAGTGCCAAAAACTTCACAGCTTGACATATTATTGAAAAATCTGAAAGTAGACATTTTTACATAAATTTCACCAGAATAATGGCCTAAAAAATGAAATTTCCAGATCTTTATAGATTTCACACAATATCTCCCAAATGGAGGACAAAAACAATGCTCATCGGGCTCCCAAAAACAACACAAAATAACCTGGAAACACCACAAGACACTAATAATCTATCACAGAAGTATAACCATGACCCAATACATATATTAAGCTATATTTTAATATAAAAATGTCTAAAATACATCATCAAACCAAACTGATATGAAATACTCAACCGGAAACATCAAACTCTTACAAGAAACATGCTTGAAAACTCACAAATTTGCACTGTTCAGCACAAGGGCAAACTCTAAATCAGCTTGCACATTGAATGGCCTCAAAATCCTATCCTTATCCTTCCTAGAAACCTACAAAATCTCATCCTTGGGTCTCCTTCTCCATAGGTTTGGCAGCCTCTGAAGAACAACAAAGCAATGAGCAAAAATCAAGTTTTAGAATGAGCCCGAAATGCCTCCAAACCCCTTTAAAAGGGGGCATAACCCTAACTAATGATCAAGAGGGGTAAATAATACATATTTTAATAATAATTTTCATTTATTAATCCTTTGGTTTCCAAAGATTAGCCCCTTTTCTCAAAACATCACTTTTTGAGCCTGCCAGCCTTGGCAACAGTTATTTTGTTTTTAATTATTTGAAAAGGGGACATGACATGATGCATAAAATTTTAGAGTGTAATGGGGACCAATATTTTCAATTCATGACTTCTAGAGGATACAAGCTTCCTCCCAATTATGATGTTTGACAAATTGTCTAAGAAAGAGTGCCAATAGAATTGGAAATCCTTAGAAAGGAATTACAATGGACAAATCAACATCTTTCCCAAATGGAAATAGAAAGGGAGCCTCCAAAGGTCTCTTTCATAGAATCTATTTGTGCTCTTCCTTTTGATAGGAGTCTATACATGGTCTAATTTCCTAGGGATATTGCGGTTCCAAAATACGACAAGTATGATGGAAACGGTGACCCCCATGACCATGTGCGTCACTTTTACACTCTTAGCATGGACTTCCTTCTTGAAGACACATTTCTACTATGACTGTTCCCTAGAAGTTTAAGAGGACAAGCCTTGGAATGGTTTGTGAAATTGACACCACCTCTTAAGACCTTTGATGAGTTTGCTAGGTGCTTCACCCAACATTATTCATACAACATCCAACAGCCTATCACCATGATAGATCTTAGTGCTCTAAGGTAAAATAAAGGAGAGCCATTTTCCACTTACAATGTTGGAGGTCATTGTATCCTTGATATCCTCTTCAGCTACTCAAAAGGGAAAAGATTGACATTTTCATCAACACTCTTGTGCTTGAGCTGTATTATGATCTAAGGAAACAACTGTTCTCCTCTTTCAATGACATGGCTGAAAGTGCATATCAGATTGAGGATGTGGCCATAAGAAAGGGGGATATTATTATTAATAAAGATACTAGAGGCAATGGCAAGGACAAGAGAAAACCTTGGAATAGAAACAAGTATGTTGTTAATGATGGGGTTGTAGATATCCCCAAAGCTAAAGAGCCTACTTTCAACCTCTCTAATGCTATCTATGTAGGAAAAAAACAAGAGGCTACCAACGCTCATAGTGCTCCTAATCCTCAGTATGCAGACAAGCCAAAGAAGCAATACCACCGATGGGTCTACACCAAGTTGGCTGAACTATATGATGTGATTCTTAAGACTTTGGTTTCCAAAAAGTATCTTACACTTCCTGACAATTCTTGTCCCTATGATCCACCAGTTAAGCCTGATTGCTGGAGAGAAGATCATTTTTGCCACTATCACAAAAATAAGGGAGACAAGACAGACAATTGTTTTAAGCTTAAAGATGCTATCCAAGATCTCATTGATGGAGGCATTGTTCTCACAAATGGCTTAGTTAAAAATTCTAATCACAAGGCTTTGAAGACCCCTCTACCTGAGTATGAAAAGGGGGAATCCTCTCAAGAAAATAAGAAATATCATGATGCAAAGATCAATGATACATATACTCCTAATTTTCCTATGATCAACATGGTAGAGCCCGTAGAGAGTGTTCTTATGATGAGATCTCAAGATGATAATAACACCAATCATGGTATGCCAAAGTTGGTCTTGCAAACACTAGATGGTTCATCTTCCTGGAGTGAGACACTGAATGTTGTTACTAGGGGGCAAGCCAAAATTGTCCTTAAAACTGTGCATGATCCCAAACAAGCCTCTTCTTCCAAACAAGCAGCTCCTTCAGTCTTGTCTAGCTATGACCTTGTGCACTAGTTGCAATGGACACCCACCCAGATATCCATTTTTGAGTTTCTTGAGTTATCCCCTTTGCACAAGGAGATCCTTAAGAAAGCTCTACATACAACAAATGTCCCCAATGACATTGATCCAGATTGGTTCCAGGCTATGGTCAACCATATCTCATCTCCACACTACCTATCCTTTTCTGCATAGGATGACACATCTCTTAGCCACCCCCATAATCTTGCTTTACACATTGAAGTCCAGGTCTACCATACCTGAGTCCATTGAGTCTTGATAGACAATGGTGTGGGGTTAAATATTGTTTCTTTCCATGTGGTGCAACAGTTGGGTTTGTTAAAATTTTCTATAGATCCTAAGCAGAAGATTACTATAAAAGAATACCATGAAGTGGAAAGATCTTCCAAGGATCTTGTTGTGCTACATGTCCGAGTGGGCCCTATCATGAAAGATATTGTGTTCCAAGTATTGGACATCCCACTCGCATATAACATTCTTTTGGGTCATCCTTGGATCCATGACATGCAAGCTATCCCTTCCACCTACCATTAGTGCGTCAAATTCCCATGCAATGACATTGAATTTGTGAATCCTAGGGATAATGCTATAGCTATCAATACTATAACTACTGCTGAGACATTTTTTCCTCACAAAAAACCTTCTCATGATCCTTATGTGTCCCTGAGTGTTGTTGAGAAAAAATTAAAGATGATGAGTATTGGTATGGGTGAATACACATTGGATTCCATTGCCGCTATGCCTACTTCTCACAAATCATATGGGATACCTTATGACAAGACAAAGCCTTCCACTTTCGCTATGATAGTCTTTGATACCTTTGTTAATTCATCCGTACCCCTAGAGGAAGAAAAAAAAGAACATGTTGTTAGGGAGTGGATCTATAGGGATGAAGAGATAAGTACAACAATTACTACTCCCATCTCCCCTAAGAGCTATGGTAAAGGCTATAAATTTTTGTAGCAAATGGGCTATCAAGGTCATAGACCTATAAATGATAATGGACATGCCCTAGTTGAACCTTTGATTCATACCAATGGCCAACCCTCTAAAGATACCACATGTCTAGGATATGGTGCCAATGATGACCTCCTTGACTGTTCCAAAAATGCTCCCATGATTAGTGATTCAGACATAGATATAGATGATTCACCAATGCACACTATGGCTCAAATAGAAAATAGTCTCCCTTCTACTTCACTCATTTGGGGAGAAGAACACATACCCGATGAGGACACAACTGAAGCCTCTACACCTAGAAGTAGAAAACATAGAAATATCTTGTGATTGGTTGAAAAAGGAGGTCTCACACATAATGAATTGGGTGCCTCTACTTCTCAGCATCCTAAGCCTTCTTGGTGCAAACATCCTAGTAGAAGCTCAACAATGGATTCAAATGAGTATGAATGGGATACTCTCTCAGAGGGATCTTCCATGATGGATATGGAAGTTGATGTGGTTCATAATTGTAGTACCCAACCCAACGTAGTTGATGTGTCCCATGTAGGGTCTGAAGAGTTCAATCCACGTATTGCTTTAGTGGACCATGCTAGTCCTTCTATGTTAAATCTAGATCTTCACACTTTTGGAGCTTACTCTATAGGCTTAACCTCTCTTGTCACCAAAGATGACACATACCACATAAATTCTCTTGAACCTATCACTTCACTTCCTCTCATACACTTAGATATCATAGATTGATCTACTCAGGATCAATGACCCATATTGCCTTCTTTCCAAGATGACTATGAGATCGCTTGCTACCTTAATGCCATTGAACCTGTTACTTCTTCCACTAGTGAACCAACAACAAACATGACTGAATTAGATATCAAGTACCTCAGTCATAAAATCAAAAGAAAAAAGAAATGCTTGGATGGTGAAAACCACATTATGGTGGTATCTGAACCTAAAAATAGTAAAAATAAAGATGTATCTAAGGGTGAAAAGCTCTTCCATTCCAAAAGTTTTTAGTATTTCATTAACATACTTAGACTATGTAATGAAAATACCTTTCTTCATCTGATATACTTGTAAACCAAAAAAGAATTTGATCTCACCAAACATACTCATCTCAAATTTAGTTTTCATTTCATGTGAAAAACTTTTACATAATGCATCTTGTCCACCAAAAATAATGTCATCAACAAAAATTTTGGCCAACAAAATACCTCTACCTTCTTCATCTTTCATATATAGATTACTTGTGTCATTTGTCCTAGAAAATCCAATCTATATTAGATAATTATGCAACCTCTCATACCATGCTCTAGGGGCTTGTTTCAATCCATATAAAGCTTTTTTCAGTTTGCATACAATATGTCTTCTATTTGGATCAATAAAACCTTTTGGTTATTCTATGTAAACTTCTTCTTCTAGTACACCATTTAAAAATGTAGACTTGACATCCATTTGATATACCTTGAAATCTTTATAAGTAGCATATGCAAGAAGAGTTCTTACTCCTTCCAATCTAGTTACAAGGGAAAATGTCTCCCCATAATCAATTCCTTCTTCTTGTGCATAGCCTTTACATACTAGTCTAGCTTTGTTCCTAGTGATTTCACCTTTTTCATTCAACTTGTTTCGAAATACCCACTTTGTTCCTATAACATTCTTATTTGCAGGTCTTGGCACCAGAGTCCAGGTTTTATTCTTCTTAATCTGGTCAATTTATTCATTCATTGCTCTTATCCAGTCTTCATTTTCTAATGCCTCTTTAGTTATCTTAGGTTCAAATTCACATAGTAAGCATGTTGGATCTTTTGTCTTGCTTCTGGTTTGAATTCTAGTGTCTCTGTCTCTAATTATTTGTTTAGGCTTGTGATGTCTTCTTACATATTTTGCCAAAATAGGTTCAACATTTTTCTCTTCTATTTCATCAGGTTCCCCAACAAGATTGTCAGATTCAGCTTCTGAATGCTCAGAAACCTCTTCCTGATCCTCGATAGCATTATCTTGTAGCTCGACATGTTCTTGTTCTCTCTCGACACTATTTTCCTAATGCTTGGCATCATCTATTTGTTGCTTGGCATTGCTTTCCCGAGATTCAGAATAAGGTGTAGGTCTGTTAATTACCTCTTCTATTTCCTCCATTTACACTAAAGATCTATAATCTTCTAGTTCTCTTTTGCTATCAGCATCAATTCTTTCTGCATACTCATCAATTTTTACATTCACACTTCCCACAATTTTGTTAGTGTTACAGTTCAAACACTTATAAGATTTACTTTTTGTGGAGTAGCCTAGGAATATGCCTTCATCACTTTTAGCATCAAACTTTCCATTCCTATTGTCTTTCAATATGTAACACTTGCTTCCAAAGATTCTAAAATATTTAACACTCGGTGCATGCCCATACCATAATTCATAGGGTGTTAGATTTGTACCTTTCTTGATCTGTACCCGGTTAAGAGTGTAAATAGCTATACTTATAGCTTCTTTCTAATATTTCTGTGCCATATTATTTTCAATCAATAATGTCCTAGCACAGTCCAAAATAGATCTATTTCTTCTTTCTACTATACCATTCTATGGAGGTGTCCTAGCTGCAGATATTTATCTTTTGACTCATCTATCATTACAAAATAGATTAAATTCATTTGATGTAAATTCTCCACCATGGTCAGATCTAAGACATTTCAGGTTCCTACCTGTGTCCTTCTCAACCTTAACCAAATACCACTTAAAAAATTGAAAAGCATCAGATTTTTCTTTTAGAAACATTGCATGCATCATCCTGGAATGATCATCAACAAACAAGATAAAATATCTAGCACCATAGTAACCTTGTATACCCATAGGTCCACAAAGGTCAGTATGAACCAAATCTAAAATGTGTTTAGAAGTAAAGGATTTGCTCTTGAAACTTGACTTAGTCATTTTTCCTAACTAACATTCTTTGCACATCATATTCTCAGGTTTTTTCAATATAGGTAGGCCTCTTACTTTCTTCTTCTTACTTATCTCTACCAGATTGTCAAAGTTAACATGGCATAGCCTCTTATGCCATAACCAAATGTCATCAAGTTGTGCAAACATACATATTTCTTCAGATAGGTCAAGATAAAACAAATTACCTCTAGTCTACTCACCACTTCCAATCAGTTCACCAGTAGCATCAAATATCTTAGCTTTCTTGTGATGAAATTACAATCAGTAACTAGTTCTATTGAGTTGAGCAACACTTAACAAATTATAATTCAATCCTTCAACCCAATAAGAATTTTCACAAGAGATCTTATTAGTTAGTTTAATCAATACTATTCCTCTAACAGTACATGGTGCATCATTACCAAATGTTACACTTTTACCTTTATAATGATGTAGGGTCTCAAACTCACTCTTGTCACCAGTCATGTGATGTGAACAACCATTGTCAATAATCCATTTATCATTCTTGTTCACATAGGAAATCAATGCAGTTTTCTCATCCTCATCAGATTCATCTTTCATTGCAACATAGACTACCTCAATTTCAAAATCATTACCATCAGTGTTAGTCTCTTCTTTAGCAATGTAATAGGATTTCTTACCTTTTTCTTTGTAGTCTTTGTACCTTCAGTAGCCTTTGTCATCTCTTCTATCTTTGTGTCTACTATTTCTTTCTTCATCTTTATCCTTCCTATCAGGACATCTAGCGGCTATATGACCGACCTTGTTACATGAAAAACATATAATAGGGAGTTTACCTTTATATTTGCCTTTTCCTCTTCTCAATCTTCTAGCCATAAGAGCTTGTAGATCTTCAAGATCTTCATCAAAAGTGTCACTGTCATCTTCACTTTCACTTTCACTTTCACTGATGCATCTTTTTCTTTCCTTCTTAGGCTTGGTCAGGACTAACTGTGACTTAAAATAAAATTAGACATTTCCAATACTACCAATAGTGAAATTATCATAATTAGACAGTTCAAAAGTCGTCAGCTTGCCAATGAAACCTTCCAAAGTAAGCACATTTGTAGAGTTACATCTAGATTCCTGAATAGCTAAGATCTTAATAGCATATATATGACACAGAGTTCTTAACACTTTTCCAATTATGGTCTCATCATCAATAGTCCTATTTTCTCCTCTAATAGCATTCACAACTTCTTTTATTCTACCATAATATTGTGCAATGTTTTCATCTTCATTCATTCTCATTTCATCAAACTTACCTCTAAGACTCTTGGCTTTGGCTTTTAGTACATATAGATCACCACCATAGATCTTTGCAAGAGTGTCCCACATATCTTTAGTAGTTGTGCAGTCCTTAATGTCCTCAAATTCCAAATAGCTTAGGGTAGATGCAATTTCCAGCATTTCTTGATTGTGTTCTTGCTTGGCTCTCATTTCCTCGGTAGTCAAAGGTGCAACAGGTGTGACATAATCATGCTCAATGTAGTACTTTGCAAAATCACCAATACCAGCCAGATGTAGCTTCATCAAGCTTTGCCATGCAGGGAAGTTTTCCTTATTAAGCTTTGGTACCTCCTTCTTATACATCTTGATCATTTGCTTCAAGTCCCTTTAAACTTATTTTCTATAGACACCAATAAACAACATAGCTTTGATACCAATTGTTCATATGATTTAGAACAAAAAAGAGGGGGGTTGAATCAGTTGTTCTCAGGTCATGATGTATAAAATAACTTCAAATTTTTTTCTTTAAATTAGATCAAGCAACCAAAAAAAGCTCGGTCATCACTGATTCAATAATAGAAACATATAACTCACTAGTCCACTACCCAGCTGTATCTAACTTGTAAAACATAGAAATGTTCAAACCCAAAAAAAAAACATTCACACAAGTATTGACACCAGGATTTATAGTGGAAACCCAATATGGGAAAAACCACTTTGTAACATGCTACTATTATTTTCACTCTTCTGAAGTGAGCTCAGTTAAAAGCCAACCCTATCAAAGGTTACAATACACACTGTAAAGTGTCACCTAGTTAAAGGATTTCAATCACCTTATTAAAAGTGAGCTTGGTCAAAGGACTTACATACACTCCATTAGAATGTAACCTTGTTTAAAGGATTTAACATATGACTATTAGGTCAACCTTTGTTAAAAGGATTTTGACTACTACAATGGTTAGAAAGTAGCAGTAGTATTGATCTAAAAACATACAGCTCACTTTGCAAATATCAGATCCAATTCCATACACAAATGTTGGTTTACTGACTTTGAAACTTTTCCATCTCCACTTCTGATCTACTCGGAACTTTCCTTCAAGCAATCACCACACTTTTCTTCATCCTTTTCGCTTATACAGTCAATAAAACTTTACTATTCTTCCAGTATCTACTTCACCCTTGCATACACATACCTAATGCTTTGGTTCCCTTAATACTTTCCTCTGTTAGGTTAACTTATCTTTTGTCGCTTAATCTCCTTCATAGATCTTAGGGTTAGGTCAAATACATTGAATCTACCCACTTCATGTTCTTCGTCTCCTCTTCTAGAATCATCTCAAATCTCATAAAGAATTTTTTTTTACAAAGCATTAAATGCTTCCATACAATAAATAAATAAATTCAACATGTTTTACATAATCCAAGAATTCAACAATGTTGGCTCCAAATCTGAATTCTCTTCAAATATAAAATTTCTGATACTCAATCAATATTGTGATCATCCACTCGGTCTCTATGTAAAATGCTTGGTCACTACTAAAACTATTTCATCGGCAAATACTATCTTCCTCAGTAGTTTACTGATACTCGGTCAACACTAGATTTTTGCTCGGCATCCACTAACTCGGTCGACTCTGTCATAACTTAGCTTAATCGTGATTTCTTCATTTTTGCTCGGTTAATCCTACCAGTTTAGTCTTCAATCTTACTAATATAAACAATACATTGTCTCATCATTGTGCAACATAATCAAGTACACTTTGTAGTATCAAGATAACTCAACTTTTCCTTAGGTGCTATTGTTACCAACTTTTCTTTCCCTTCTCACCATAGATATAGTACTTTCCTAAGTAACAACAGTCTTACCAGTTAAGGTTTGATATCAATGACAATTCAACAATTATTTCAATTGTAGTTTCCAACACATTTCAGTAGAGGAGAAATAACAATTTTCCACATTCTTTAAAGAGAAAAAGATCAACTTCACATGGACATTTTTGGGCATGCCTGGTTTAGACACTGAGCTTATCATGCATGACCTTTCCATTGCTCTAGGGGTAACACCTGTCAAGAAAAAGCTCAGAAAGATGCATCCCCATGTGGCATTACTAGTTAAGGTTGAACTTGAGAAGCTTCTAAAAGCCAACTTCATCAGCACTATCGACTACACTGAGTGGATTTCTAACATTGTCCCTATTTCAAAAAATGACAAGTCTATTGGCATATGCACTAATTTCAGGGACCTAAATAAAACATGCCCTAAGGACGATTTTCCACTTCCAAACATTGACATGATAGTGGGCATGACAATGGGCTATGAAATGTACTCCCTTATGGATGGCTTCTCTGAATATAATCAAATTAGAATTGCCCCTAAAGACCAAGAGAAGACAACATTCACCTGCGCATGGGGTACCTTTTGTTCGAATATCATGCCCTTTGGTCTTAAGAATGCTAGTGCAACCTATCAAAGGGCTATGACCACTATATTCCATGATATGATGCATAAGAACATTGAAGACGATGTTGATGATACACTTGCTAAGTCTCAACAAAGGAGCACACATCTATCTAATTTGAGTTTGATATTGGACCACATGGAATGATTCCAACTCAGATTAAATCCTAAAAAATGTGCTTTTGGTGTCATTTCTAGGAAATTGCTAGGGTACATCATCTCAGTAAAAGGGATAGAAGTAGACCCAAAAAAGGTACAAGCTATCATGGAGATGCCACCTCCTCACAACATCAAACAATTAAGGGGTCTCTAGGGCCATCTCTAATCTATCAGGCAGTTCATTTTTCAGTTAGCTGGCAGAGCTCAACCCTTCAATATGAATTTGCATAAAGGAGCTACTTGTATATGGAATGAGGAGTGTCAAAAGAAATTGGACCAGATCAAGGATTACCTAGCCCAACCTTCCATTCTTATGCCACCTATCCAAGGGAAACCTTTGATACTATAAATTTCTACTACAGAAAATTCCTTAGGAGCTCTCCTTGCACAACATGATGATATGGGAAAAGAATGAAGTATCTACTATATCAGTCGCACTCTAGTTGCTTATGAACTCAATTACACTAGCATTGAAAAGGCTTGTTTAGCAGTGGTGTTTTCATCTCAAAAACTTAGACATTACATGCTTGTGCATACTATGCAACTGGTTGCCAAAATTGATCCTTTAAAGTATCTCCTAAGTAAAGCTATGCTTACTGGATGGCTTGCTAAATGGATGTTGATTCTCTCAGAATTTGACATTCAGTATGTTGAATGAAAATCTATTAAAGGGAAAGAAATTGCGAATCAATTGGTTGAGTTCCCCATAACTAATAATGCTCCTCTTCAGATAGACTTCCTAGATACTTCAGTCATGCATATCATAGGGTGCGCATGGAAAATGTTCTTTGATGGTTCTTATACATAGAATGGGGCTCGTGCTGGAATCTTGTTTTTTACCCCTCATGGATACACCATTCCTAAATCCTATAAGCTTCTCTTTCCATGCACCAATAACATAGCTGAATATGAAGCCCTTCTGAATGGTGTTAAGCTTTCCCTTGAATGGAGGATCACTATGTTGCATATCTTTGGAGATTCTCAGCTTGTCATAAACCAAGTAAATGATGATTACCAAACAAAGGATGAAAAGATGATTCCCTACAAGAGGATGATAGACTCACCTAGGAATTATTTCACATTTGTCACATTCCAACAAATTCCTAGAGTTGAGAACAAGGCTGCCCATGGCTACTTTGGCATCCATTCTACAACTGGAAGACCACGAGTCACGCTTTGCATTCCTGGTGGAAGAATTGCGCTATCCTACCTAAAATTCCCCTGATGACCGTGTCATTTAAAATATGGCCGGTCATGACTCCTCCTACTATGCCACCATCTTTTCCTATCTCCAAGGTCAAGTTATCCCTTAAAATCTGATGCGTAATGAGAAGTTCCAACTCATCTATAATGCCTCACACTTTACCCTTTTCTTTGGTGACTTGTATAGGAACGGTCTAGATGGAACTCTCCTTAGGTGTCTATAAATAGAGGAGTCAGAAAAGGTGCTAGCTAAAGTCCATGAAGACATATGTGGGTCACACTCTAATGGTCTTGCACTAGCTCAAAAATTTCTTAGGGCTAGTTACTAATTGCCTACTATGCAAACTGATGCTGTTCAATATGCCAAGTCATGCAATAAGTGTTAGCTACATTTAAACCTCATTCATGCTCCTAGATGCAAGGTCATTCCCTTTGTTACTTACTATCCATTTCAGTAATGGGCCTTTGACTTGGTAGGCAAAATTTATCCTAGTTCTTCGAGTGGGCATAAGTTCATCATTACAGCTACTGAATATTTCACTAAATGGGTTGAAGCTATCCCACTATCTGCAGCTATAGGAAAACATGTTGCCCTATTTATTTTGAATCACATCATTTTCCACTATGGTATTCCTTCTTCCATAGTCATGAATAATGGCAGCCAGTTCAAAAACAAAGACCTAAAGCACTTGTGTAAAAGGTTCAAAATCAAACAACATTGGTCTTCTATTTACTACCCTCAAGGGAACGGCCAAGCGAAGGCCTCAAACAAAACATTGCTAAAAATTCTCCATAGAATAGTGCACAAATCAATCAAGGATTGGCATTTGTAGATCAATCATGCGGTATGGGCTTATAGAACTTCTATTTGCACTCCTACAAGTGCCACACCTTTTTCCTTGGTCTATGGTTATGAGGTTGTCTTACCACTAGAGGTTGAAATACCTTCACTAAGAGTCTCTCTACATGGTTTGATTACCGATGAAGACCAAAGGGCTATGAGAGTGCATGAGCTCACTACTTTAGAAGAACACCGCAAGGCCACTTTTGATCACATGTGCACTTATCAAAAGAGAATGTCTACTGCTTACAATAAGAAAGTTCATCCTGGAGAGTTCCAAGTGGGTGAACTAGTTCTAAGAGAAAATCCCAAAAATCAATAGAATAGAGAGCAGAAAGGCAAGTTTGAGCCAAATTGGTTAGGACCTTATATCATCACAACAACATTTGGGTTTGGAGCCTATCATCTATCTACCCCTGAGGGAGAAGAGCTTACCAAGCCTATCAATGTTCTACATCTAAAAAAGTTCTATGCCTAAGGTTCTTGAGCTCTTTGTACATATTTTTATTGATCCTGAAAAAATTCAAAAAAAATCATATATGATGCTAAAAAAATCATAAAAATCATAAAAAGTACTGAAAAAATGAGCATCCTAGTGAAAACCTAGCAATAGATGCTTTGATGTCTCACCAAAAAAATTCAAAAATTCAAAAAAAAAAAAAGAAAGAAAAAGTGCCTTGGTAGCAAAAATACAAAAAAATTGAAAAAAGTCTTGAAAAAATCTATCAAGTAGTGAAAACCTGGAAACAGGCACTGCTTGAAACTGTTGCACCTATGTCTATCAGTCTTGTGTGGCACTCCTTCGTTCCACTTCTCTCTTTGCCTCTCCTAGCTTAGAATTGACTCTTGTCTTAGTCTAGGGGGCATACGTTGTTCTAGCTTATCTTGGGTCTCTTTGTGCATCTGGGTTTCTTGGGCAAATTGGTTCCAATGGTGTTTTTAAACACCACACCAACTATGTTTTTCAACACTTTCCTAGCATTGAGTGTTATCTCAACACTTATTAGATATCCTACTTGCAGTCTCAGATGATGCAATATTTCTCATTGGAAGATGCGTTACTCAAAGTTTGACTCTATGACCTACACACACACACTTAAACAGTTGACTTGCTGAGATTTGATCGACTTTATTTCTTTTTGTGTTGTCTATGATCATTTTATTGATGAGTGTTCTCTCCCTAATAGTTTTTGATGATGCTGAGCTAGAAGACTGGGGCACGCGGACATGTTTTATTTCTTTTTCTTCTTGTGGGTATATTTTGTTGATCCTCACTATCATGACCATTTATGCTTGTTCCACTTAACACTAGGATCTATGATGTATTATCCTTGACTATTTTCACAAGTGCATGCTTATAGTCATCTTGACTTTCCTTGTGTCTTGATGTGAGTATAATCTTGCTACATCAAACTTAGGGAACCTCACTGCACTAGTCATCTTGACCTACATGTCTTTGATGCCTAGGTGGGATTTCCACATTCCTATCTGATATAGATCATATTTAGATTCACATAGTTATATTGGTGTGTATTGTATGATCTTGCAACACTACCAATAATGCTTGATGATGAATATTAGAGTCTAATAGCTTTGTGACCTAGAAAGTAAACCACTTTTCATAGTAGCTTGCATTTTTAGGTTCATGTTAGTTTAGTTTTGCATCTTGCATATGGAGAGAGCTCTCCTTTCATCTTTCATGAACTTGTCGATCAACTGCGCTCACCTTTCCTTTTCTCGATCATGTCTTTCACTTCTTTTCTTTCATATCACATCATTTTCTATTCATTTCGGGATCAAAACCGAAATCCAAGTTCACCTTGATAGTCAAAATCACATTTCTCCTTCTTTCACGTAGTTTGATGACCTTTTGAGGCCTAATCCTTGGATCTTCATTGGGGCATCCTTTCCTTCTCCATCTCCATCTCTCTCACCATTCTAATCTTTCATTCATTTCACTCATTTCTCTCTAAGGTCTTGACTGGGGAATATCCTCACTGCTTGATGGTTATTCTATCATCTTTCATCTTCGATTATGATTTCTAGTGATTTGATCATGTTGCTCTTTCTTCTGCATTCCCTCTACTTGATTTCCCTTTCGATCCTAAGGGGGCAGACACATCATATCCTATTGGCTATTCTCCAAAGCATATGCTTGACCATTCCATTTTCTTTGATCAATCTATCTTCGCACTTGACATGTTAGTTCTCATCTTGAGTTCTGATACTGACCATCTCTTTCCTAAGTGTTCAGTATTGTTGCTACCAAGCTGACCATGCAGGATTTTCTATCTCTCTGTATTTCATTCTTTGGAGTTAGATCTCTATCTATTGCCTTCTTGGCTGATCTATTCTTTGATGTAATGTGTTCCTAGATTGATCACACATTAGTCAAAGAGGGGAAAATATAATCACACAAAAATGGTCATCTAGACTATTAGCCCCTTGCTAGCATTATTTGCTAAAATCATCAATTGCTTATTCTTGATCAAATCCTAATTCTATCATTTATTTGATTATTTTCTATGGGCTAACCATTTTATCCTAATTCTTTATTTATTTAAAAGGAATTTCCTCCCCTTTTATTAAATAAAAAGCCCCCAATTTTCCTCTTATCCTAAGTTGCACAAATAAAGCATTACTCTTATTTTATAAAAATAAGAAAAGGCCTTTTTGTCTCATATGGAGCACAAAAGTCAACTCTTATTTTCTCATTGGAGGATATTTTTGCACATGGATTGCTCCTCTTTCAAGGTCCACCCTTGATTAAATATTTTGCCTCTTAATCTCTATGGTCCATTCCTTTTCGATTCCTTTAAAAGGAGAGCTCTTTTCTCATTCTAGGTTCCAAAATTTTTATGCTAATCTTATGCTATAAGATTGCTTGCAAACTTTGGAGCTTTTGGAGACCTTCTTGCATCTATCTTTCATTCTTGCATCATAGCTTGGTTTCTTTCATTGCATTCTTAATCTAGTTTCCTTTTATGCTCTAGATTAGCTCACATAGCTTAATTAGCAAGGATTTGTAATACTTCTATCTTTCCTTTCATAGCTTAGCTTGCATTTTCATTTCTAAAAATTGCATTGTGTTTCCATCTTGATTCTTGAGGATATTGGCATTCTTGCCCTTGTCTCATTGAGTCTCCCATTACATGGTTTACTAGCAAGGTTATAGGCTTAATAGCTCTAGCTAAGATCATTCTTAACACCCTTGCAGTCCATGCCTAGGGAGCTCTAGGTCACTTTCTCAAGGTTTCCCACTCATGGATTCTCTTGGAAGTAATGGCTTAGAGAAGTGCACATTCTAGTGTGTACACATACTATGGTGAAAATTATTTCATTTATTTTGTAGATGATTATTCTAGAATGATGTGGGTTGCATTCTTGAAAGATAAGTCAGAAGCTTTTAAGAAGTTCAAAATATTCAAAGCTAAGGTTGAGAATGAATCTGGACTTAAGATAAAGTTTCTAAGATTAGATAGAGGAGGAGAATTCACCTTTGATAGATTCTATGTGTACTATGAAGAACATGGCATAAAAAGACAGTTAAGTGCACCTACAACCCCTTAGCAGAATGGGATTGCATAGAGAAGGAATAGGATCATTGTTGATACAGTGCACACCATCATGATTGAATGAAAAGTTGCACACGCCTATTGGAGAGATGGGGTCAATACAATAGTCTACACCATTAATAGAATACAATTGAGACCAGGCATGGACAAGACACATTATGAGCTATGGTTTGGTAATGTTCCCATGATAAAATAGCTCAGAATCTTTGGAAGCAAGTGCTACAGCAAGAGGGATGAAGGTATTTTCCTTGGTTACTCTACTAAAAGAAAAGCTTATAGATGTTTCAAT
Organism: Chamaecyparis obtusa; assembly: GCA_027943335.1. Taxonomy (NCBI): domain Eukaryota; kingdom Viridiplantae; phylum Streptophyta; class Pinopsida; order Cupressales; family Cupressaceae; genus Chamaecyparis; species Chamaecyparis obtusa. The sequence continues at coordinate 147,174 of BSBK01008518.1, forward strand.
TTAAGATTAAAGAAGATCATTGAAAGTGCTCATGTTAATATTGATGAAAAGTTTATGGTTCAAGAAAAATATCATGATTACTCACCTATGATTGAAGAAGAACCCAAACCTTCCACTAGTGAGATAGTTGTTGAAGAAATGGTTGACAGTATTGACGTATTGTTAAATGACACTAAAATAAGTGAAGAAGAAAATTAGAAGGAAGATGATTCATTATCACCTAAAGTTCCAAAGTATACATTTAGATACCATTCTAAGGATGACATCATTGGAGATCAGAGTGGAAAAGTCACAACAAGATCAAAAGCAAAGAGTTTTGAAAGCAATGAGGTGGTATGTTTACTATCTTAGATTGAACCTTTAAGTGTTGAAGATGCATGCAAATATTCTGATTGGCATAATGTTGTGAAAGAAGAACTAGATCGAACTGTCAAGAATGATACTTGGGAACTGGTCCCAAGACCTAGTGATAAGAATGTGATTGGAATAAAATGGATATTCATAAATAAGATGAATGAAGATGGTACAATAGTAAGAAATAAAGAAATGTTAGTATGTAAGGGATATGCACAAAGAGAAGGTATTGATTATTCAGATAGATTTGCACCAGTGAGAAAATTAGAAGCCATTAAGTTGTTTCTAGCTTATGCAACATTCTAAAACTTCAAATTTTATTAGATGGATGTTAAGTCAACATAACTGAATGGAGAGTTAAAAGAAGAAGTATACATTGAGCTGCCAGAAGGATTCACCCTATCAGATAGACTTGATATGCTATGCAGATTAAAGAAAGCCCAATATGGACTTAAGCAAGCCCCTAGAGGTTAGTATGACAGACTTGATGGATATCTAACAAAAAATGGATTCAAGAAAAGAGTAGTAGATTGTAATCTATTTATAAGAGAGACATCTGAAGGACTACTGCGTGTAGCTATATTTGTTGATGACATTGTCTTTGGAGGTAATGAAAAACTTAGTGCTGAATTTGCTAACAAAATGCAGAGTGAATTTGAGATGAGCATGATTGGACCTATCAAATATTGTTTAGGATTAAATGTGAAACAGACAAAGAAAGGTATTTTCATTAATCAGTCCAAGTATGTGAAAGAGATACTAAAGAAATTCAATATGGATGATTGCAAGCCAGTAGGTACACCTATGATAACAGGATGCAAGCTTACAAAAGAAGATAATTCTCTAGTAGTAGATACAACATTGTACAAGTCTATGATTGGTAAACTCATATATCTTACTCAAACTAGACCTGATATTTCCAATGAAGTTGGCATAGTTGGAAGATTTGTAGCAGAGCCTAAACAAAGTCACCTCATGGCAATAAAGAGAATATTCAGATATTTGTAGGGAACTATAGATTATGTTCTATGGTATGCTAATTCAAAAAATGTTGAGCTTCATGTGTATACTGATGTTGATTGGGAAGGATGCATTGATGATAGAAAGAGTACATCAGGTGGATCAGTGTTTCTTGGTGACAGACTTTTCACTTGGATAAGCAAGAAACAAAATTGTATTTCTTAGTCAATAGAAAAAGTGGAGTATGTTGTATCAGCCTTGAATTGTTCTACAATTGTTTGGAGCAAGAAAATGATAAAGGACTTTAGAATTTAGATTGATTATCCTATTATTATTCATTGTGATAACACTAGCACTATCAACATGTCAAAAAACCCTGTGATGCATTGAAAGACAAAGCACACTGAGATCAAGTATCACTTCCTAAGAGAGAAAGTGGTAGAGAAAGAAGTCAAGTTGGGCTATGTGAGTAATAAAGATTAGTTAGCAGATATATTCACAAATCCCTTACTAAAGGATACTTTTGAGTATCTCAGGGAGAAGCTGGGAGTAATTCCCTTCCCTAATTTTTCTTAGAAGAAAGAAGAAAGAGAATCAGTCCTCAGGGACTGATGGATGTTGACTACTCTACTTTAGGAATAGTAGCTATGCTTAAACTGATTAGCACCCTTTGCCATTGATTTCAAAGGGGGATTAATATATAGTCATGAAATATAGAAGCAATGAAGGAGTAATATACTAAGTGGGAGTAGTATTCAGTTGAGGAAATGGAGAATGTTAAAGAATATTGCAGTAGATGGAGGATTCATCATTTAGGGAGTTTTGATGAGGAAAAGGAGAATTTTATAAAAGAATTGTTCATTTCGGTTGGTGGTGTTTTTCATTCCATAAATTGCCATCAATGCCAAAGGGGAGATTTTTGGAGATTTGCCAGCAAGCTAGTACCGACTTTATGTTTGTCATTGATGACAACATATGATAAGTAGCATGTGTGGAAGACTTATGTAGTAAGATTTTAATATATACAACATAAAAATTTTATCAACATGATGTCATGGATGCAGAGGTTAACTGTTAGTATAGATAGTTATATAGTACCTTGTGTCAACAATATTTTTGATAGAGTTACAGGTAGTGTTCTATGAATAATTGTCCGTATAGTAATAATGGAGCCTTACACATTTGGATATATGATGGAGACATGGTAGTGATGTTACAGGAATGGAAATAAAGTCTGATGATTAGTAGAAGTGAAGTTATGTAGTCGCTATTCACCAGTAGCAGTTTCCTATGTTCATTCAGAAGAGGCAACAGAGATTTTATTAGTACAAGAGTTGCTCCTATCATTTTAGTATGCGCCCTTGGATTAGGGCTTGGAGAAGATTTAGTAATGTTTGGTTAAGAGTGCATGATGTAATTCAGCTTGAAGAGAAATTTTCAGTTACTTTGGTAGAGTTGACAATGTGTAGCATGTGTCTACATTTATTAATATTGGAGAGGTCCCAGATTGTGTTGCGTGCTTAGTAGAGATAGAAGAATTAATATTGGAGTATGATGTAGTTTCTATAATATGATTTCAAGGTGGTTCTAATAGGATTACTTGATTATATCATTTAGAGGAAAGATATTTATATGCAGTCATTTGTGATTGCTAAGGTATGGTTCGGAGTTGATTGCAAAGAGAAAAGTAGATTGTGCAAAGTGTTGAACCATCAGCAGAAGGTCTATGTAACCAAGTGAAGAGTCTATGCTATACATTGGAACTAATCCATACAATAGGTAAAAGCATAGTTCACCAAGATCCAGATATAGTGTGTATCTGCTATTCAGAAGGTTTTAGCGTTCACCCCTTTGAGAAGTGTGCTCTCAGATAGTACGTCCTCACCCCTAATAGGGTTAAAAGTAAAAGACTACTAACAAGGTCTGACCCTTGACTAGGTCATTGTACTAAATGCATTGTAAATACAAATTCTAACAGGTTTAAGGATCTTCTAACAAGGATCATAATACACTAGTGCATATTATTAGTGGGTGTCAATTCCCATCGGGGTTTTTACCTATTTGGGTTTCCCCGTAACCAAAATATTGGTGTTGTGTTCATGTGTTTTTCAGTGTGTTTATGCTTATGATTAAGTATACTTAATTCAATAAATAATTGAAACTTTTAGATAACTAATTCACCCCGCCCTCTTAGTTATCTCTTGGGACTACTCCTAACAGTGGATTGTAGTCCATTTTGGGGGTTTTGACCCTAGTTATTTTTGGGGTTATTTCCCTCATTTTTATTTGAGAAGTGAGCTCTACACAATGAGCCTAAATGCATGTCCATTCCTCATTGTATCTTTAAATAGGCTATATGTTGTAGTACATCATCTCTTGGGTTTGATACATCTATGGTTTTTCCCTTAAATGGGTTTCGATGAAAAAATTTTGGTGTTGTTTGTCCTTGTGTTTATGGTTAAATTGTTTCATATTTATCTTTGTGCATCTAAGTAAGGAAGTTGAGCATTATTAATTTATTTTTTGACACAACTATTTTGGACACAATTGATTCACCCCCCTCTCAATGGTTTGTGTTGCATCATTTCTCTTAATTGGTATCAAATCTAGATCCCCTTTTTGGAGCTTAATTGTTTGACGTGATCTAGGATGAAAACCTTTAAGAAAGACAATACAAGGTTTAAATTACTCTTTATGAAAGGTAAGAATGATTAGACATTTGATATGTATTGGTAAAGAATATTGAGATGTTACTAAGAAATATTACAAACCTCCTATAGATTTTACCCTTTCTATTGCTGATTAGAAGACATAATTTAGATGTAACATTAGAGACAAGGAAGCCTTATTGAGTTCCTATTCAGATGCCAAATATAAAAATGTTATGGAGTTGGAAACTGCACATGATCTATAGAAAAAATGTGAATAATTGCATGAAGGATATTCTTGTGTGAAGAAAGAAAATTTGCAAATCCTGTAAGGGAATCTATAATACTTGAGGATGGGTGAAGATTAAAACATTCATGCATATGCTTAGAAGATGACAAAACTTGTTTTTGGAACTTTGGATGAGGATGAGATTGTTTTAAAATCCTGAGATATTTTCCTCTTGCTTATGACAACAAAGTTTTTTCAATTGAAGAGATCAAGATCATTTCCAAGGTAAAAAGAGATACATTATTTTTTGGGTTATCTTCTTTTGAAATAACTAGATTCTCTGATAATCTTCCTAAGTATGAATATGAATTTAAAGCTACTATTTATAAGGATAAGGTGAATTATGAATCTGGTGAAAGTTCTTTGAGTTCATCCAAGTTTGGATCTAGATATGCTAAGGAATGGGAAGAGAACGAAGAAGAGGAAAGGAAGTTGGAAGAGATAGAAGCCTTGATTACAAAAGATTTCCTAAAGGCACAAGTAAGTTTGAAGGGAAACTACCTTTGAAATATTTTTCTTGCAATAAAATTCATCATTTTTCTTCTAGATGTCCTCAGAGAGTACTAAAGCATAATCATATAAAATTTCAGCCTAAATATCATAAGAAGTGTTATTATTCTAGTGAGGGTGCGAATGATGAAGAATCTGAGAAGAGCGATGAAGACATTGTCTTTATTTCATTAGAGATGAGAACCCTACTTTCTTGAATGAAGAGGAATCCCTAATTTCACATGTTGAGGTAATAGATGAATTGGTAATAGACAATGATTTCTCACATCATATGACTATGAATAAGAACAAATTTGTTAAATTGCAAAAGTATGATTCTGGTGTTAGATTCAATGACAATACTCCTTGTTTTAACAAAGGGAAAGGTTTGATTACACTTGTTGGTAAGAATAATATTGATGATATCTTATATGTTGAAGGTTTAAAGCATAGTATTTTGAGTGTTGGATAGCTTTTTGGTAAAGAATACATGTTTGAATTCAAGGATGGAAAGTGTATAATAAAATGAAGCTTTGGAAATGAAATTATATTAGATACCAAGACTAGAGGTAATTATTTCCATTTAAATAGTACTTGAAGGATAAATGTTTTTTTTTCTGTTTCCATAGAACATTGTTGGCATTATGATGGATTTTTGTGTTGAGATGAAGTATTGATATTTTTCAGATTTTGATTGATGGAAACTAGATCATTTCTATTAGATATGATGAATAGGTTGCTGATACTAATTGACTAGATGGATAAGTAAAGGAAAAATAAGCTAAGTATTTTGACTGGTAAGTAGGAAGGTAGTAATAGAAATTATTTTGAATGGAGATTGAGATAGAAAACACTTTGGGTGGTGTGATTGTTCTTGGTGGATTAGAAAGATTAGATAACTATAGTTATACAACTGCAATTTATAATTCAATGTTTTTTTTGAGTTAGTATTTTGGTGATATGATAAGTGTGAACCAGTTGTGGTAATGATTAGTTCATGTTGATCAAATAATCATGGTAGTTGACTTTTAGGATGACATGTTAAATGTTTTGGGAAATAAATTTTGGGATGACATGTTAGGTATGATTACCATGGTTTTCTATAAGTTAGGTCAATATTGTGGTCCACCATCTTGTAAAACAATTTTCAATTCTTTAATGACTTTAGAACAACGGTATAAAGGTGAACTAAATTACATGATTTAGTGTTGTGATTGTGAGTTTAGTTGTTGCAATCAGAGATAGAGGCAATACAATGTACCATAATTTCTAGAGTGTAGTGGATCTTAAAGGCAAGCAATATCATTTCCAAATTAAATCTATTTGAGTTCATTTCTGATGCAGGAGCATCCTGGGTGTAAGAGAAATCTTGCATCACCCAAAAATATTTCTGTTTTTATATTCAATAAGGGCTATTTTGTGCAGAGCTGCTATTTACGGAAAGTTACTATTTTTGGTAATTTTTGTATGTGCTCAGAATGATCTGATTTCTTTCTTGGAGGTTCATTTTGGTCATATAAGTCTTCTAGTAAAGTTTCATTGCCAGATCAAGTGTATATTGGAAGATATTGAAGATTTTTGGTATTGGCAGCAGGGTACAGAAACTTTGAACTCAGTTTTGAAGGCTTTAGAGGCCCCAGATGAGGTTGAAAATTTGGGTGATGGGTGCTTGCGTGGGTCAAGCCTGTAGAGCGCTTCGTGGCATTTTCAAAATGGGGTTATAATAGCCGATCGGGTCAACTGGTGATGACTTATGGTCTTCGAAAGTTGGGCCACCCGAAATGGCAGAAAATAATTTTCTTGAAAATTTATGTTCGGGTTTCAAATGTTATCTTGAGCCGACTATGATGTAATAAAATGTAAAATAAAATAATTCTAAGTTTGGTCGGCCTTATTGGCTAAAAATTCTGGAACCTTCCCAGGCGGTGGAAAATTGCCTATATAAGGAAGGTTGTATTATTGTCTTAGGCAATTCAGAATAGTTTTGGGTAGTAGATCTGGGTATTGATTCGAGGCTTTGTCCTAAAGAATATTGTAAGGGAATGCCCATGTGGCTTTTCATATTGTAATTCTGAAAGTTTGTAATTCCACATTTGTGGAGATAATAAGAAGCCAATTTTCTGTTCTTGCATATTATTGTTGTTGTTTCTCTATTTCTGTTATGTGTTTGTGGCATTAAGGGGAGCACCCTTCATCAGGCATGAATAGCATCATTAGTCTTCTTGCAGGGAATAAAATGTTCCATCTTTGAAAATCTATCAACTACCACAAAAATTGAATTGTGTCCCCACTGTGTCCTCGGTAAACCAAGAACAAAGTCCATGTTGATATCCTCCCAAGGCTTCTCTAGTACAGATAATGGCTGATACAACCCTATATTATGCTTCACTCCTTTTTCCATCTGACATACTCTGCAACTCTGTACAAACTTCTTCACATCTTGCTGCAACTATGGCCAATAATAATTCTCACTAACCAAACCAAGGGTTTTGTCACGACCAAAATGTCCAGCCAATCCTCCGCTATGCTTCTCCTTGATGAGATTCTCCCTCATAGAACTTCGTGTAATGCACAACTGACTCCCTCTGAATAGCATATCATCCTGGATGATGAAATCTAGCCATTTCATCCTGTCTAGAGTAACAGGTTCTGTACAAGCTTTCCAAGCTTCACCAAAATCAGGATCCTTTGGATACAAATTCTTGAGTTCCTTAAACCCAACCACTTCAATCTGCATTTCTGTCAGCAATAGTTTCCTTCTACTAAGAGCATCTGCAACCCTATTAGACTTTCCACTCTTGTGTTTCAAAACAAATGTATAACTCTGCAAAACCTCAACCCATTTCAAATGCCTTTGATTCAATTTTCCTTGACTATTCAAATATTGCAAAGCTTGATGATTAGTATACAAAACAAACTCTTTAGGAAGTAGATAATGTCTCCACTTCTTTAATGTCTGAACTATAGCATAAAATTCTTGATCATAAACATAATATTTCCTCTTGGCATCATTTAACTTCTCACTGAAATAAGCAACAGGTTTACCTTCTTGGCTCATAACAGCTCCTATTGCAGTACCACTAGCATCACAATCTACTTGAAACACCTTATTGAAATCTGGAAGTGCTAAAACAGGTTGTTCTGTAACTTTTTGTTTCAATAATTGAAAACTCTTTTCTGCTCCTTTAGTCCACTTAAACTCTTTTCTATCCCCTCTCATTGTTTCAGTCAAGGGTCCACAAATACTGCTAAAATTTTTGATAAACTTTTTGTAAAAGCTAGCTAGACCATGAAAAGATCTTACCTCAGTAACACTCCTTGGAGTAGGCCATTCAAGGATAGCCTGTACCTTCTCTGGGTCCATTTTTAGACCTTCTACTGAAACTACAAATCCCAAATACACTAACTCTTTCTTCACAAAATTGCACTTCTTCAAATTAATCAACAATTTCTCTTCTCTCAACTTCTCAAATACCATACGAATATGCATCATATGCTCATCCAATGTCTTACTAAAGATCAAAATATCATCTAGGTAAACAATGACAAACTTACCCAGAAATTCTTTCAGAACCTCGTTCATCAGCCGCATGAAAGTGCTCAGTGCATTGGTTAGCCCAAAAGGTATGACTAACCACTGATATAGTCCTTCCTTTGTCTTGAAGGTAGTCTTCCATTCATCTCCTTCTCTGATCCGAATCTGATGATATCCACTTTTCAGATCTATCTTTGAGAAATACACAGCTCCACTCAAACAGTCCATAATATCATCCATTCGTGGCAATGGAAACCTGTACTTGATTATGATCTTGTTTATTGCCCTAAAATCTGTACACATCCTCCATTCTCCATTCTTCTTTGGTGCTAATACTGCTGGTACAGCACAGGGACTCAGACTCTCACGGATCAATCCTTTCTGTAATAGTTCATGTACTTGTTTGTTCAACTCCTCACTTTCTGCAGGTGTCATTCTGTGTGCTGCCTTATTCGGCAAACTCACTCCTGGGATCAAGTCCATCTGATGACTCATCTTCCTGACTGGTGGTAATCCATCAGGCACGTTATTGGATACAATATCCTGAAACTCATTCAACAAATCTGCAACTTCTACAGGAGCATCTTCTACTTCCTCTTTACCAGCTTTTGGAATTAAAGCAAAACATACATGCTGATGCCTCATACCATCTAGAAAATTTCTTCCATCAACAAAAGTTATCCTTGCATTACAACATACCTTTTCTTCAGTCTCCTTCAATGGTTTTAGCTTATGTCGCACTCCATCCTTTGTCAGGGAATAGGTATTCGCACGACCATCATGTACAGTACATTTGTCAAACTGCCATGGTCTACCCAACAACATATGACATGCATCCATAGATATGATATCACACAATACCTCATCTTGGTATCCGCCAATCTTGAACTTCACTAGGCATTGTTCATTGACCATGACCTTGTGGTCATCCTGTACCCAGGCAATCCGATATGGATGTGGGTGTTTTTGTCTCTTGAGCTTCAACTTTGTCACCATCTCTTCTGACACCAATTTTTCAGTGCTTCCACTATCGATAATCACATCACAACATTTACCTTCACCCTTGCACCTGGTGCGAAACAAGCTCCTCCCTTGCTCAGGTTCATTCTCACCACTCAACAGGACTCTTCTGTTAATCAATGTTTCTCCTCTTTCAGCATCTTCAAAATTTGATGATCTGGCATCTTCATCTACACGTGCAACTCTGGCCTGGCCTTCATTTCTTCTATCTATTCTGCCTTGGTGCTGAGGACATTCAAATGCCCTATGACCTTCTTCTCCACAGTGAAAACATGTTCCCCGGAAGCCTCCTCTTCCAGATCCTTGTCCTCTTCCTCTTCCTCTCTGATCTCTATTATTCTGATCCTGGAAGCGATTGGAATTATTTCCACGCTGATTCTGACTGCTACTGGCCTCATCCTTCTTTTTTAGATCTTCATTTCGGCCACCATATGACCGTCCACCAGATCGTCCACCGTGACCTTTTCCATTTTATCTGCTCTCAAACTTCTTGTTCAACTTTTCCTCTACTTTTAGGGCAAATTGGTATGCCTCCTCAATACTGCTCATTCGAACCATATTCAACTCCTCCTAAATGCTTGGCCTTAACCCATTAAGGTATCGGGAAACTTTCTCCTTATCAGCTTCTGCATGGCCTGTTCTGATGAGGAGTCGATAGAACTCCTCTGTATACTCCTGAACAGATCTTCCTGCTTGCTTCAAACTTTGCATTTTCTTTAGTAGATCAAGCTCATAATCAACAGGAATGAACTGTCGCTTCAATTTATCCACCATCCGATCTCATCTTGTGATTTTATCTTTCCCTCTTCTATTTTGCTCCAATTGAATTTCTTGCCACCAAATTTTCGCATGACCTTTCAGTCTGGCCTTCACAAATTTGACCCTATCAGGATCCTCAACATCTTCATACTCAAAATATTCCTCACATTCATTGATCCAATCAATCAATTCCTCTGGGTTAAGATTTCCAGAAAATGTAGGAACCTTAATCTTAGGTCTTTTCCCAATCTTGGAAATCGCCTGAAAAAGTCTTTCTTCCTCCTGGTTCACAATTTCAGCTTCTCCTTCTTGATATTCTTCTTCGGCTTCATCCTCGCTTTCATCTCTGACATTAAGATTCATTCCTCTACAAATCTCTTCTTGTAATGCTCGTACTTGTCTCTGCAGCTCTCTAACCTCAGGTGTTACAACACCAGCTCTTCCGCCACGTTCCCTTCGTGGAGGCATTTTCGCGATGCGCGCTGAAACCCTAGCCACGGTCCTAGTGCAAATTGCCTCATAGTCGGTGATCTGTTTACACACTCAAGAACTCCTGCTCTGATACCACCTGATGAAGGGTGCTCCCCTTAATGCCACAAACACATAACAGAAATAGAGAAACAACAACAATAATATGCAAGAACAAAAAATTGGCTTCTTATTATCTCCACAAATGTGGAATTACAAACTTTCAGAATTACAATATGCAAAGCCACATGGGCATTCCCTTACAATATTCTTTAGGACAAAGCCTCGAATCAATACCCAGATCTACTACCCAGAACTATTCTGAATTGCCTAAGACAATAATACAGCCTTCCTTATATAGGCAATTTTCGACCGCCTGGGAAGGTTCCAGAATTTTTAGCCAATAAGGCCGACCTAACTTAGAATTATTTTATTTTAAATTTTATTACATCATAGTCGGCTCAAGATAACATTTGAAACCCGAACAGAAATTTTGAAGAAAATTATTTTTTGCCATTTTGGGTGGCCCAACTTCCGAAGACCATAAGTCATCACCAGTTGACCCGATCGGCTATTATAACCTCATTTCGGAAATGCCACGAAGCGCTCTACAGGCTTGACCCACGCAAGTACCCATCACCCAAATTTTCAACCTCATCCGGGGCCTCTAAAGCCTTCAAAACTGAGTTCAAAGTTTCTGTACCCTGCTACTAATACCAAAAATCTTCAATATCTTCCAATATACACTTGATCTGGCAATGAAACTTTACTGGCAGACTTATATGACCAAAATGAACCTCCAAGAAAGAAATCAGATCATTCTGAGCACATACGAAAATTACCAAAAATAGTAACTTTCCGTAAATAGCAGCTCTGAACAAAATAGCCCTTATTGAATATAAAAATAGAAATATTTTTGGGTGATGCAAGATTGCTCTTACACCCAGGATGCTCCTGCATCAATTTCTCAAGGCTAACTCTAATAGATTAGCATGATAAATCCTTTAAAAAGATAGACTTTAACAGGTCTCATTGTATAAATCCTTTAATGGGATAACTTCTTAATTGGATTTTTAATTAAATTCTCTAGTGTGGTAGATCCTAAAGGTTCTTTTGGTACTTCTAACAACTTGTACTAGTCACTCCTAATAGGGTGAACCCTTAACAAGGTATTGTAAGCTCCTAAAAAGGAAACTCTTTTAACTTAAATGAAGAGATTTTCAGGTGTCATACCCACCATGTTTTTTCCCTCTTACAAGGCTTTACACAATAAAAATATTGGTGTTATACGTTATTATTTGTCGATGATTAAATTATTTTACTTATATTACATAGTTATACTTTCATGTTTGGTTGTATGGAAGTTGTTTAAAATAATAATCAGATTAGTGTTTGAATTGGTTCATTGCTTGTTTACACTAATTTACCACCACCTCCTTCCCACTCTCAGTGCCTCCTCTATCTAACAATTGGTATCAGAACACTATTTCTTATAAGAAGCCTAACATCTTGGGAGAAATCCTTGAGGAAGACATGGAATCCTTTAGAAGGAAACTTGTAGACACTAAAGACATGATTAAGAAAATCAAAGATTAGTTAAATAAATCTAGGACTAAAAGATAAGAAATAGTTCAACAATTGAGTGAAATTCAAGACCTAATTGAACATTTTTCTAAACAGAGTGGATGTGATGAATCTGAGGTAGAAGTTGTGATCTTAGAGAATGAGAATAGCTAGCTAAGGATACCAAGGATATGCATAGAGAGTTGGATAAATTACCATCTCTATTCCTTTTGCTCTATTATGTCTTTCTTTTTGTGGTTGTTTCATGTCTAGCCTTTCTGTGGCCTATCTTTTCATTTGCATTAACATAAGTTAAGAATTTTTATTGTTATTATCTTTTAATTACTATGTTGTGGGTTTCAGGCACCCTGTAAAACCTGTTTTACTTAATTAAAAACAAGGATATGCATAGGGAGTTGGATAAATTGAAGCATGAAAGAAAAAACATTCAAAGAGAGTTGGAGAACTTTGGAATAAGAATGGATCAAGACATAGAAGCAATGAGAATGACAGATGAATCAAAGAGGGTTACATAAGATGCTCTCAAAGCCAAAGATGAAACCTTAAAAGAAAATATGGAACAACTACTCAGAAAGAAGAATTTGCTACTTTGAATGGGTACATCAATGATACAAATGAATAAAATACCAATGCCTTAAGAGAAAATGAGAATCTAAGGAAAGAGAATACAAAGTTTAAAGGAGAAATGAAAGAATGCAATGAACTATTGGATAAGCTCAATAAGGGGTGGCTGCAAGAAGTTGGGTGCCAGTTTTTTGCAAAAAGTGGAAGTGTTTTTCCCATTTTTCAAAATTTATCTGAATTGATCTCAAAATTTGAGGCACTTAGAGATTGAATCTCGAAAAAATTCACTACTAGAAATTGTACTACTTGGAGTTTACTTTTCAAATATATAATTTATTTTAATACCCACATGGTATAAATTATATTTTGATAGGCATATTTGAAAACCACTTTTTCAAAATGCTTGTTTCAGGACCATACCACATCCGTGTATGACCACCATATTTTGACACAAATAAATGAATTTTTTAAAATCTTTTTTAGGGAAAATACCTAAGACATAGAATATTGATGAGAATATTTTTTCTTATTTTTTTGTTTTGTAAATTATTTTTTATTAATTTTTAATTAACAATAAACCTTATTTTTCAAACCTCTCATGTACGGCCAGCATAATTTAATATAATTTTTCTTTTTTTCAAAAATTCTTTGTTTTTTAATTCATAAGAATTGAATCTAGATTGATGACATATAATTTATTTTTAAAAATACTTAAAAATTAAAAAGTTATCAAAGTTTTAGTGAGTCTCACTATTTTACATTTATGTACCACTATCAACTAATAAATAATGTAAAAATAGTAAAAATAACCATATTATTATGAAATTTATATTTTTAGAATTGTGATAGTGAGATCTTTAATGGGTTTTTGTTTTGTCAAAAAAATTGATCCAGAAGGGCTTCAAAAAATTATGGTAAGCGTTAAAAATTTTATTCCAATGCCTTAGCCAAAATTTTGGAGGCTAAGACATAGGCTTGGTCTCACCAAACCTATCCCAAACCAAAAACTGAGGCAAAGTGAAAACTCCCGCATGCATATTTTAAGAAATGGGCACCCATTATTTAAATTCAAAAAATGGGCACCCGTTTCATAAATTTAAAAATATGTGTTTAAAAAAACATTTTAAATTAAAAAAAAAATTAAATTTTTTTTTAGAAACGGGTACCCGTTTTGAAAAAAAATGGGTGCCCATTTCTGGAAAAATGGGTACCCGCTTTTTGAATTTCGGATCGGATGTCCGAGCCTAAAACGGGCACCCGTTTTTAAAAAACGGGTGCCCGTTTCAAGCGGTGCAAATTTTCAAGCCGCGGACTTCCGCGGAATTGGCACCCAACTTTTTGCTTCTACCCTAAGAGTTCTCCTAAATTTTATGAATAGCTCTCAAACTAAAGGATAAATGGTGAGAAACAAGATATAGGTTTTTTAAACTTTTAAGTTGGTGAATCATCTTGTACTAAGAAGATCAATGTGAAAGAAGATAAGTTAGCACCTAAGGTGAACACTAGTAAATATGGTAAGATGAATTATAGATTGGTATGTTTTAATTATCACAAGGAAGGTCATACTACTAATGTATGTAGCTTTAGACCTATTGGACCTAATATACCTAATACACTTATATCTAGATCTAGAAATTTTTATGGTAGATCTGAAGGTTATAATGTTAGATCTAATATCTTTCATGGTAACTATTATCATTACAAAAAGTATGGACATAAGGCTAATGGGTACAGGGATAAAATCAGTTGTCAAATGCCATATATCCTCAACTAATTAAGACCTAATCAGAAAGGAAACCAATGGTATGTTACCTATTCTATTTGTAACAATTATTGACATACAATAGTCAACTGCAATATGAGAACTGGTAAAGGAAATGATAGACCATGGAGGAAGTCAGGTATGGTGTGGTACTATTGAACCAAGATTGGACATCTTGCTAGATCTTGAAGAGATAAGAAGAAAAATTATGAAGATCAATTGGGGAATATGCATGTTAATGATAAAGGCAAGAAGATTGCATATGTTGAAGGAATCAAAGAATAGATGAAGGAAAATGGACTAAGAAAGGTGAACTCAAATCTTTTGAATTCATAGAGATCTCCACAAATTCAGATAATGTGGAGAATTCATCATCAGACTATGTTAAAGCTATTTAATTAGGGGGATAAAATCAATTAAGATCTATAACCTATCCCTAAGTTGTGTGCAGGGTAAGATTTATCAATATATTTAGATTCTTATTGATGATATGAAAGAATATGATGAAGAACCTTGTACTCCATATATTTCTATTTAACTAGATAATTTTTTATTTTGACATAGTGACCTTTTATGTTCTAATAATTACAACCGGTTAAAGGTACTATTTGATGGTTACATGTTGTAAGTGAAATGTTAAAAGGTAAAAGGTGAAGTTCATTTGTGGATTGATAGTTGTGATCTTGTGCCAATATTGAAGTCATGATCAAATAACCCTAATTGGAGAGAAAAGAGGTATTTATGTATTTTACAATTTTTTACTTCGAGCTTCTTGAAGTCAATTGTTGGCATTATGGACCCTTCAGTAGTGGTTGAGATTATTGAAGAACCAAGGACAATATTTAAGTTGCATCCTAGTAATGCGATGGAGAATGATCTCATGGGCTCTTTTTCT
>BSBK01008518.1:167500-384403 GCA_027943335.1 Chamaecyparis obtusa
ATTGTTGTCAAAGGGGGGAATGATCGGTGTAGTGAAAGTGAAGTTAAGCATCTGGTTTTGTGATCAAGGGGGAGTAGTTTGATTATTTTCACTATGTTTTTCCATCAATTCCAAAGGGGGAGATTGTTGGAATTATGATAGATTTGGTGCTGAGAAGAAATGTTGATGTTTTTGAGTTTTTCATTGATGGAAACTCTATCTTTTCTATAAGATTTGATGAATAGGTTATAGATACTGATTGATTGGATAGATAGGTAAAGGAAAAATAAGATAATTATTTTGACAAGAATGGAAGAAGGTAGTAAAAGATGATTTTAAATGGAAATTGGGATAGATGACACTTTAGGTGGTGTAATTATTCTTGGTGGATTACCAAGGGTAGAGAACTATTGTTCTACAACCACAACTCATAACTCAATATTTTGGATGAGTTAGTATTTTGGTGATATGTGAAGTGTGAATCATTTGTGTTACCAATTGGTTCTTGATGATCAAATGATCATGGTGGTTTATTTTTGGGCCAACATGTTAATATGTTTTGGGTAATACATTTTGGGATGACATGTTAGGTATGATTGGCATGGTTTTTCATAAGTTAGGTCAATATTGTGGACCAACTTTTAAAACATTTTTCAAGTCTTTTCCAACTTAAGAAAAATAATATAAAGGTGAACTAAATCACATGATTTAGGGTTTCTATCATGATTTTCATTGTTGCGATCTGAGATAGAGGTAGTATAGTGCACTAGAATTGAGAGATAATAGTGGATCTGACATGAAAGTAGTGTTATTTCTAGATCAGTCATTTGAGTTCATTGCTCAAGGCTAACTCCAATAGGTTAGCAAGTTAAATCCCTTAACAGGGTGGACTTTAACAAGTCTCATTATATAAATCTTTTAAGAGGGTGACTTCTTAACTACATTTATAAATCCTCTAGTAATGTAGATCCTAACAGGTATTTTGTTATATGTAATAAGGTACTAGTCACTCCTAATAGGGTCAATCCTTTGGAGGATATTACAACCTCCTAAAAGGGTAACTCTTTTAACTATAGTGAAGATATTTGTGTGTGTCATCCCCACCATGGGTTTTCCCTCTTACAAGGGTTTCCATGACAAAAGTAGTGGTGTTATATGTTATGCTTTGTGGATTCTTAAATTGTTTTACTTTTATTTCATAGTTACACTTGCATATTTGGTTGTATGGAAGTTATTTAAGAGCATAATCATATTAGTGGTTGAATTGGTTCATTACTTGTGTACATTGATTCACTCCTCCTTTTCTCAGTATCTCCTATATCTAACAAACATGTCTCATTTTGGCTACTTAGCCTAATGTGGACCCCACCTTTTTCTTTTTTTTAAGATTTAGGGAGTCTTTAGTTTTCACTTGGATAAATACTTAGTGACTTAGATTGTGAACATTGAAAGTAGTCTCGATAGTTGAGTATCTTTCCTAGTGTCCTTTCAGGTTCTTTTGTCTTTTTTGGGAATTTGTGTTAGGTCCCATTTTTGTTCCTTGTTGATTTCTGGTCAGTTTGAGGAATTTTTTAGTATTTCACATTTTCACTATATCAAAGTTACATATAACTTTGCAAAAATGAAATAACAACTCCCTGATGAAATGTTGGAGATGTCGACCTTTCAGTCTTTTGAACTACAAAGGCCCAAAATTCCACATTGATTAGTGAATAGTTGTAAGATGGAATCACCACTATTCAAATGTGTATGTTGTGTGTAATGTATGGGGGAAATATTAGAGTCACTCCTAAATCCAAATTCCCAAAGGAGAGATCCAATTTGATCAACCCAAAAAGGCTAATTTACAATCGAACCAATTTATGGAGAATATGAAAGAGAGAGGAAAAACCCACATTTCCTTATGGTAGAATTGAAGTGTTTAGAATTTGAAATAATTGAAATGCCAGTACTAACCTCAAATTAGGGAAAATCTAGAAAATGCCAATTTTTGATGTTTGTGTGTACTTTCGGGTAGTTTTGCAACCTATTTCAGACTAGAAACATCGAGATAGAGAAAACCTAGAAATCCTTTTCCAAGATGAGATCAGGTCGACTTTGACCCTCATAAAAGGTTAAAGGCTAGATTCTTTGTTTCAAGGTTGATTCTGACTTTATTCATAGATCTCAGAAGTTTGTAAAAAAGAGTATCCAAATCTACTCTCAGATTCAAAATCCTGCACCTATACCTGCAAGAAAAAGAATATTTTTTTTGTTTATTTGAGGGGTTTGCCTTGGTCAAACCCTGATTTAGAATCAACCTTAATATTGAAATTGAAATGGAGAATTCTAGTAAGTAGTAGAAGTAGATCTAACAATGAATCTATGCAATTGTATTTTGAATGTAAACAAGTATATTGATACGAAAGCTTGAACACAATAATGGAAAATCAAACCTCCATGACTGTATGCTTGGAATCCACCTTGAGGGAATAATGAATGGATCTAGAAGATGAACAAATGAATCTTGAAGGAATATCACATGATGGCCAAATCTAGGGTTTGAATGATGAATCTTGAATTCTTGAACCAAATCCCTTCAATGGCTTAAATGCTTTAATCATTGATCTTCAATGGAGAACTTGGATAGAGAAAAGGACTTGAATGCTTGAATGGATGCTTTCTTGATCACCTTGAGAGCTTGAGAGATGTTCCCACAAAACTTGATTGCTTGATGGCAAAAGAAGATGTGAATGATGGATGATAAAATGAGAGAGGAAGGCCTTCTATTATAGTGAACTAGGGCAAATTCCTCTAGAGGGGTCACCTTGGAGAATTAAATCCCAATTAGGTCCAAAAATTTAGAAAATATACCTAGATTAAATTCAATTAAAGGATTTACCATTCTGAAACCCGAAATAGCCAACTTGAAGGTGGGAAAACAAATATCCCCAAAACTCGACACCCAGAAATCAAGGAATTTGGAATTTTGAAAGAGGGAAGAAAAATCTAGGTTGGGATTCACCTAGTTAGAATTGAGGTCAATCCTATCCTATTCAAGATCAAGGTCAAATTTTACCAAGTCAAGATCAACCTCGATTCTAAGCTTGTGGGCCCAGATCTAGCCATAATCAGGATAGGAGGTCCTAGGATGCCCGGAGACCTAGAAATGATACCAAAATAAGACAAAATGCTAGGGATAGGCATAAAGTCCTATGAAGACTATGATGAAGGATAGGAGGACCTATTTCTAAGTCCTACCAAGAAAATAGAGCCATGGAAGAGGGAAATTAAGGAGAATCCTTGGGGACCTAACCCTAATTTCACCTAAAATGAAGCAGAAAAGAAGTGGAAAGTGGGGAGAAAGCTAGATCAAAGAAAAGATCAATTCAAGGTGTTTGATATGACCCCAAACCACTTACTCAAAGGGCTAAATGGTCTTAACATGGAAGTGATTCCATTTTAAGATGATACATTAAGCCCCCACTTTAGCAAGAATATGGACTCGATGCAAACTCTTGGTAAAGGAGAAGAAATAGAAGATCCAAGTGGATTTAAAATGAGATAGAATGACACTTAGTTAGGGACACAAGCCCCTAGGCTAAGGATTCTAACTTAATATACATGCACGAGGGTGCAAAAAATAAAAGGACACAAAAAGGGGATAGTACTAAAACAAACCCAAATCAACTAGCATAAGAAACCTTGCTAAGAAACATTTATTATACTAACATCATATTTGGAAAGCTATCATATTTGGCACGTCAAGTGGGACTTGTTTGTTTCCCATCATTCACTAGGATTTTGGTGTGATCCTTAGTGCAACCAGCCTTCAAGAGGTGGTTTGTTTCTAGCACCATGGTGACTTTAAGAGAAATCTACTGGTTTTAGTAGTTTAAGTGTTGAAAAGTTTCAAAAAATATATTTTATCAGCTCATTAGATGAGCAAGCATGTCAATTCATAATTCATATTCTCCCTATCACCCCCCATATCATGAGAAATCTGCCCATGTTAAAAAATTCAAGCTCCAGTATTTCAAACTCCCTCAAACCCTCCAATGGCTCAGCGTAGACCACACCCTTTTGTAGCCTTCAATCAAGGTAGCCCTCTAAATTTTTAGTAGCATAATGACATACTTGTCTCAGCCCTTAAAAGTTTGCCTATCTTTACGAGAGAAGATCAAATTTCAGCCATTGAACATATAAGAGATGTGGCATCTCTTTGTGGTCTGCATAATATCACTCGAGATAATGTTGTTGTGAGATTGTTGGCAGCCTCATTTAAGGGTAAGGCTTTACAATGGTTCAGAAGTCTACCAGTTGGTTCTATTGCTGATTTTGATGAGTTAGGAGAAGCCTTGACCAATCAATTTGAAGATAGATCAGACCATCTTTCATTAATTGAGCACCTAACCACTATCAAAAGAGCACCCTAGGAATACATGATGGATTTTAATTTCAGATTTCAAAGAGCATGGCAAAGAATACTAGCTACCATTAGGCCATCTAGCTAGCATGCTTTCTTATATTATTTGAGAGCCCTCAATAGTGATGTTGTTGTTATGATTTAGTCATTAGGTGGGAATAACCTTCTAGTAGCATATGATCTTTCCATAAGGGCTGAGAATAGTCTAATCCTAGCTAGGAAGATAGCTCCAAGACCGCTAATGCCTATTTTTCCAGAGTTACACCCTGTCCCAAAATCAGTTCTAGCTCTAACATCTATCCCACCTATCCTAGTTCCTACTCAACAAGCTATTAGCCCCTTTTCAAGCCAAACCCTGGATCTGGGTGATGTCGTGAAATCATTGCATATAGACTCTAATGGATCAGTTACTATAAGTAAGAAGCTAGATTTGCAAGTTTCCCCGTAGCCTTACTAGCAATACCCACAACCCCTCTAGCAAGTTTATCAGTAGCCTTACCAACTACCTTATCAGAACCATTATTAGCAAAATAGGCCGCAATACCAGCAAGGCTAGAAAAATCAAATGAGAAGTCACAACCAAAAGGCCAACCGGCCTTACAATCCTAGCACTCTTAGTATATATATGGAGTTGGTTCTTGTGGCTCAAAACACCATGCCACAGGAGATGGTTCAAGGACCAGACCAGCAATGTCTAGTTGCCAACACAAGTGAAGTTCAACATCCTAAGGTGGCATTGGTGAACTTTCTGAAGGAGGATTTTTGTGAGATGATTTCTTCACCTAATGACATTTCAACTTATACTCCTATCACAGCCAACACAAGATCCAAGGTGGAGGAATTTAGAAGAAAGCTAGTAGAAAAGGATGAATTTCATGATCATGAGTACCAGACACTTACCAAGTAGATTGAAAAAATGGATAGGTTGATTGAGGATCTATTGGCTCAAGTATCAAAGCAAGGAAATCAAGAAATTGCTACTACCCCTATACAAGAAATCTCATAGATCCAGAAGGAGATACCTCATGCTGCTGAAGAGAACCTAAAATCTTTGTAGACTAGATAGGAGACTCACAAGGTTCAAATTCCAAGTTTCTTTCTTGGTAAGTCCAATAGCACTCCTATTGAAATTTCAAGATTTAGGATTTCTCCTTCAGTTCAGAATCTTAATAAAAAAGAGCCTAATCTCCATGCATGTTTAGAACCTGCTCATGACCCTATTTCAAATTTCTAGCCACTCCATTCTATTCCTATAGATGAGACACCTAAAAAGTTTGATTTCCTAAGTGATAGTGAGCCTATCCTATAGTAGATAAATCCCTATAACCAATTCCTAAAGACCCCCCTACACTTCATAGCATTTCAAGAAACCAGGAGGAGAATGATTCTTATCTCTTAGATGTACTCTTTCATGAGGAACAAATAGATTTATTACATAAAGATGGATTAGAGTAGCCATACTATGATCAAGAAGCAAAAGAAGGTGAGACCCTAACTGATTTATTTGAGGAAATGCATTCTTATATTGAGAAAGATGAGATAGTACAGGATGCACTAGTTGAGTTCTTTGATTATGAAAAGAAAGATGATATAGTTGGTGTTAACCTAGAACAAAATGATTTTGAATTGATAATTGATGTTTTCTACTCAACTCTTGTTGATATTCCCTATCTTCCTAAGAAAAGTAATGGCTTGCATGTTCTTGAAGAAAACATTGTGGTTCAGGAAGTTAATTCTATTCCAATGATTGAGCCTGGTCCTATTTGCAGTAAAGTGGTTGATGAATCTCAAGATTCATGTTTCCTAGATTATGAGATGGGGGCAGTAATTGCTAAAGACTTGATATAGTTTAATGGCCTTGATGAGCTATTGGATGCTCAAACTTATGAGGATAATCCTCTAACTATAGAAGAAGAATTGGTATGGCAGACTATAATGGAGGGGTAGAATTTTGATCAGCATGCTGAAGATATTAATGAGATGCACACTAAGCAACAAAGGCCTAGTTTCATGCTCTCAAGGGGATGTCCTATCAGATATCTGGCACGGATGGGGTCAAGAAAAGCATCCATAGTTAATGATTTGATGGAGGGTGATGTCAAGAGTCCACTCACTATTGACTAGGAGCTTATTCAGTGTTATCAGCCTCCTTGGGAGGACATCACCTATGATCTAGTAGAGGTGAGTTGTCTGGACTACAATTTCCAAGTGTTGATATCCTAGGTAGTCTAGTATGTTTTTGTATTTCATATTCTCCCTATTGGCATTAAGTGAAAAATATAACATTTTGAGGAGAATGGTAAGTTATTTTAACAATCCAATTAATGGATTTGTTTGACCAGTTTGCTGATACTAGTTAGAGTAGGATAGGATAGAAATTTTTGTTTCATGTTTCTCCTAAGTGCCTAGCACAAGCTTGTTTCCAGTTGAGTTTTCAGTTTGGTTTGGGTAGCAATAAGCCTGAGTAGTTTTCTAGGCAATCAACTTGTGTTTGGTTGGATGGAAGGAGGTTGTTTTAGTTGGGAGCCAAGTTTAGTTCTATGGCTGAATGACTCTATTTCCCAATGGATCTTCAAGGCAGCTGGTCAAGATGCTTAGCAAGAAAGCACTCCATAAAGGTCACCAGGATGTTGTCATATTTTTGCACATTTTGGGAAACCTAATTACTAGATGAGTTATGTACCCAAGTTTGCATTATTATGTGATCTGGATTAAGTTTGTGTTCATTCATTACAAAGGTACATGAAAGAAAAGTATTACTACATCTAAGATTACATGTCATATCTTGAATATGTTGTACACAAAGGAAAGAGAAATGAAAAGAGAAACATTCATATGCGCTCACACATGCCGTGAGCATAGAAAATGTAGGATTTGCATAAATAAGTACAAATATACATGAATATAAGGAGCTAGATGCAGGGGTACCAGACATTGCCTGGTAGCGAGAGTTGATTCTTCTATGTGCCCAGGGTGGTCCTATGATCCTGAACCTATATAGAGAGAGAAATAGAGGGGTTAGATCCATGGATCTAAACAATGTTTGGTATCACAATACCTATCTACAAGTATGCATATGTGCACTTAGCTATACACCTCTGACATGGGTTGTGCTCAGGGCAGGTGCATGAGAGAGGCTCTAGAAATAAAAGAAGTACCATTGTTTCACTAATATGTTTGTTCCATGTGCAGATACAGGTTACAACACCCATGATCAGTATTGAGTCTCCTAGTACCCCACACTGAACTGGTGAGGGTTGTCAGAAGCTCTATTCCCACAAAGTTTCTAAGAACCCTAACCATCTCAAGGAGAGGCACTAATCATGTAGGGGGCACTTAGTAAGTGTGTTGGTGTTTCAAAATGCTTATGCTAACTAGGGCTACCACTATACCTTGAGACTAGTATTAGGAATGGTTAGTTCCAAGTATGAGAGCTCTACAAGACAACTGGACCAACTATAGGGACAAGACTTCCCTCTGCACTTCTAGCTCTGCAAAACCAAGGTGGGTGTACCTAATCTAGTATCTTATTGCATTCTAGGACTTTAAACTAGATTGAACAAAGAAGATGATAACAAGAGACTACTAAATGTTAACCAAGCATTCATTGAATCTCTATTGCTATGAAGGGTATTACTACTATCAACCAAATAATAATTAAGACTTGAAATGGTGTTGATATATGAAGATGGAAAGAAGTAAACAAGAGCCAATCAAGCATTGAACTCAACTAAATATACTAATCCCTGATCAGTGCCATTATCCATTGGGTAGATCTCAAATATAGACATTGAAACATGAACCAACTACTGTCAAAGACTCATAGCCATAAACATAAACATTCCAGCCCATCCACTACTTATAGTATCCTTCTATAGACAAATCAAGATGAATCTATGCCCTATCCAAAGTATATTTCACTTGATCCTAGATCAAGAACTAAAGAATAAAGCATATACAAAGGTAACCCTATGCAATGGATTAGAAAATCCAGAATTCACAAGATTGACACCAAGGAGAGACTTGGAAGCTTGAAATAATTATATTAAGTATGATGAGTCATGTACATGTTCAAAGAAGAAAAGAGAGAAAACCACTTCAATAACCTGCAAAAGACTACAAGGAAATTCTATTCAATCTACATACAATGTGATACAGCCTGCTACAACCCCCCTAGAACCAATCAAAATTAGAACCCTTCTAAATGATCAAGAAAATATTTTTATAGGAACAAGGACTACAACATGTAAAGGATCATTTAAGGAAAAATTAGGGTTTCAACCACCCTACCAAGACTCAACTAGGAAATTTATTACAGGGAAGAAAAAACCAAGCAACCAGGTTTGAAGCAAATCCAAGAAAGATCTCCATAAATGATAATTCTAAATTGTGTACCAATGACCATGAATCTTGTCATGCATTCCAATCTATTCAAACACCTACACCATGCCTCAAACACCTTTGTTCATTCCCCCACGACATAAAACCACCTCTGCAGTCAATCATCAAACTTATTGGACCACACTACAACAGGCTGGAAGTCAATTTCACCAACTCCAGCTGCTAAAACAATCAATTTTGGTCCT
The DNA here is from genome assembly GCA_027943335.1 of Chamaecyparis obtusa. Classification (NCBI taxonomy): domain Eukaryota; kingdom Viridiplantae; phylum Streptophyta; class Pinopsida; order Cupressales; family Cupressaceae; genus Chamaecyparis; species Chamaecyparis obtusa. The sequence continues at coordinate 176,471 of BSBK01008518.1, forward strand.
TTTTGTCATTGGAAACCCTAAAAAATTCAAATCCTGGCTGCAACAGTTACATTCATGGTGCCTGTAATATATCAATGGTCACAATTTGAATTTAGATCAACTTTATAACCTGACCATCAGATCCTCATGTTTCGTGGGCTTTATGTCTTAACTCAACTACTACCCTCAGGTTTACTTCTAGCGAACACATGACAAAGAATTTTCCTATTCACAAAATGAAATCCTTAACCCACCTTTAACTCCGTGAACTGGTGAACAAAGGAAAATAAACTTACCCTGGTTACATTTGGTGAACTGGCGACAAAGGCTTTCGCCAGTTTGCAAAACACCTTTTACGTCCGCCAATTTATTTAGCAATTACGAAAACACTTGTTCGCTGAATCACCAGTCAATTTGGAGCACCACCATCTTTCTTCATGAATGAGTGAATCCTTTTAGAATTTGTCAGGCTGCTAAATATTTTTTTAGAACCGCTAAACTCTTGACCCATACCTAGGCCTGCTTTGTGCCACCTGTCAATATACCATTTGCTACTACTGCTCAGTCACCACTAACATAGGACCCACTCTTTGTAAGCCTTTAAATTAGATGATGGGTGTAAGATCTCATAGCTCTGACACAAATCATGAGAACTTACACCCCCCATTGATTTTATGTAGATGTCAGGACCTTCTGACAAGACAAAGACCAAGTCACATTGACAACTACCAATGTATGACCTCGTGGACCAATCACAAATCACCAACTCTGCCTACGTGTCATTTCAACCCACCATTTATACCGACCTAAACACCTAGTGTTGCCCAAAATTCCCTGTCTTTCCTTTTTTCAACCACAGCCCTATTTTCCAAGTGAAATGCTCAAGTGTCAAAAACCCAGTGTGTTTTTGACTTCCTCTCTACAGGCTCGAGATGTTCTGCCTTTTGCTCTTAAAGTCCAGTGTGTTTTCAACCTCGAAGCTTTGAAAATTTGGTGTGTTTTTGACCTTCACTCTAAAACCTTTTGTGTTTTCAGCATCCTCTATGTTTTGACCCTAAGTGTGCAACTCTGATCAGGTGGGTCCCAGTGCCTAGGGCCATTCCGGTGCAGTCAAGATCCGATGGCTGTCACATGATCACATGGGATCTTCTAATCCCATGAGATCATACAACAATTGTTGATGTGGATTTGGTGGTCAAATCCAGCGGTTTGTAGTCATTGGTTAGTATCACACAGTTGGTCACATGATTGCATGGGCCTTCCTGGCTGCATGCGACCATGCAACAAACCGTCAGTGGTTAGCATGTTTTCGGGTGGTGTTTCTATGGGTCCGTGCTAGGGTGCTGAGGTGTTTGTTGATGTGGCGGCCTAGATGAATAGGGGAGTGACATGTGGTAGTTCTAGGCTCAGGGTTGGCAAGCTTTGCATAGTTGCGCAGTTGGAGGTGGGCCTGGTTCTATGTTCAGTCAGGTGATCTTGCAATAAAAAGAAGAATATTCCTTCTATCTGGTGATTATGAGACTTCCCTTCGTCAGGTGATCTCTTGACAAAAGGGAATATGCTGAAAAGGTAATGTGACTTAGCGACTACCATTGGATGAAGCAAAGATCAATGGTTTTCACGTGGTCTCTAAGAGGAACCCGGGGTTAAGAAAAGTTCAGATGACTTGGTGATAATAGGAAATTTGAACCCAAGGTGGGCCGGGGTTATTTTTTGTAGTGCGATCATAAGCCTGAGCATTTGTCAAAGTGGAGGTGGATTTTCTAAGGGTTGTCGCATGATCACATAAAGGCCTTTCAGCTCATGCGATCATGCGACCGCTGACTTTTCAAGGCAGTATGGTCATGGGTCTAGCTGTGTGGTCAGCTCCTGTTGGGCCACATGGTGAGTTTGGCAAGTATGATGGCTAGCGGTCAGCGAAGCTTGGTAGGTGGCAAATTTTGTGGGCCTAAGGTGTCATTTTGTGGTGAAGAGTGATAGTTTTAAAAAATTGTCACATGATCGCATAAAGGCCTTTCAGCTCATGCCATCATGCGACCGTTAAACATTTTCGAAGGGCAAGGCAAATTTTTAAAAGCTTGTCGCATGATCGTATAAAGGCCTTTCGACTCATGCGATCATGCCAACAGGTTCATTTCAAAGGCAGTGCAGCCTTTTTTTTTTTTTGGCTTTCTTCTGAGGGAGTTTTATGTGGGTAGACAAAATCGATGTTTTCTAGAGGCGGTCGTAGTTAAGAATTTGCTGAGATCTTTTAGGCTACCTTTTTTTTAATACTTTTGAGGATGGGATCAGATTTGAACATTGATGATAGAGTCCAGCTTGCAGGGAGGTAGATGGATGAGATTTTTGTTTGCAAGTTGATCAGTGCAGAGATGGGCACACAAACAAAATATCTGATCGGCCATGATATTCACAGAACACATTTATGATCAGAAGTGACCGATTTTAGGGATGATTATTATAATGCATATCTATGTAGCCCTAATTTGGAGATATTTTGATTTCTACCTGCGTGCAGAGATGTATATAATTTGTTTTTGGGAGCCTGTAGTGCTTAGAATTGACATGTTTGTAAAAACAAAAAGCCCTCTTTCTTAGGAAGCTATATGTGGCATTTCTTTTTGCCCCTTTATCTTTTCCACATCCTGTAGATTCTCATTGATGAATTCAAGCATTGCAGAGGCATTTTTGTGACAATCCTTCATGTCCTTGTGTCTTCCCTGCTTGCATTATCTCTTATTGGATTGAGGTTTATGGATGCATGTTTTCAATGATGTCTTAGTTTCCCTGATTCCTCTTACTTTCTATAACTCTGTGTGTTATTGTGTTGATCCAATTTAGATGCTCTGTGGGTATATTTCAACCCCTAATAATCTTGTCTCAATCCTACACCAAGTTATAGGAAAGAATGTCTGCTTGCAGGTCATAATTTGTGTTTAATTTTTTGGCCCTCTTATGAAATACTCATGCAAGCCTATTTGGTAAGTTGTGATCTCCCAGAACTAAGCCTCTCATTGATTTCATTCCTCTATATTGAGATCCAAACCCTAGTTTCAGTATATCACCTAGTAGGATAGATTTTCTTTTAATCATTTCCTTTCATGCACTCCTTCTACCCCTTTCCCCTCAAAGTTTACTTTCATGTTAAGAGAAAATCAGGGTGATTATCCAAGAGGAACCAGCCTAGAATTTGGAGGTCTCATCTTGGTTGGCAAAAGGTCCCACAACCTTGAGATGATTCCCTTGTTATACTGAGTTATCAAGACTATGAGAGCTTGAACTAAGGGTGCAAATTCAATGTATAACATTTCTGGCATGCCCGGTGGGATAGCAAAGAAGTTCATTTGTTGAAGATTGTGTCATCTTTGATATGTAGATTACATAATACAGACCTTTAGAGGTTGTTCTATCAAGTATATCTAGCGACTCCACTAGTTTCAAAGATTCAGACTAACCTTTTTTAAGGTTTATGAGAAAGATTGAGACTAGAAGCTCAAAGCCTGCTAAATTTTTAGAGTTGCCCTTGAAAAGAAGCTACAAAGGGAGGTCAACTGAGAGAGAATCTCCTACAAGAAGAGTCCAATCCACACCTCCTGATACTTTAGAGAGCAGACCTTTCCTTTTTCATTTTAGAAGAAGAGGGAGATCTCTGACCAGAGATCTAGAAGAAGAAGATCCAAATCTAGCAAATACAGCTCATAATTATTGACCTTCACGTTACACCTCCTACAATGGCTAGAAATTTCACCTTTGCACCTTTCAATTAGGGGAGCCCCTTAGATTTTGTAGTGCATCATGATGTGCCCTTGGTGGCATTAAAGAGCATACCTGATTTCATAGGGGAGGGCCAGACAATAGCCTTTGAGCACATAAGAGATGTGACCACCATTTGCAGCATACACAACATTACTCAAGAGGATGTGGCCACCAAATTATTAGCAGCATCTCTGAAAGGTAAGGCTCTAGAGTGGTTTAGAACTTTAACTGTTGGTTCTATTACTTCATGGGATGAATTAGGGGATGCATTAAGCAAGCATTTTGAGGATAAATTAGATAATTTGTCTTTGGTTGAGCAATTAACAACTATAAAGAGAGACCCTCAGGAGCAAAAGATAGATTATAATAGTAGGTTCCTTAAAACATGGAATAGAATCCCAGTCTTTGTAAGGCCATCAGCTGACTATGCTTTCCTATACTACTTGCAAAGTCTAAATAGCCAAATTTTTGTCATGATCCAGTCTATGGGTAGTACCACTTTACCCCAAGCTTTTGACACTACTGGCAAGGCTGAAAATTGTTTGATCCAAGCAGGCATGATACATAGAAGACCTCCCATGCCTATCTTCCCTAGTCTTCAGCCCATTACACCTGCACAAGTACCCCCATTTACCCCTATTCCCACAATTTCAGCACCTCAAGCTAGTACTAGTGGTCAGGAACATGTTGCAACAAATTTCTCCCAAGAGTTGCAAGAGGTGAAGAGTAGTCAGCAAACTAGTATACAAGAAATGACAAACTTGCTGTAGACTCTAACCAAAGAGGTCACAAACTTGAAGAAACAAAACTAAGGCATCAGGCCACCCTTCCAATCATAAGGCCAAAGTCCTAATCAGCAATACCAAAATCAAGGATAGCCTTATCAACAAAATAGGCCACCATACCAAGGAGGCTATCAAGGAAAAAGATAAAATTTTAGTCAAAGGCCATTCCAACCATATAACCCTGCACCTCTTAATTCTATAAATCCAATCAGGGATATGGTTCCTAGTCAAAACAATATGGCCATGGATAATGAATGGCGTTTCCCTTGCAATCAGCCCCAAAATTAGGCTATGTGTTCTAATGGATGGATGAACCAAGAACTAATGGTTCAAAATGCTTCACAAACTCAAACAAAGGCTCCTTCTAGTGGGACAGCTCCTCAGCAAGAAACACAAGAGAATGAGACTTCTCTTTTCAATTGGGAGCAACCGGATTTCAATGGAGTCAATGATGAAGCTGCTTTTGTTGCCTACACAAGAGCAAAGAGAAGAGCCCAAGACATGGAGAGAATAGATTATAGTACTAAGGCCACTACATCTGTAGAGCCACTGCAACAAGTTGCCCCTATCACATCCAAGGAGACCCCTATCGTCACAAGCAAAGAAGGCCAAGTTCCAAAAGAAGCTGGACCCATCATAGTAAAAGTAGAAAAAAGAGTACACACTGTGGTACCTTATAATATTGTAGACAAAATGAAGAAGGTGAATGTCACCATGTCTATGTGGGACTCTTTGTCTATTCCAGAACAACCTCAAATTTTGGAGAAGGCCATGAGAGAGGCAGCAAATCCTCAACCTGCAAAAGAAACTGCAAAACTAGTGTTGGTCAACACTAATCAAGGAAAGGAGACTCCAATTGGAAACTCCAAGGCCAATACCATGCAAGGTAGGAATTTAAAGCCACCTCCCTTTTACGTATCTTTAATTATTGAGAAATCTTTAGTGCATAATTGTATGGTAGATAGTGGAGCTACTAGCACTGTAATGCCCAAGAAAGTGGCTGATCAATTAGGACTTAAATATGAACCCTTCCAAAAGAAGGTTACACAACTTGATGGATCCTCAGTCAGTACTATAGGCATGGCCAAGGATACCAGTCTAATTCTCCATGCTAGTCCTAATTTTTCCATTCTTCTGGACATATATATCATAGATCTTCCTGCATTGTTTGCCATATGTCTCTCAAGAGAGTTCACAGCCAAGATAGGAGGTTATCTTTCTTCTGACTGGTCTCACATGCTCTTTCATACAAGGTATGGTACCAAAGTCACCATTAAATTAGAAGCCTTAGTGATACATCATATAGAGCCATATGTGTCCAATTCCATCAATACTAACTACCCTATATTTGATGAGAATGATTTTCCAACCACTAGTGAAGCAAGCACCAAAATAGAGAATATCCCTGATGTTCTCCTAGATGAAAGAACTTCAGAGATCCAAGAGAGTCTTGTTTGGGATTTTGGTTTGGGGAGTTATCTGATTCAAGAAAGTGGAGCCATAGAACCAAGCCTTCTCAAAGAATACACTGATTCAGATAATCGGGATAGTCAGGTCTGGGAGCTTTTTTTGATGGAGCTAGAAGTAGACATGGTTCTGGTGGAGGTGCTATGCTAGTGTCCCCAAAAGGAGAAAGGTATTATACTACCTTTAGATTCAATTTTTCCTGCACTAGCAACACTGCAGAGTATGAAAGTCTAGTTAATGGACTAGAATGGGCTAGAAAAAGGGGGCTTAAAGCATTAAAAGTATATGGTGACATTGAACTTGTTGTCAGCCAAGTAAGAGGGATGAGTGCAACCAAAAATGATGTCATGAAAGCATACAAACATAGAGTTTTGGATGCAATTGAAGATTTCTATGCTTTCAATATCATTTCTATCCCTAGAAAATTAAATCAAAATGCTGATAGATTAGCTGCTATTGGATCTCAGTTTGACATCCCCAATAGCATTTCAAAAGAGGCAGATCAACAATACATCAAGATTATTGTCAGACCTTCAATTCCAGATAATAATATTAATTGGCAAGTGTTTAACAATGATGAACAAATTCTACAGTTCTTGTTTGAAGAAGATGTCTTTTCAAGGCACAATCAAAAGAGATTATCACAAAGCTATGGTGATCAAGTGATACAACTTAGATCTAATAAGATGCCTAAAGGTCTTGTCACCTTAGAGACTATCATCAACAAGGATGATGAAGTTAAGAAAAATAAAGTTGGCCTAGTAGTCCAACATGAACATTGTGCTGAATTAGAGTTGGAACCATGTAAGAGCCTACAATTTGGAAAAGTAAACACCAATTCAAAAAAGAAAGCTTACACTAAATTATTTAGAGAATTCAGTGATGTTTTTGCATGGGGGTATGGAGACCTCAAGAGTTTTGATCCTACCCTTACTCAACACACTATTGAATTGGAGCCTAATGCTAAACCAGTAAGGCAAAAGGAAAGGTCTGTTAATCCCAAGCTCGAACCACTAATGAATAAGGAAGTACTCAAACTAATAGAAGGTGGCATCATCTACCCCATCAAACATACTAGTTGGGTTTCCAACCTTGTTCCTGTCAGAAAGAAGAATGGGGAGCTGAGATTGTGTGTTGATTTCTAGGATTTGAACAAAGCCTCATTAAAAGACCGCCATCCACTACCCTCTATGGAACAAATTCTACAATGTGTCTCTGGATCTAAGAGATTCTCATTGTTGGATGGCTATTCAGGATACAATCAATCTTAGTGAAATAAGAGGATCAATATAAGACTAAATTTACAACCAAGTGGGGAACCATGGCATATCAGAAGATGCCCTTTGGTTTGTCAAATGTAGGTGCTACATTTCAAAAGGCAATGGATATGGCCTTTAAGGGCCTCATGTACAAGTTTGTGCTAGTCTACCTAGATGACATAACTATCTACTCAAAGCATGTAGTAGACCACATCAGGCATTTGAGGTAGATTTTTGAAAGATGCAGAGAATTTGGGATATCCCTTAATCCCAAGAAATGTTTGTTTGCAGTTCATGAAGGAAAACTATTGGGATATGTAGTATCCAAAGAGGGAATTATAGTGGATCCTAAGAGAATTGCAGCCATCTTAGAACTACCATTACCACATCACAAGAAAAGTCTCCAATCTTTCATAGGAAAGATTAATTTTGTTAGGAGATTCTTGCCTAACATTGCAGAGTTACTCAAGCATTTGACAGCCATGTTGAGGAAAGGTTCAGCCTTTAGTTGGACCAAAGAAGGAAAAGTTAACTTCCAAGCTATTAAAGAAGCCTTAATAGAAGCTCCTACTCTCCTAAACCCAAATTTTAGTAAGGATTTTATCCTTTATGCTTATGGGGGTCATGATACCATATCTACAATGTTGACTCAAGAAAATGCTGAAGGATTGGAGCAGCCTATTGCTTTCTTCAGCAAAGGTTTAGAAGAGTATGAACAAAGATACTCTTTTGTAAAAAAGCATGTTCTTGCTATGGTAAAGATCCTCAAAAAATTTAGACATTTGTTGACCCATAGGAAGGTGCATTTGATGGTTACTCATCCAAGTGTCAAGGAATTTTTGCTGTCTAAGGACCTAAATGAAAAAAGAGCTGGTTGGATCTCTAAGGTGATGGAATATGACATAGATATTTAGATTACCAAGCTGGTTAGAGGAAGAGGTCTTTGTGAGCATCTGGCAGAAGACAAAAGTTCAAAAAAATTGGAATACATAGATGCATCTATGGTGGTGCATTCTATAGGAGAGCAAGCCAAGGTAGCTAGCTGGTTGCCTAATATGATCAATTATTTGAAGATAGGACAATGTCCTGCGGGCCTAGATTCAATAAAAAGGAGGTATTACAGGTTAGAATCTGTTCCTTCTGTGCTAATAGATGAAATTCTTTTCAGAAAGGATCACAATGGTGTCCTAAGAAGCATAGATTCAAAAAAGGTTGCAGATGTCTTATTTGAGTTTCATAATGGGGCTTCTGGTGGCCATTTCTCTCCTAGGACTACAGCTTTTAAGATCATGAGGGCTAGATACTATTGGCCATCTATCTTCAAAGATAGTCATGATTATGTTAGAAGATGCGTCAAATGTCTTATTTTTGTGGGGAAAGAAAGATTTGCAACTCTGCCCCTACAGCCAGTCAAAATAGAGAAGCCCTTCGTGAAGTGGGGTATAGATTTCATTGGCATGATTAACCCTCCATCTAGTGTAGGACACAAGTGGATAATCACTGCAACAACTAATTATTTCACTAGGTGGACAGAGGTAGTTGCTTTAAAAGAAGCTAATGAGAGTGTTGTTTTAAGTTTTATGATGACATCATCCATAGATTTGGCATTCCAAATTCTATAGTTTCAGACAATGCATTAGCATTTACAGGCCTCAAAGTCTCAGAGTGGGCAGTCAAGAAGGACATCCATCTAAATACAAGTTCCAATTACTATCCTCAGGGGAATGGTTTGGTAGAATCAACAAATAAGAATCTGATTAGAATAATCAAAAGGACCCTGCAAGATAGTCAGACGGACTGGCATACTAAATTGAGATCTACCTTGTGGTTAGATAGAATTACTCCAAAGAAAATCATTGGTAATTCCCCATACATGCTGGTGTATGGTAGAGAGGCTAAGTTATCTATTTCAACTAAATTACTAGCTTTGGACTTGGCCACTTAGTGTGCCTTGTTTGAAGAAAGTGATCCTATGCAAACCAGATATGCCCAGTTGATGGAGCTAGAAGAGATCAGAGATAAATCAATGCAAGATATGGCATTCCATTAGAGTCAAACAAAGAGAAGCTTTGATAAAAGAGCCAGGGTCAAAAACTTTAAAGTCAGAGATGTAGTTCTCAAATGGGATGAGTTCAGGTCAAAACCTGGCAAGCACACAAAGTTTGATTCCTTTTGGGGTGGACCATTTGTTATAACAGAGTGCAGAGGATCTAACGCTTTTTAGCTTTCAACCCTTGAAGGAGATGCCCTGCCAATCTCAGTGAATGGTTTCCACTTGAAGCCTTGCTTTGAGGTTAATCCCTCTTTGTAGGTACTTTTTGTAAATTCTTGTAAATATGTTTCTTTCTTTCTTTGCCTACTTTCTAGGTTAGTTCCTATTTCCCAAGAAGTGCTCGTGCACAAGTTTGTCTTCCTGGTTCAGTTTTTATCCCTGCCAAGGTTTTTGTGTTAAAAAAGAATGACTCCTATGCCCAATGGATATGTCAAAGCAACTGGTCCAATGTCTAGCAGGCTGACATCCCGCAGAGGTCACCAAAATGTTGCCCAAAATTCCCTATCTTTCTTTTTTTTGGCCATAGCCCTATTTTCCAAGTGAAATGCTCAAGTGTTGAAAACTCAGTGTGTTTTTGACTTCCTCTCTGCAGGCTAGAGATGTTCTACCTTTTTCTCCAAAATTCTAGTGTGTTTTCAACCTCTAAGCTGTAAAAATTTGGTGTGTTTTTGACCTTCACTCGAAAATCCTCTGTGTTTTTGGCATCCTCTAAGTTTTGACCCTAAGCGCGCAACTCCGATCAGGCGGGTCCAAGTGCCTAGGATCATTTTGGTGCAGTCAAGATCCGACGGCTGTCACATGATCACATGGGATCTTCTGATCCCATGAGATGATATGAAAATTGTTGATGTGGATTCAATGGTCAACTCCAGCAGTTTGTGGCCATTGGTTAGTATCATGTAGTTGGTCGCATGATCGCATGGGCCTTCTTGGCCGCATGCAACCATGCAACAAACTGTCAGCGGTTAGCATGTTTTTAGGTGGTGTTGTTGTGGGTCTGTGCCGGGGTGCTGAGGTGTTTGCTGATGTGGTAGCCTAGATGAATAGGGGAGTGACATGTGGTGCTTTTGGGCTCAGGGTTGGCAAGCTTTGCATGGTTACGCAGTTGGAGGTGGGCTGGGTTCTATGTTCGATCGGGTGATCTCGCAATAAAAAGAAGAATATTCCTTCTATCTGGTGATTATAGGACTTCCCTTAGTCGGGTGATCTCCTGATAGAAGTGAATATGCCAAAAAGGTAACGTGACTCAGTGACTGCCATCGAATGAAGAAAAGATCAATGGTTTTTGCGTGGTCGCTAAGAGGAACCTGAGGTTAAGAAAAGTTTAGGCGACTTGGTGACAAGAGGAAATTTGAACCCAAGGTGGGCTGGGGTTATTTTTTGCAGTGCGATTGTAAGCCCGAGCATTTGTCAAAGTGGAGGTAGATTTTCTAAGGGTTGTCGCATGATCATATAAAGGCCTTTCGGCTCATGTGATCATGCGACCGCTGACTTTTCAAGGCAGTATGGTCATGGGTCCAGCTATGTGGTCAGCTCCTATTGGGCCATGTGGCGAGTTTGGCAAGTATGATGGCTGGCAGTCAGTGAAGCTTGGCATGTGGTAGATTTTGTGGGCCTGAGGTGTCATTTTGTGGCAAAGAGAGACAATTTTCAAAAATTGTCGCATGATCGCATAAAGGCCTTTCAGCTCATGCGTTCATGCGACCGTTAAACATTTTTGAAGGGCAAGGCAAATTTTTTAAAAGCTTGTCACATGATCGCATAAAGCCCTTTCGGCTCATGCGATCATGTGACCAGGTTCATTTCAAAGGCAATGCGGCCTTTTTTTTTTTTTTGGCTTTCTTCTAAGGGAGTTTTGTGTGGGTAGCTAAAATTGATGTTTTCTAGAAGTGGTCGTAGTTAAGAATTTGCAGAGATCTTTTAGGCTGCCTTTTTTTTAATCCTTTTGAGGATGGGATCGGATTTGAACATTCATGACAGAGTCCAGCTTGCAGGGAGGTAGATGGATGAGGTTTTTGTCTGTAGGTTGATCAGCGTAGAGATGGGCACGCAAATAAAATATCTGATCGGCCATGATATTCACAGAAAACATTTATGATCATAAGTGACCAATTTTAGGGTTGATTATTATAATGCATATCTATGTAGCCCTAATTTGAAGATATTTTGATTCTTGCCTACGTACAGAGATGTATATAATTTGTTTTTGGGAGCCTGTAGTGCTCAGAATTGACATGTTTCTAAAAATAGAAAGCCCTCTTTCTTGGGAAGCTATTTGTGGCATTTCTTTTTGCCCCTTTGGCTTTTCCACATCCTGTAGATTCTCATTGATGAATTCAAGTATTGCAGAGGCATTTTTGTGACAATCCTTCATGTCCTTCTATCTTCCCTACTTGCATTATCTCTTATTGGATTGAGGTTTATGGATGCATGTTTTCAATGATGTCTTAGTTACCCTGATTCCTCTTACTTTCTATAACTATGTGTTTTATTGCGTTGATCCGATTTAGATGCTCTGTGGGTATATTTCAGCCCCTAACAATCTTGTCTCAATCCTACACCGAGTTATAGGAGAGAATGTCTGCTTGCAGGTCATAATTTGTGTTTAATTTTTTGGCCCTCTTATGAAATACTCATGTAAGCCTATTCAGTAGGCTGTGATCTCCCAAAACTAAGCCTCTCATTGATTTCATTCCTCTATACTAAGATCCAAACCCTAGTTTTGGTGCATCACCTAGTAGGATAGATTTGCTTTTAGTCATTTCCTTTCATGCACTCCTTCTACCCCTTTCCCCTCAAAGTTTACTTTCATGTTAAGAGCAAATCAGGGTGATTATCCAAGAGGAACCAGCCTAGAATCTGGAGGTCTCATCTGGGTTAGCAAAAGGTCCCACAACCTTGAGATGATTCCCTTGTTATACTGAGTTATCAAGACTACGAGAGCTTGAACTAAGGGTGAAAATTCAGTGTATAACACCTAGATAATTAGATGGTTGGTGCATGATCTGAAATTCTTAAAAGATTATATGTGCTTATACGCCAACCATCGATTTGGAATCTATTGCTGATGACATAAAACTTGACCCGACTGTGCTACATAGGATACTTTGACGAATGAGAAACGATGATGTTATAAAATTTGGTAGATGGACAAACCACTTTTGGTTCATTCTGACAACTCTGCCACTTCATTATTTCCTTTAGCCAATAGGGAAGTGCCACTTATGCTTATGTGGCAGTGGACCCACCCACATAGAGAGGCTATGTCATGAAAGAGAATCAACAATCGGTGCAAAAGTGCATACCTCTGACACATCCTTCACAAAAACACAACAACCGTTGGATCAAGATGTTGTCAGAAGACTGGGCCTAGGAAATAATAAGGCTAAAACATAGGAAATATTAAAAGGTAGGACTTAGGGAAAATCATTTAGTCAGGCACATAGACTTAGGAAATATTAAAGGCCATCAAGGGTAAAGGCTTAGGAAAAATTTAAACAGGGACCGACTTATAATATAAAGCATGTGCGAATTAGGATTTTTAAGTGGCCCAAAAAGGTAACTTAAAAATAGAACAGGGCCTAGGTAGACTTAGGGTTTTTTCCACACAATGGGTAGTTTTTTTAATATTTGCAAGGGTTTCAAGCCAGAGACCTAAAAAATAGTTGCAGAGACCAGAAGAAAAGACCTACAACCATGAAATTGTTTGTAGAAATAGACCATTTTCTAAAGAATTTAGCTATGACATGAAAATGGGCTAACAAAGTGAGAAGTGTCAGCATGAAGATATTCTAAAGCATGATGAGAATTGATGTACACATCTCATTGACATGGAGGCATTAATAAGCATAGATCGAAGATGCCAGATAGCAAATGAAGAATGAAAGCAATACCAAATATGGAACAATCAACATGATGAAGATGATCTCAAACCATGTTTAGATGCATGTATAGCAATGAAACATCAAAATCAATACTGTTCTTGGGCTAGTGCTTTTCTAAAAATAGAGGATATATGGTAATAGATGCAAAGATCAAACATATCATGGCCTTGTGCTCTCAGGCTGATAAGAGTAGGAACAGTATGATAAACTAGTGTCAACTTCATGAAGGCTAATCAAATACAATAGTGCCCTTGAAATGTAGTGAAAAGCATTATCTAAGTTACAACAATAATATACACAACAGTGCCATAGTATACTCTTAGGTTCAAGCCCTTAAAGTTCAACAACATGTGCATTGATGCTGATAGCAAGAATAGCAATCAGCAGCATGGATCTCAGGCCCTTAAGAGTTCAACAAAAAATAACTAGATATGTACAATAGAGGAGATACAAATGTAGAGAGATCAAGCTTCAACAAATAAACAAAGCAACCAATGGAATCGGATGCAGAGATGTAATATACCATGCCCTAGAAATAAGCACAAGAACATGGAATACGAGTGTGGTGTGTCCTAACTTAGCAATCAATATCAGTGATGCCCTAATTCCAGATAGATGCTGGTCAAGATCAACATAGTGCCAACATTCATGTTCACAATGCCCTTGATGAACAAGGTCAATGTGTTCTCGGGCCTATCATAACAAAAATAACACATGTTTGCTAAGCAACATTACAATCTAAACATGGTGGTACCCATGCCCTAGCCTCAACATTATCTAGCTAATAACAAATATATCAAATACCATCAGCAAAGAAGGATAAACAAAGAGTAATCCAAAAACGTGCCGGAATAGAGATATGGAACTACAACAACAATGTTGTTGATGCCCAAGTTTCTTGAGCTTATTCAAACAAGAATAATTCAAAAACATGCCCTAGCACAAGTTTCATCAGACCTGTTAACAATACAAAGAGTAGCAATATTGCTAATGCCCTAGCCCAAGTTTCACAGGCTTCAAATGGTAAACATATAAACATGAAGCCATAGTAATAGATTCAAGACCAATAGTATTGAAGACAAAATACAATGATTGTAATCACAGTGCTTAGGTTTATCACACAGACCCAAGGGTATAAATTTTCAACACACGATTCAACATTATCAATAAATGCAATCAGTGATGAAGAAAAAAAGTGCTATGCCATAAAAACCAGTGCCATTTCAAATGAAGATGCCTTTGAAAAATGCAGTGAAATGAAATGTATCATGATAGTGCCTACCTAGATATCAAGTTGTCGAAGATGTTGTTGATGTTTCTAATTTCAAAAGAGAAGGTTGCTATCTAGGTTGCAGTGAAGTTTAGCAGATGCCAGGTGCCGAGTTGCAGTGGCTGTGTAAACAAAGAAGATGCCATTTTCATTCGAGGGTTTCCATAATGACACATATCATTCTCCTCGTCTCCCTTTTTTTTAGGGTTGAGTATGTTTTTTCAACTCCCTTGGATAATATTTCATGGGCATGAGTTTTTATTTTGTAGAATATTAATATGATTATCTTTTGAAGGTAATTGTATTAATTACATTTGATTCCCTAGGTCCCCATTGGAAGTCATTTTTTGACTTAGGTAATAATGTTATTTCAATCATGGATTTTAGCATGGGGGGGGGGCGGGGGGGGCTATTATGTTTAGAATGTTTATGATAGGTGGATTAAATTAAGATGTGAATATTTTAGATTTTCTCCTCTTTATTGAGTTTAGATTATCCTAAAATATATATTTAGATCCACATTTTAGTAAGTGGGGGTTATGTTTTAATGTTATAAGTCATTGCTCCTATCATTGTAAGATATTTGACATGTGGTGTTCTTATAAACCACTGTCAAATTATCAGTTACAGGATGAATTAGTGGGTTTATGGTCTCCCTTTTGACTACCTATTTTTAGGGACCCCACTTTTTTTGTCCCCCTAGATTCTCAAGAATTGGGAATCCTAATTTGAGAGTGATGGGATCATGGTCCTAGTGGTGGAGTTTCCTATTCTTGGAGAGGTACTGGACTTTATTGCAGATTCTACATATTTTCTATATATGTCTCTCACCTTTGGTGATTTAAGGCTAGTCCTTATTTCCCTCATTCTCATGAGGTGAATGTTGTAGCTCTTGCAGAAGCAATCTGATATTTTGACTCCTTTTATTCTAGCTAATAGTAAATTATCCTTCTTTTCTACAGCTTTCTGAGTTGATTTGATGGATTTAATGTCATGTATTGTGATTGAAATTTGATCCTTTACTTGATATTTTGTTCATTTTTTATGCAAGAGCATCCTGGGTGTAAGAGCAATCTTGCATCACCCAAAAATATTTCTATTTTTGTATTCAATAAGGGCTATCTTGTGCAGAATTGATATTTATGGAAACTTGCTATTTTTAGTAAGTTGGTCTTACAATCTCAGAATGTTCTGATTTTACATGTGGAGGTTCATCTCAGTCACATCAGTGTACTAGCAAAGTTTCATGGCTAGATCAAGTTTATTTTTGAAGATATTGAAGATTTTTTAGTATTGGCAGCAGGGTACATAAACTTTGAACTCAGTTTTGAAGGCTTTAGAGGCCCCAGATGAGGTCAAAAATTTGGGTGATGGATGCTTGCTCGAGTCAAGCCTATAGAGCACTTCATGGCATTTCTGAAATGGGGTTATAATAGTCAATCGGGTCAATTGGTGATGACTTATGGTCTCCAAAAGTTGGGCCACCTAAAATGGCAAAAAATAATTTTCCTTCAAAATTTTTGTTCAGGTTTCAAAAGTTATTTTGAGCTGACTTTGATGTAATAAATTGAAAATAAAATAATTCTAAGTTTGGTCGACCCTTAGGGCTAAATTTTTGGAACCTTCTTTGGTGGTGGAAAATGCCTATATAAAGAAGGCCCGTAGTGTTGTCTAGGGAGTTCTAGGTAGTAGATCTAGGTATTGATTTGAGGCTTTGTCCTACAAAATATTGTAAAGGAATGCCCATGTGGCTTTGCATATTGTAATTCTGAAAGTTTGTAATTCCACATTTGTGGAGATAATAAGAAGCCAATTTTTTGTTGTAGCATATTGTTGTTGTTTCTTAGTTTATGTTATGTGTTTATGATATTAAGGGGAGCACCCTTCATCAAGTGGTATCAGAGCAGAAGTTCTTGAGTGTGTAAATAGATCACTGACTGTAAGGTAGTTTGCACCAGGACCATGGTTAGGGTTTCAGTGCACATCATGAAAATGGCTCCACGAAGGGAACATGGTAGAAGAGTTGGTGTTGTAACACCTAAGGTTAGAGTGCTCTAGAGACAAGTGCGAGCATTGCAAGAGGAGATTTGCAGAGGAATGAATCTTAATGTCAAAGATGAAAGCGAGGATGAAGTTGAAGAAGAAGATCAAGAAGGAGAAGTCGAAGTTGTGAACCAAGAGGAAGAAAGACTTTTTTGAGCCATTTCCAAGATTAGAAAAAGACCTAAGATTGAGGTTCCTACATTTTTAGGAAATCTTAACCCAGAAGAATTGATTGACTGGATCAATGAATGTGAAGAATATTTTGAGTATGAAGATATCGAGGATCCTGATAGGGTCAAATTCACGAAGGCCAGACTGAAAGGTCATGCGAAGATGTGGTGGCAAGAGATTCAATTGGAATGAAATAGAAGAGGGAAAGATAAAATCACAAGATGGGATCAAATGGTGGATAAATTAAAGTGACAGTTCATCACTGTTGATTATGAGCTTGACCTACTGAAGAAAATGCAAAGTTTGAAGCAAGTGGGATGATCTGTTCAGGAGTATACAGAGGAGTTCTATCAAATCCTCATCAGAATAGGCCATGTGGAAGCAGATAAGGAGAAAGTTTCTCATTACCTTAATGGGTTGAGGCCTAGCAGTTAGGAGGAGCTGAATTTGGTTTGAATGAATAGTATTGAAGAGGCATACCAATTTTCCCTAAAAGTAGAGGAAAAGTGGAACAAGAAGTTTGAGAGCAGACAAAATGGAAGAGGTCATGGTGGACGATCTAGTGGACAGTCATATGGAGGCTGAAATGAAGATCTGATAAAGAAGGATGAGGCTAGTAGTAGTCAAAATCAAAGAGGAAACAATTCCAATCATTTCCAAGATCAGAACAATAGAGATTAGAGAGGAAGAGGAAGAGGACAAGGTTCAGGAAGAGGAGGCTTCCGTGGAACATGTTTTCACTATGGAGAAGAAGGTCATAGGGTATTTGAATGTCCTCAATGCCAAGGAAGGACATATAGGAGGAATGAAGGCTAGACCAGAGTTGCACATGTAGATGAAGATGCTAGATCATCAAATTTAGAAGATGCTGAAAGAGGAGAAACACTGATTAATAGAAGTGTCCTGCTAAGTGGTGAGAATGAACCTAAAAAAAGGAGGAGCTTGTTTTGTACTAGATGCAAGTGTGAGGGAAAATGCTATGATGTGATTATTGATAGTGGAAGCACTGACAATTTGGTGTCAGAAGAGATGGTGACAAAGTTGAAGCTCAAGAGATAGAAACTCCCACATCCATATCAGATTTCTTGGGTGCAGGATAACCACAAAGTCATGGTCAGTGAATAGTGCCTAGTAAAGTTCAAGATTGGTGGATACCAAGATGAGGTACTATGTGATATCATATCTATGGATGCATGTCATATGTTGTTGGGTAGACCGTGGAAGTTTGACATATGTGCTATACATGATGGTCATGTGAATACCTATTCCCTGACAAAGGATGGAGTGTGACATAAGCTAAAGCCATTGAAGGAGACCGAAGAAAAGGTATGTGGTAATGCAAGAATAACATTTGTTGATGGAAGAAAATTCCTAGATGGTATGAGGCATGAGCATGTGTGTTTTTCTTTAATTCTAAAAGCTAGTAAAGAAGAATTAGAGGATGTACCTATAGAGGTTGTAGATTTGTTGAATGAGTTTCAAGATATTGTATCTGATAATGTTTCTGATGGATTACCACCGGTAAGAAAGATCAGTCATCAGATAGATTTGATTCCAGGAGCCCATTTTCCAAACAAGGCAGCACACAAAATGACACCAGTAGAAAGTGAAGAGTTGAATAGACAAGTACATGAGTTATTACAGAAGGGGTTGATTCAGGAGAGTCTAAGTACCTGTGCTGTACCAGTGGTATTAGCAACAAAGAAGAATGGAGAACGGAGGATGTGTACAGATTCCAGAGCAATAAACAAGATCACAATCAAGTATAGGTTTCTATTGCCATGAATGTATGATATTATGGATTGTTTGAGTGGAGTTGTGTATTTCTCAAAGATAGATCTGAAGAGTGGATATCACCAGATTCAGATCAGACAATGAGATGAATGGAAGACTACCTTCAAGACAAAGGAAGGACTGTATGAGTGGTTACTCATGCCTTTTGGGCTAACTAATGCACCGAGCACTTTCATGCGGCTCATGAATGAGGTTCTGAAAGAATTTCTAGGTAAGTTTGTCATTGTTTACCTAGATGATATTTTGATCTTTAGCAAGACATTGGAGGAACATATAATGCATATTCGTATGGTGTTTGAGAAGCCGAGAGATGAGAAATTGTTGATTAATTTGAAGAAGTACAATTTTGTGAAGAAAGAGTTGGTGTATTTGGGATTTGTGGTTTCAACAGAAGGTCTAAAAATAGACCCAAAGAAGGTACAGGCTATCCTTGAATGGCCTACTCCAAGGAGTGCTACCGAGGTAAGATCTTTTCATGTTTTAGCTAGTTTTTACATAAAGTTTATCAAAAAATTTAGTAGTATTTGTAGTCCCTTGACTGAAACAATGAGAGAAGATATAAAAGAGTTCAAGTGGACTAATGGGGTAGATAAGAGTTTTAAACTGTTGAAACAAAAAGTTACAGAACAGCCTGATTTAGCACTTCCAGATTTTAATAAGGTGTTTCAAGTAGACTGTGATGCTAGTGGTACTACAATAGGAGCTGTTATGAGCCAAGAAGGTAAAGCTATTGCTTATTTTAGTGAGAAGTTGAATGATGCCAGGAGAAAATATTATGTTTATGATCAAGAATTTTATGCTATAGTTCAAGCATTGAAGAAGTGGAGACACTATCTGCTTCCTAAGGAGTTTGTTTTGTATACTGATCATCAAGCTTTGCAATATTTGAATAGTCAAGGAAAGTTGAATCAAAGGCATTTGAAATGGGTTGAGTTTTTGCAGAGTTATACATTTGTTTTGGAATACAGAAGTGGAAAGTCTAACAGGGTTGTAGATGCACTTAGCAGAAGGCAACTATTGCTGACAAAAATCCAGATTGAGATGGTTGGGTTCAAGGAACTCAAGAATTTGTATCCAGAGGATCTTGATTTTGGTGAAGCTTGGAAAGCTTGTAAAGAACCTGTTACTCTAGACAGGATGAAATGGCTGGATTTTATCATCTAGGATGATATGCTATTCAGAGGAAGTCAGTTGTGCATTCCACGAAGTTCTATGAGGGAGAATCTCATCAAGGAGAAGCATAGCAGAGGATTGGCAAGATATTTTGGTTGAGATAAAACCCTTGCTTTTGTTAGTGAAAATTATTATTGGCCACAATTGTAGCAAGATGTCAAGAAGTTTGTACAAAGTTGCAGAGTATGTCAGATGGTGAAAGGAGTGAAGCAAAATACAGGGTTGTATCAGCCATTACCTATACTAGAGAAGCCTTAGGAGGATATCAGTATGGACTCTGTTCTTGGTTTACCAAGGACACAATGGGGACATGATTCAATTTTTGTGGTGGTTGATAGATTTTCAAAGATGGCACATTTCATTCCCTACAAGAAGACTAATGATGCTATTCATATAGTAGAATTGTTTTTTAGAGAAGTAGTGAGACTACATGGTTTGCCAAAGACCATAGTTTTAGATAGAGACACTAAGTTCATTGGATATTTCTGGCGTACAATGTGGAAGAAGTTGAAGATAGATTTGAAGTTTACTTCATCACATCATCCATAGACTGATGGACAAACAGATGTGGTGAATAGGAGTTTTGGAAATTTGCTAAGATTTTTGGTTGGAGATAAGCCAATAGGATGGGATTTGATTTTACCATAGGCAGAATTCACATATAATAATTTTGTCAACAGGAGCACTGGTAAATCACCATTCCAGATTGTACATGGGAGTAGTCCCAGAAATGCCTCTGAGTTGAAAAAGATAGATAAAGGAGAAATAAGTAGTGCTAAAGCTGAGGATTTTGCAAAACATTTGAAGAACATCCATGAGGAGGTGAGGAAGCATATTACCAAGATAAATGCATAGTATAAGGCTAAGGAAGATGAGAAAAGGAGGCATAAGGAATTTTAGGTTGGAGATGAAGTCATGGTTCATTTGTGGAAGGAGTGATTTTTGGTTGGTACATATAACAAGTTGAAAATGAAGAAGTTTGGGCCATGTAAGATACTGAAGAAGCATGATTCAGGAAATGCATATGAGGTAGAATTGCCTACTGAGCTGAATATTTCACCAGTGTTTAACATTTTAGATTTGATAGAGTATCATGAAGGAGGTGTTGAAGATGAGGTTATAGTAGCACAGTGGAGTATTCCAGCAACCAGTTAAGACATCAAGGAGATTGAAGACATACTAGATAGTCATGTTGGTAGAAGCACAAGGAACATGACATATGATGAGTATTTGGTCAAATGGAAAGGATGACCTATTGAAGATTCATCATGGCTAAAAAAGAAGGAGGTTAACCATCTTGTTTTTCCTCTGCACACCTGAGTTGTGACGGGGTCACTTCTCAAATTACCCCGAGTGTCTAATGTAGGAGCATCCTGGGTGTAAGAGCAATCTTGCATCACCCAAAAATATTTATATTTTTGTATTCAATAAGGGCTATCTTGTGCAGAGCTTCTATTTATGGAAACTTTCTATTTTAAGTAAGTTGGTCTTATGATCTCATAATGTTCTAATTTTACATGTGGAGGTTTATCTCAGTCACATTAGCCTACCAGCAAAGTTTCATGGCTAGATTAGGTCTAGTTTTGAAGATATTGAAGATTTTCAGTATTGGTAGCAGGGTACAGAAACTTTGAACTCAATCTTGAAAGCTTTAGAGGCCTTGGATGAGGTCAAAAATTTGGGTGATGGGTGCTTGTGTGAGTCAAGCCTGTAGAGCGCTTCGTGGCATTTTCAAAATGGGGTTATAATAGTCAATCAGGTCAACTGGTGATGACTTATGGTCTCCAGAAGTCGAGCCACCTGAAATGGCAGAAAATAATTTTCCTTCAAAATTTTTGTTCAGGTTTCAAAAGTTATTTTGAGCTGACTTTGATGTAATAAATTGAAAATAAAATAATTCTAAGTTTGGTTGGCCCTTGGGGCTAAATTTTTGGAACCTTCTCGGGCTGTGGAAAATGCTTATATAAAGAAGGCCCGTATTGCTGTCTTGGGAGTTCTTGGTAGTAGATCTTGGTATTGATTTGAGGCTTTGTCCTATAGAATATTGTAAGGGAATGCCCATGTGGCTTTGCATATTGTAATTCTGAAAGTTTGTAATTCCACATTTGTGGAGATAATAAGAAGCCATTTTTTTGTTCTTGCATATTGTTGTTGTTTCTTTGTTTCTGTTATGTGTTTTTATATTTAGGGGAGCACCTTTCATCAATTTTGATGTTTACAAGCACTAATTTTTCTTAAAGTTTCAATCTATGTGCTTTTATATGTGTTTGAGCTGTGGAATCTATTTCCCCTTCTCATTTACAACCAGCACCTGATTATTTTCTAAGGGAAGAATCAGATTTGGGAAGAGTTGTGATGTTTAGGTTATATGCTAGATTACATTATGAGTCTATCTTCAGTTTGTGGATCTATCCAATTTGGTGAATCACTTAAGTTAGATTTTAGTTATTTCAATTTTATGCAATCTCTCTCACTTTCCCTTCAAATCTAGTTCAGTTCAGGTGCTACAAATGGGGAAGCCGACCCTTAATCTGGAGGTCTATTCTCAGTGAAGCAGTCCCAGATCCTAAGAGTATTCCCATGTTTCATGGGATTGCTAGGTTCTATACTTAGCCATCACGGGTGCAATCCCTAGTGACAACAATGGACTCGATGCAAACTCTTGGTAAAGGAGAAGAAATAGAAGATCCAAGTGGATTTAAAATGAGATAGAATGACACTTAGTTAGGGACACAAGCCCCTAGGTTAAGGATTCTAACTCAATATACATGCACGAGGGTACAAAAAATAAAAGGACACAAAAAGGGGGTAGTACTAAAACAAACCCAAATCAACTAGTATAACAAACCTTGCTAAGAAACATTTCTTATACTAACATCATATTTGGAAAGCTATCATAAAAGCATAAATGTTTACATAAGAAAGACAAGAACAACACTATAAATGACATAGCTTCATGATCCACTTCTACTAGCATGAAAGTGAAAAGAGAGAAAGGGAAAAGAGTGATTACCTCACCTAGCAAGATGCCCACCTTACCATGAATCACCCTAGAGGGAGATCCCAACAGGTTCACCCATAAACTATGCTTACAATTGTAATGTATCTTCTAATGGCTTCTAGAATACTCATAGATCCACCTTCTTGTATCAGTATGAATATAAAATGTGTGTCTCCTCAGGATTTAGCAACTTATGTGTGTTACCTTCAGAAGATTTAGCATAGGAATGCATGTCTTTTCAAGATTTAGCAACTTATGTGCATTACCATCCAAGATTTAGCATATTTGAAATTGGAAATGTGTGTCCCTTCAGGATTTAGCAACTTATGTGCGTTACCTTTAGAGGATTTAGCATATTGAAAAATTTGAAAAATGCATGTCTCCTTAGGATTTAGCAACTTATGTGCATTACCATCAGAAGATTTAGCATATAGATGCATGTCTTTTTAGGATTTAGTAACTTATGTGCGTTACCTTCCAAGATTTAGCATGTAAAAATGAAAAAATATAGTACAAAGAAGGCCCTATATATGCCCCCCTCCTTAATATGGAAAAAACATACTATTTTGACATGTTAAGGAAAGAAAGGAACAAGGATAATGCATTCTTCATCATCAAGACAATGTCCACAAAAAACACCCAGTCCAAGCCAAGAAGGTCATAGATCCTATGAGGCCATGGAAGGGATGAATGTAAAGAGATATCATGCAAGAAGTGAAAAGAAAGTAACCCTTATGAGGGATAGCACACTGTTCAGTTTCCAAGGTGAGAGATATATCAACCATGGAAACCCAATGCTAAACAACAAAATAGGTTGTGATCAAGGACAAAGACCCTCAATGCAAACCAAAATTTTCATGTATGATTGAATATCACATAATAGATAAATAATTCTTACCCAAAGAAAGAGGTGAATCTTAGAAAGATAGAAGGAAATACCATTCTTGCCCCCCAAGTGTAGGAACAATGATGGAAGAGGATACCTACTTCACAAGGCAAGGAGATATCCTGTTTGCAACAATGTACACCATATCCTTAGCAAGGGATATTGACCCCTACATCCAAGATATAGATAATCATGAAAAGGATTTGTCACTCATGGAAAAGGATCCTCAAAGAAAGAGATCTTATCAACAAGAGCCCCCACCAAAGAGGAGTGCTTTAGACAAAATATCATCTTTCAAAAGCAGGAACAAAGATTCAATCATCAAGCCCCCTACAAAGAAGAGGAAGAGGAATCTTTGGAATGAGGAAATAAACTCTAACACCAAAGCAAGGGTGAGAGTTTATAAGGAACATAATTTGCAAAATAGAGAAGAAGTGATAACTTAGGACAAAAATTTCTCATATAAGAAGGTTATCTATAGTCAAAACATCTATCAATATGTTGAAATAATATTGCAATATAAACAAATACCACTAAGCTAAAGGAAAGCAACTCCCTAGACAAAGAGAAAGAAAAAGGTACCTTTCCCCCCAGAGATAAGGATAAGGGATACCTTTGCAAAACAAATGTCTTTAGAAAATATATCTTGAAAAGAAAATAGAGATTCTATGGATGATTATAAACATAATGAAAAGTCATAGAAAAATATGATAGAAAGAATACCAATTAAGCCCCAATAAAAGACCTAATGGATTCTATGAGACTGGATGAATATACACCTCCTGCACCTCAGTTGTGAGACAAGACGGGAAGAGCATCTACATTATATCTAAAGGAGGGGAATCCCCTATATCAAAATTATGAAGGAATTGTAAAACTACACAAGAGTGAGATATAATTCCTAAAGCAGCTCACTCTCTAACATATAACTTGAAATGTTTACAATCAACAAGTAAATGTTTGTTACTATAATGAAAAGGACATTTGTATTTGTGTAAAGCATCAATCGGCATAGGTCTAAAGATTTATTTCTTGGAATTCATTAGCTCAACATATACCTTCTTAGCCACTTCTTGATGAGTATTAATGTTTTCTAAGATAGGTGTGGGGAGAAGAATATGAAGAGGAGGACGATGTTTAGCAACACCTATGTTAACTTGATATTTTGAACAACCAACACCAAACATATCTGGTTTAGGGGGTATATGAATTGGGAGCCTAATACCATGCTCATTAATCCCAAGCCCTAAACCTTTATAACCTTGTTTAGTGACCATATTATATCCAGTAGTGTACATATTATGTAAAGCTTCTACATGAGGTGATTCTTTATCATGTTCATGAGTAAAGGTTGCATAAGGTGGGATAATAGGCTTTGAAGAAGTTTCTTTACCCTTTCCTTTAATATCATCATGAATTGGAGGAGAAGGTAAATCAAAGAAATCCTAGACATCTGCATCCTGAGCTATAGCTTGAATCCCATCATAAGTATAGGAAGAGAGAGGATGAACAGATGGAGAATTAGGTATCGGATTAGGATTAGGAATATTAGGATTGATAGGATTAAGATTATGATTGATAGGATTAGGAAGATTAGGAGATGGTGTATCATCTACCAAATTCTTCACATAATCCAAAAGATTAATAAGGCCACCACATAAATCTATAATGAATGTTTTAAATGTGGGCAAACTAGTGTCGGTCAACTTCACAAAAGTATAAGCAAGAGAAAAGTGAAGGGTCATCAACATAATGAAGTGAATGATACTCTCATAAACATCATAGGTATTATAAAGAGATGCTAAAAGAAGAGTAATAAAGAACATAACTACACACCAAAGCATCTTAACAATAGCCATAGAAAATGAAATGCAAGAAATAGATTTGGATTTTATTGATTATATAGATTTTTTATTTTTTTTTTGTATTTTTGAACTTTAAAATGCAAGGGCATAAACTAGACCTAATCTAAAAGGCAATCTAACACCAAAAAGAAAGAGAGTAAGCTTGTCGGGTTCACCAAAATGAACAGTTGTAAAATGGAATCACCACTATTCAAATGTGTATGTTGTGTGTAATAAATGGGGGAAATATTAGATTCACTCCTAAAACCAAATTCCCAAAGGAGAGATCCAATTTGATCAACCAAAAAAGGGTAATGCACAATCAAATCAATCTATGGAGAATATGAAAGAGAGAGAAAAACCATATATTTCCTTATGGTAGAATTGAAGTGTTTAGAATTTGAAATAATTGATATGCATGTACTAACCTCAAATTAGGGAAAATCTAGAAAATGCCAATTTCTAATGTCTGTGTGTACTTTCAAGGAATTCTACAACTTGTTTTGGACTAGAAACACCAAGACAGAGAAAACCTAGAAATATTTTTCCAAGATGAGATCAGGTAGACTTTGACCCTCATAAAAGGTCAAAGGCTAGATTCTTTGTTTGAAGGTCGATTCTGATTTGTTCACAAATCTTGAAAGTTCATCGAAAAGGGTATCCAAATCCTCTCTCAAATCCAAAATTCCACACCTGTACCTACAAGAAAAAGAGGATTTTGTTGTTTATTTGAGGGGTTTTCCTTGGTCAAACCCCGGTTTGGAATAAACCTTAATATTGAAATTCAAATGGAGAATGCTAGCAAGTAGTAGAAGTAGATCTAACAATGAAGCTATGCAATTTGATAGATATGCAATTATATTTTGAATGTAAACATGTATATTGATATGAATGCTTGAACACAACAATGGAAAATCAAACCTCCATGATTGTATGCTTGGAATCCACCTTGAGGGAATAATGAATGGATCTAGAAGATGAACAAATGGATCTTGAAGGAAGATCACATGATGGCTAGATCTAGGGTTTGAATGATGAATCTTGAATGCTTGAATCGAATCCCTTCAATGGCTTAAATGCTTGAATCTTGATCTTCAATGGAGAACTTGGATGGAGAAGAGGACATGAATACTTGAATGGATTCTTTCTTGATCACCTTGAGAGCTTGAGAGATGTTCCCACAAAACTTGATTGCTTGATGGCAAAAGAAGATGTGAATGATGGATGATAAAATGAGAGAGGAAGGCCTCCTTTTATAGTGAACTAGGGCACAATCCTCTAGAGGGGACACCTTGGAGAATTAAATCCAAATTAGGTCCTAACCTTTAGAAAATATACCTAGATTAAATGCAGTTAAACTATTTACCATTCAGAAACCTGAAATAGCCAACCTGGAGGTGGGAAAACAAATATCCCTGAAACCCAACACCCAAAAATCAAGGAATTTGGAATTTTTAAAGAGGGGGACAAAATTAAGGTTGGGACTAAGCTATTCAAGATCAAGGTCGAATCTAACCTAGTCAGGATCAACCTCGATTTTGACCCTATGGGCCTAGATCCAGCCAAAATCAGGACAGGAGGTCCCAGGGATGCCCAAAGACCTAGAAATGATACCCAAATAAGACAGAATACCAGGGATAGGCATAAAATCCTATGATGAGTGTGATGAAGGCTAGGAGGACCTATTTCTAAGTCCTACCTAGAAAATCAAGCCATTGAAGAGGGAATTTAAGGAGAATCCTTGGGGTCCTAACCCTAATTTTAGCTAAAATGAAGCAGAAAAGAAGTGGAAAGTGGGGAGAAAGCCAGATCAAAGCATATATCAATTCAAGGCATCTGATATGACCCCAAACCACTTAGTCAGAGGGATAAATGCTCTTAACATGGAAGTGCTTCCATTTTAAGATGATACAATTAGTGCTAATATCATCAGTCTTTTGGTCTATAAATTGCCTCTAGAGCTCAATTTTTTTCATTCTACGATTGAAGTCTTTGAAGAACACTCTACAATTAGCTTTCCCTTGTGCATTTTTTCACTATCTATTTGCATATTTTGTGTTTTTTTTATATTTCAAGGTTGGTTTTTTTTGTTCTATCTCATTATATGTTTTCACTTAAGGTTCATTAGATTTTAGGTAGTAGTCATTATTCAAAACCCTAGTCTAAGGGTTTGTTCTTTTGTCACCATCAATTTTTGAATATTCACAATCCCTCCCACACCAAAAACTAGAAATGATCCATCAATCAACAAAAATGGCTAATTACCAAGAAAACATGGGATTTCAACCTTTCATAGTCTGTATAATTCTTTTCACACCCCAAAACTGTTGATTTTTTACAAACACTTTGGCTCTTCGCATCCATACAATTTCTTCACACACTGCAATCCTAATTCTCCAAAAATTTCAATTCCTAACTACTCTTCTAAATTCTTCACACTTTCTCTTTGATGTACTTTTGTATTCCTTATAATCTATTGCATCCTGACACCCCACATCATCGAAAGCCCTCAAAATTGTTTTTCATGGTTTGTGGCCCCATTTTGTTTTTTAATCTTTACTGTGCATAATTCTTTGAACTATGAAGATCAATAATACTAAAAATATCAAAGACTAGGTTATATTAATATTTTTACCAATTTTCTCAATTTATTTTGGTTTTTTTGGATCTTTTAGGGTCTTAATTAGAGTCCTTGAGATAGATTAAATTTTAACACTTCCATAAAATATTGATGACAACTACATTCATGTGAGATAATCAAATATATCGACCCCAAAGCTCATGAAAGAATTCTTTTCAAGATACCATGCCCATCCAAAATGGACAATCTCTAGAGTGACGTAATTGACACCGATATGGGCATATGGATTGGGCCACATTCCTGACCCATTGTGCTCAAGATAAAAAATATCTCTTGATTTTACCTCACTCATGTTGGTGGGGTTACTCAATGCAAAAATTCACTTAATTTCTATTTTATCTCAAGATTTAATTCTAACACTAGGTGAGAATTATGTTGATGATGAAAAGGTGGTGAAGAACAAGACTAGAGATATTGTACTTGACCTCTTGTTAGATATTATTGAGGAGCTCTTCCACTTGCAAAATGTTGATCATTATTACCTGATCACTACTCATTTAGGTGTGAAACGGATACTAAGGAATTTAACAATATAAACTATGTAAGATAAGTTCATTAATTAACCATTCTAACACTAAACATTTAATATACAAGCACTACTACATTTGGGGCCAAATTTCGATAGAAGTTTTTGACAGGTAACTTTTTATTACGAATTTTTTGTTTTCTTTTTGTAATAGGCCCCGATGGTGTTAGTATTCCGATTGGTGTTTAATTGACCATCAAAATTCTCATAGATTCAGGGTATAGATGAAAAAAAAAGGTGAAACGACCTCATCATTTTTATTTCGATTGGATAAAGGAGAAAGAGAAGGAGTGAAAGCTATGCACGAGAGAAGGTATGTGATTTCTTCATCTTTCAAACCTCTGGCATCATATTTGAATGCATTGCATTTTATTTGATCATGAATTCTCTTTGAAATGACCACATTCTACTAGTGTCATTCCCTAGCCCATGCTTTAACTCTATTATTTGATGTTATTGGTGCTTGTGCTCAAGAATATCCATTTTTTTGAAATGTTGACTATGGTTATCAAATGGATAGCTTGTGAGCTTCTAGCTAGGCACCATTTGTATATTTGATAGCTTAGGGCATAAAATGTATATTGTATCATTGATATTTGAGACTTTGACAAAAGGAAATAGGACTAAGAATAATTTTGATTTAGTCTCTCTATTTTGATCCCTAAGTGGCTTACAACCCTAGAGAAGTATATGCAGATTTATGGATGTAGTTGTAGGATACATAGCAGCTAATAATTCACAAGAAATCCATGCATCCAATTTGAATAGCAATTAATACAAAGAAATAGGGTCCTCCAATGGTGCAATCATCCAGACCTTGAATGTCCCCTCAACCAGTGACCTTTCAAAACTAGGTTATCATGCAATTAATGAGTGATCCTTCATTCTCCTGGTGAGCTTCTAGCTAGGTGCCATTTATATATTTGATAGCTTAGGGTATCAAATGTATATTTTATCCTTGATAGTTGACACTTTTCTAAAAGGAAATAGGACAAAGAATGATTTTGATTTAGTCGCTCTATTTTGATCCCTTAGTGGCTTACAACCCTATAGAAGTATATGAAGATTTATGGATGCACTTGCATGATACATAGTAGCTGATAATTCACAAGAAATCCATGCATCCAATTTGAATAGAAATAAATAAAAAGAAATAGGGTCCTCTAATGGTGCAATCATCCAGACCTTGACTGTCCCCTTAACCAATGACCCTTCAAAACTAGGTTATCATGCAATCAGTGAGTGATCCTTCATTCTCTCGGTCTTCCCTACATCCAAACATATTGGAAATACACAATACAATGATAAAAAGTCTTTCAAAATCCCCCTTCCCTAAAGGAACACTATAAACTATCCCTTCCACATAGAATTTCACTATTTTGTGAGTGGATTGTGTAGGAATAGTTAACATTAAACAAGGAGCAAACTCCTCAACACATCTTGGAAACCATTGAATTTAATAATAAATGAAACTTAACACCAACACTATTCCTTCCATAGTTGTAGGATACATAGTAGTCGATAATTCACAAGAAATCCATGCATCAAATTTTTATAAAGATATCCTACTAATCAATAGGAATTTTCTTGAGATGACCAATGATTATGCATTTTAATGGCAGTGTGCTAGTTCAAAAGGATAATATAAATTTGAATTTTTTTTTTCTAATTTTCTCAAACTATAAATGTGGTTAAAGAGAGAATATTATGTGGAAAACCCACAAACCAAGCTAGCAAATGATTGTACATCAAATTATTCCTATATTCATTGAATTATTGCTATGCTTCAACTACCTAACCTTTGAGCTTCATCTAGAGGAATGTGTGGCTTTAAAATAGAATTACTTCTTGGGCCTTACAATAGGGTGGAATATGATCAAGATTTGTTTAGGCTGTATCTTTGATAGTCCCATTGTTAGATTCTTATAGTTCATGGTTTGAACCTATTATGGTTGTGTAAGGGATTTGTAGATGCTTTTTCTAACATAATTAATGGACACCTTGATTGGAAAAACTGGTTGTTGGCTATTGTACACATGAATCATATCTATCAATGGTTCTTTGTGTTCAAGAATTCATTGATCAATCTTTGAGATTTATTGACCCAACTTGAAAAGTGTGATAAAAGATATAGTGACTGCTATCTTTTCCAAGTGTTTTGTGGGTGCCATTATCTTCTAGGAGTAATTGCTGGAACCAAATTATGTTCTTTGCCGCTAGTAAATATTGCAAACACAATCATCTTCTTCATGAAGGGTTTCTTCCATCCCCATGAGGCACTATTTCATGGTTTCCATTCCCTTGTAGTATAGTGAGCCTAATTTAATACAAGTGTGCACTATTTTGGGATCCACAATTTATGGCCCCTACACTGTGCTTGTTAGCCTAATTAAGATAGTCCTACATTTGCATATAATAAGAGGCCAACATGAAACAAACATCCAGAGGTTAGGGGGTTGTTCCCTATCCATAATTTATTATTTAAGTGCTAAGTGATGATGGGTATATCGTGTAATTCATACCTACTGTGTCTCTTTCTTTCTCTCCACATTTCACATTAGGAGTATATGCTATAAAATACTAATGAAATCAACTATTGGTCAAATCTAATCAAAATTTCAATATAAAGATTAAAATAGATCTTGAAGAAATATGGGAACCATTTTTGACAGATATTGTACAAACGAAGAGAATACTCTAAAGAGGAAATGCTTCAATGTGGAATAATTGAAGGACAATATTTTACTTTTATATGCACATCTGCAATGTTTTTGATATATTTCTAAGATAAAAAAACCATAGAAAGAATAGCATATAGAAGAAAGTAAAGAATAATGATCATGCTTTGAGATATTGTGGAAACTTAAAGGAAAAAATGCTTGGTGGGTTATCATGCAATCAGTGAGTGATCCTTCATTCTCCTGGTCTACCCTACATCCAAACATATTGGAAATACATAATAAAATGATAAAAAATCTTTCAAAATCCCCCTTCCCTCAAGAAACACTATCAACCATCCCTTCCACATAGCATTTCACTATTGTATGAGTGGATTGTGCAGGAACAATTAACATTAAACAAGGAGCAAACTACTCGACACATCTTGGAAGCCATTGAATTAAATAATAAATGAAACCTAACACCAACACTATTCCTTCCATTCACTTCTACCAAGAATAAAGAATTTAATCCATTCAACATTACATATAATCATTACATAGTTACATTTCCTGACTGTGTAAAGGAACAGTCCTGACCAAAACAATCAAAAATACTTTCACCCTTGCACAAGCTATTCCAAACTTCAAGTAAAATGTGGAATATGCTATATAAAATCATTCATATTCATAGTAACCATTTGAAGGATCATTTTTCAATGGACCCTCTGACTGTACCCCTGTGGCAAAGAAAGGAAACCTCAAAATAGAGAAAGGAAACTTAGTAAAACCAGTCTATGCCATTGTTTGTGAGGGAAACTTAGTCACGACATCAAGTATCATCTCATCATGGTCTATTCACCATGTTTCAACACCCCATTCACTATGATCTATTCAACTTACACCATTCTTCTTCTCTAGGACTCAAAGGCTTGAAACAGTATATAAAGTAAAAATTCATGAAAAACTAAAGAAGACCTGCTATTTGTTAGACAAATACTCATTGTCCCCCACAAAAAACTAAGTAATAACTACCCTACCCTTAATTTTTTTAACAATGCATCATATTAGATAAAGTAGGTTCTATCACACATGGTATGAACTCTCTTCAAACTCACAATATGTTGCATATGTAGTACAAAAATCATGAGATTCTAAAGAATGCCTCACTCTTAATGAGTTATAAACATGCCATTGTTTCAGTTTTGCTTGTGAGTTATGCTAATTTTTGTAAACATGCCATTGGTTTAGTTTAGTGTATTCATTTTTGTTAGATAAATCTTCATTGTCTTCTGATTTTCTTCTTTATATAGTTGCATGTATTAATTGGCCGACAAATAAAGAAGCATTTAGACAATCAAAAGACAATGAAGATAGTTTTAAATGCATCTAACACAATCTTTTTTTACAAAACTGAACCAATGGCATGTTTACAACAAAGAAATAGAGTGATAATAATATGCTAAAAATTGTATTATGTTTAATACATGCCAAAGGACCAGTCCCAACAATTCTTAAATATACTTTATCTGATATGATGAATTCTTAAACAATTAAGGTTGGAGTAGACATAGTTATCATAGTTTTTTTGTGTGGTACAAGGAAGATTTGGCTGATGAAGAGTGAGGCCTTCTTTAGAATCTCATATAAATTTGGCTGATTAAGATGAGAAGAAAAACACAATTCATTAGTTAAAGGTTTCAATTTCATGTATTTTTTCTCCTATTTATTAGGTTCATGAGTTGAAGGTTGAATGTAAGAGTCTTATAATGTTGTGTTACCTTTGGATCTCAAGTTTTTGATACTCCTATGATGATCTTTCTCAACAAGCATTTTATTCTATTGTTGTTTTTTGAATAACATACTAGGAAAATATAAAATTATGTACTTCTATAGTACAGTGAACACAAAATTGAAGCATCAAACAAGACTTGATCAAGTTGTAGGTGGAACATGCACTCAAATAGTAAGTAATGTAGAATAAAAAAATAAGTAATCTATTGTGTCTACATTTTGTTATTTCTGAGATTACATCCATGTTCTATATTCATAGAATGGTTCAAAATTGAAATTTACAATTTGATAAAAGTACCGACAAGTGTTTTCCCTACACCCTCAATCAACAACTTGCCTCCATTTTATTTTGATTTACAAACTACTATATTATTTGAATATCTTTTTTTCTTGCCACAATAGGAAAGAGTTTGAGGTGGAAGACTATAATAATAGAAGTGTTTCAATTTGGTATACTATACTACAACATCATTTCATAACTAAGTTTTCAATTTCTATATATAATTAGGTTATAGATAATCTAAGTCAAGAAGGATCATGTCAGACAATCCAAGTGAAGAAGGTAATGGGGATGCAATCAATAGATTGTGGTCGAACTTTAAAAGAAAAGGCAATGGAAAATGTTATTGTCCCTGCAATATTTGTAAGGGCTTAAACATTAGAAGATTGCTAATCAAAATAGCTAAGAGACATTGTAGGGATAATGGTCACATTGAAGGAGGGTTTGATTATCATGAATTGGTAAGTTTTTCATTATATTTATTTAACAATTAATATATATATGAAATACACTTGATGATGAGATCATTATCATGGTTTATTTGTATTCATCATTTTTATATAGGTCAACCTCCCTAGGGGAGTATGTGATATGGACCATGGAGGTGTGAATATTGAGAATATGGCTTTGGAAGTGGAGGATCATGGAGGTGCGAATATTGAAGCCGAAGATTATGATCCCATGGAAGATGACGATGATGCACCACATGATGGTACTAATACGTTGATCCATGACACATTTGATATTGGCACAACTAATGATGATGATCAAGATGATGTTGATGTCATCCATGATATACCTCTACTTGAGAAGGCATCCATGCCCCTTTACGAAGGCTCACAAACAACTCTTCTCTTTATTGTATTATTGTTCCTGAACTTGAAGGTTATGAGTAGTTTATCCAACACAACAATGTCACGTATGCTAAGGTATGTCATATATGTCATTATAGTAATTAAATGGTGAAACATGTACCATAAATATTGTTAATATTAACAACTTATATTTTTTTCTACAGATTGATAGGTGAGTTCTTGTTACCACCATCAAACATTCTCCCTCGCTCATACCAAGAATTATGTGCCACTATGAAAGATATTGGAATAGAGTATCAAGCAATAGATGCTTGTCCCAATGATCATATTAGTTATCATAAAGAACATGAATTTGCAATAGAATTCCCAGAATGTTATACGAGTAGATATCAAATAGATCAAATAACAAAAAAGGTGCCTCACAAGGTTCTTTGTTACATCCCCATTATACCACATTTGCAAAGATTATTCAAGTGTAGTAGCTTGGCACAATTTATGGATTACCATGCATGTAATAGGAGTCGAGAAGAACATTATTTAAATGCTTGCAGATGGTTCTGTATTTAAGGATATAGAGGAAAAGTGGCTGCACTTTATCAAAGAACCTCAAAATCTCAAAGTTTTAATGGCAGTGGATGGTGTCAATCCATTTGGAGAGCTAAGATTTGTTTACACTATTTGGCCTATTTTTTTCATCAAGAATAACATTCCTCCATGGATGTTAGTAAAGAGGGAGCACATTAGGTTGGAAATGATTATTCCAGGTATTTGATCATGTAATAGCTATCTACATGTAATTATAAATCATGTAGTAAAATTGTCACAATAATTATATAATGTTGTTGTTCATTCAACTAGGTAAATACCAAGTTAAAGATATGAATTTTTCTATTGAGCTTCTTATCGACGAGTTGGCGGAGTTATGGAAAGGTGTCACTATGTATGACATCTCTAGAACAATAGGAGACATACAATTTCAATTCCATGCAATGCTTATATGGACAATACATGATGCCCTAGGGCTAACACATTTTTCTAGTATGTTATGGTGAATTCAAGTTGCACATGATAATTCTAAAAATAAAAATTAACATATTTAATCCAATTGTATCATTACCTTGTAGGTCTTCAAACAAAGGGAAAATTTGCATGTCCAGTTTGTGGTCCAAAGATGAAATCTCCTCATTCAAAAAGTTTAGGAAAGAAGGTGTTTGATGAGCATAGACACTTTCTCCACAAAAATCATAACTATCGAATTACCGAAAAACATATTTTCAATGGGAAAGAAGAGACTACATCTAAGCCACAGAGAATGATACCTCACCTATGGAAGTTGGAATACAATAGAATTAATCATCAAGGTATTACCATTCTACCTAACAATTTATGTTTGGAATTTATATATTTTTATTGTGTAATTCAATGGAAGAAGAAGATTGCAAACAAATAGAAGATGATGTAGATGATGATCATGAACAACAGTTAGTCAATGATGTTCCTGATGCAACTTTTCTTGAAGAAGAAGAAGATGATGACGATGATGATGCTACTGATGATGATGATGATGCTACTGATGATGACGATGATGATGATGGTGGTGGTGGTGGTGGTGGTGGTGGTGGTGGTGGTGGTGGTGATGATGATGATGATGATGATGATGATGATGATGCCTTTGATGAAGACGATGACAAAGATGATGACAATGATGGTGGTGGTGATGATGTTGACGTCAACGATGATCATGGAAATTAGTTGGATGAAGAAGAAGATGAATGACATGAATGAAATGTATAGTTATGTGATCACTACTTAATCTATTTAATATTGATTTCTTGATAGAAATGTGTAGTTATGCAATCAATGCTTAATCTAATTAATTTGTGATGTACTTACTATGGGATGCTTATGGTTTTTAATGTACTTACTATGTGATTGAGTATACATATCATGAATTTTTTAGCTAACATTAGATAATTGAATTACATATGTAGGTACCCAGACTCCTTTCACGAGCATCCCACACAGTCTCATGGATCGACATGTATAAGCCAATACACCCTATAGAGATTAACGTATTTCACAATTTGCAAAATATCTCACATTACTTGCTATCTCTCTCATTTGATGGAGTGTAGGTAGTAGCAAATAGGTATTTTTTAGATGTGTCTTCCTCGAGTGAAGAAAGTGAGTCATTTAGTATGTCTGAATTAGGAAGATCAACTAGAGGTCAAAAGACTAGAAGGAAATTCAATAAAGACATGAAATTTTTCCCTACTCAAGGGGGGTCATGTTCTTATGATCATGAGAGAAAAGGTGACATCGAGGTTCCCTCTAGGTACCAAAATCTATAGAAATAGTGGGTCCCCAAGGAGCTTCCTCCAATAAACACTGATTTTAGTGTTAAAGGCAAGATATATTGTATTGCACCATCGTCAATACATGGTTTGGGCCTATTTTCCATGGATGGCATAAAGGTCTCTTACAAAAAAGTTATTGAATTGATGGAGTATGTTGGACCTTGTTATGATTACAAAAGTTGGATGGGAATTGTTCAATATAAAAAAGTATGTGTAGGTATGCACTCTCAGAAAATTATATTCAACAAAAAGACACTGAGAAAAGTAAAAGAGTGGCTATATACATTGACAGAAGGCCAAAAGCATCAGGGAATATTGTAGGTTTTATAAATAGCATGCAACCTTTGTGAACTATTAAGCAGCCCAATTGCATATTTGAGGTGTGCGAGGGAAATCATGTATTTGTATGTGTGATAAAATCAATAAGTACAGGGGAAGAGCAACTTATTGATTACAATTTGAATTGAATAGATACAAATGATGTCACTATCATTAGGGTGTAGGTACATACTATGTACCATTAAATAATTGAGTTTTTTTGCTAACCACATTTAGAGAGTCTCCTCACCATCCACCTCATCTCCATCATCATCTTCTAATGAAATTTATTAGTGTAGTCCTCTCTAATTATTGGTTAACTTTAAATAATAACACAGGACCACAATATGGAGCAACTACATAGTGGGGACAATGATGATCATACGTGCACTTCTTCCCAGCAGGTTAAACCTCTTTGTTATTGTACTACAAATTAGATAAAAGCAAAATTAAATAAAGTTTTTTATTATATTCTTTTCATCACTATTTTAAATTAATTCTAATAGTGTTAGTAATATTGTTGTCACAGACAAGTGGTTAGCAGAGAAAGGGAAAGGAACCCATAGTCCCTAAAGAGGAGTCCTTTGACGAGGACCTAGTTGTTGATTTGGGTGCTTGTGATGAGTCGGCCTCTACAATTATAAAATGCCTCCACAAAATTAGAAAAAGATTGGCTGAATTGGCATCTATATTCCCTCTGACTCTTGAGTCACAAAAGAGGGCAACTAAACTGATGAACCTATCTCAAAATTGACGAGTAAGTATTAATGTAATTTTTAATTATAAAAAAAGTTCAATAATAGTTTTTATGTTATAGTAGTCTTTCATGTCATTAAAAAATAAGTGGATGTGTTGCTTTTACATTTTTTTGTGTAATTTTGATCCTCAGGGCCATGATGAGGGTACTGCAGCTGGTTCAGGTAGATTGCATGTTGGACTATATTTTTTTTTACTCTCTAACAATATTGTCCATGCTAATCACTGGTTTTATTATGCTCTAACAATCTTATTCTTCAGCATGTGTCAATGATCATTTACTATCACCATCTCATACGATGGCAGGCTCAGATGTACTGCGTCCTAGAATGTCGGCAACATGTAACATGGCCATAGATGCCATGGCACCACCTACTTGTACACAAATTTTATTTTCTCTATCATTCTAGATATATGTTTATTTCCCTTGAAGTGTTCTTTCTTAGGGCCATTTCATAATCTATTCAATTTATGCAACAGGAGATGTAACACTTGATGGTGATTTTCTTGGATGTACTAGTATTGCTAGTATGGGAATGGTGAAGGATTGCATATTTCTTGTGAGGGAAGAAGAAGGATTTCCCTTGAAAATAGAAAAACTTTTAGGTACTTTAAAGATTGGACTTTTCTTTTACTATACAATCGTATGTTAATTACACCTTTCATTCAATATGAGAAGCTTACATCTATTGTATTCTTATTTTATACTATTATATCCTTTGACTAATGATCCCATGATTATTTTGTAGGGAATGATGTTTTTTATAGTAAACTTAATGATGAGTGTTTGCGGATATTCAAGCCCACCATTTGTATAGGGTGGAACATTATATCCGAACTAAAACCCCAATCCACTATTTTGATTTCATATCATTGCTAGGATAGTTATCATTACATCCAATTTTTTTTAATCTAACACTATTTTCTTTCTTAAAAGGTGGAAAACCCAAAATCAAAAGTTAAAGGATGATCTCGTAGAGATTATGACAAACATTTTAGGACCTCATGCATTTGAGAAGGGTAAGCTCCTTCAAATACCCGGGATATGTTTGAGGTATATTAGGGACCAGTACAGGTGTACATTAACCAAAAATCCATAGTACTAGTGGCCCCCTTGCATTCTTTATTTAGAGTTGAAATCTCTTATTCTGGATGCGAATGAGAAAACTGAAGTAAAAAAAGGAAATACACCACCAGAGAACAGAAGAAGGTATGTGATACTGTTAAGAATGTAATTGTGTACTAAATACTCTTCAAATTTATATGAACTAACATATTTCAATCTCTTCATAGATTGCCTAACACATCAAAGGCAACAAAGGCAAGATTGCAAAAGTAGGGGCAACACAAGCTAAGCTCTAGCAGTTATTCAAAACTTGTTGCACGAGTTGTAAGTGCTAATATTGTCAGAATTGAATGAGGAAAAATACAATCTGTAGATGGCTTTTAACACTGAAAATAATTCTTTGATCTTTAAATATTTATTTATAATTTGAAATCTTTTTTTGGTTTTGATGAAACAATAAAATAAAATTTGATGATACCAAGCAAAAATGTAGGGCACAGAGTTCAATGTAAGTCTCATAGAAGAGGACAAGAGAATTGGCTTCAAACAAGGCTATAAAGCCATGGCAGAAAGAATAAGAAATGCACAAGGTTCTACTGATGGATCCATCGTGGTCAGCTAAATAGATGATATTTCAAAGTTAATTATTTACCAATTAGTTTATTTGATGTTAAGTTCCAATATAAAGTAAGTAAATTTGTTTTACGTAAGAAAACAATGATAACATGAATGCATATGAAATTAAAGTGCAGCTTGCCTATTCTTACTGTACACAACCTATGTGTATTGATGACAATGAGGATGTGCATCACAGTAATACAAGTAAATATCTTAAATTGATTGGCGTATTAATACAAATTTAATTGCAATTGGTGTTTGGATTAATGTAACAATTTGTATTGCAGTTGTAGAGAGTGTAGAGGCCATTGTTAATGAGCATGTTGAGGTTGAGGCCGAGGCTAGACAAACTGACCTCGATGTTGATGATGTGACTAGATCAGGTAAAGAGCTATACGATTATGGCCTGTAAAGTATTGAAATACTTTAAAATGTTTTTAATGTTTTTAATTATAATAAAATGTTTTTAATTTAACCCTTTTATATGTTATTGTAGATGACCCCCCTTTGCATCAACAAAGAACTAGGTGTGCATTGAGATATAATGAGAGGGTAGATGATCATGATGATGATATCAATTCTCATCTTAATGATTACATCTTAAAAAATAGAAATCAAAAGAAAAAAAAGAAATGATTGTCATCTATGGACCTTAATTGATAATGACTAATTTTTATATGCCAATGAATTTAATTATGTGGTAGTGAATGTTCATAAATTGTATAATGTGTTAATGAATGTCACATTTTATTAATGTGTGAATGAATGTTAATGAATGTTATCATGTGATAATTAATGAATGTTACATTTTATTAATGGATGAAATAATGAATGAATGTTAGATGTTAACGGGGAATTCAGAGTGATTTTAGGGGGGGGGGGGGTGTTGGGGCCAAATGAGCTTCCACCTTCACATGGTTGGCCCTATTTAGTATAGAATATAAAACTATTCTCCAAACAGACTGAAGCTCAATAAGTTTTTTCCTTATATAGGGTCTCAAGTGTAGCTTTTATCCCACTCTCAACATTGCAAGGCTTCAAGTGGTGTTTTGATATTCGTTTCTCCATCTCCCACTGACATCTTGTCTTTCTTCTAAGAACTCTCACCGAGCTCTGATACATGGATGAGTAGAAGATGTCCCTTATAGGCTACACATATATAATATGGTAGATCTAGGGAGTAAATATGCTACAACATAGAATGAGTCAACTTGAATTTATAGTTTCTTCATTCACAATGAAAATTCAAATTACAAGCCATATTTTAGATTTAATATTCATATTCATCTTCATCGTGATCATAGCCATCATAGTCAGCATTTGGTTCAACTTCATTTGAACAACACTCCATGTCGGGTAGCATTATAAGGCATGGAGTGTGGTCATACCCATGTTACCATGATAATGAGTTAGCCTATAAAATTATGAATAAAATACCTCATGTATCATATTTATAATACTGCAGGTGCACCTGGGATTGGCCCAGGAACCCAAGTTCCTACCAAAGGAACCCAAGTCAAACCCAGAGGAGAACAAAAGTAGAATCAAAACCCACTGTCAAACAAAGAACTAGATAACTTGGATTTTTTCTAAATCAAGTTTATTTCTGAAATCTTCTCCAATTCCAACTTGATTATTCCATATTTTGTTTTCCAACTTTCCTTCTTCCTCACTCCAAATTCAAGGATCACCACCCATGAATTATGTTGTTATTTCCTTTTACTAATTGTGCTATTTCAAGGATCACCACCCATGACTTGGTTAAGATGATGAATGTTGTCAATGCCTTTATTACCAAGGAATCACCGCCCGCCATTAATGAATATTAATGATCATTGTTTCCTAAGGGTAATCGTTGTTTGTGTATGTTGATCACCCAAGTCTTTGGCTATGATTTGCATGTTGTGAGGTTTGTCAGAAGTGGGGGTATGACATGCTGGTTGGATTATAACATATTGACACTTACACCATGAAGAAGATAAATGATTAAATAGAAAGAGAGGATCAACTGAACCATCTTGTGGTTAGTCTATATCACAATGAGAAACAACGTCAAGACTCAAGAATCAAAACAATCAAAAGTTTCTTCAAGACCATGAATAATTAACAACATTCCCTCGGAAAACAAAACACTAATCTATATTATCATTAAGCCATAAAATATGTCTTTAAAGTTTAGAAGGATCACAAAAACTTTCAAGAAACATAGTACTATCCAAAACAAATACTCTCCAAATGATTATGATTATGTTGATATTGATGTCTATAATTTATGTCTAATTATTATGATGATGTTGATGTTGATGTTGATGTATATAATTTATTTCACTTACTAATGCTTTCCTAGATTGAATTTTGAATTACTAGGCTGGAGAATGCTTTCAAAGTTTAGGGTTTGTTCTACATGATACTCTTAGTTACAGCTCAAATGCAGCTCAACATATTTTTGATTCTGGGAAACCCACTCCAAAAAATTCATCTGCAGGTGAAATTTAATGCTGTGAATCTTGGCATTGTTAATGTTATTACTTTTCCTCACGTTTCATATTTGTGAAAATTTTTCTTGGCACTATCTTCTTTTTCAATTCCTATATTTGCATCTTTTTAGATCATTAACTTAAGCATTACATGTCTTTGTTCAAAGTTTATTCTAACACTATATTATATCTTATTCTTATTACAATGTTATTTTTTGTGGGGCAGGAGGTCAATCTTCATTGTCTTCATTGTGGGGGAGAGTGAAGGTTTCTCTGACAAATAGCAGGTCTTCTTTAGTATCTTATAATAACATGCTAAACTGATTATGGGCATTTAATCTACATTACTAATAGACTAGGCATATTATTACTGTGCTTAATGTTCCATTTAAAAGCATTTAACACAAAAATCAAATTTACAAAACTGAACCAATGGCATGTTTACAAAAAAGATGTGTTGAGGAGTTTGCTCCTTGTTTAATGTTAACTGTTCCTGCACAATCCACTCATATAATAGTGAAATTCTATGTGGAAGGGATGGTTGATAGTGGTCCTTGAGGGAAGGGGGATTGTGAAAGACTTGTTATCATTGTATTATGTATTTCCAATATGTTTGGTTTGAGGGCAAACTAGGAGAATGAAGGATCACTCACTGATTGCATGATAACCCAATTTTGAAGGGTCACTGGTTGAGGGGAGAGTCAAGGTCTGGATGATTGGGCCATTAGAGGACCCTATTTATTTGTATTAATTTCTATTCAAATTGGATACATGGATTTCTTGTGAATTATCAGCTGCTATGTATCCTATAACTGCATTCGTAAATTTGCATATACTTCTCTAGGGTTGTAAGCCACTTAGAAATCAAAATAGAGAAACTAAATCAAAATCGTTCTTTGTCATATTTCCTTTTAACAAAGTCTCAACTATCAATGATACAATACATTTGATTCCCTGAGCTATCAATACAAATTACACCTAGTTAGAACCTCGCAGGCTGTCCATTTGATAACCACAGTGAACATTTCAAAAAAATGGATATCCAAACATTTGAAAACCAATGGCATGCTTACAACAAAGGTCTAATAGAACTGCCAACAATTCTTAAACATACTTTATCTGATATGATGAATTCTTAAACAATTAAGGTTGGAGTAGACATAGTTATCACATATTTTGGTACAAGGAAGATTTGGCTAGGTCAAGTCTTCCTTCGTGCTAGCAGTCTACAGTATTAGACCTTTATTAATAATTGATAATATCAGATAACTAGTATATTTAAGAATTGTTGGGACTGGTCCTTTGTCATGTATTAAATAGAATAGAATTTTCAGCATATTATTATCATTCTATTTCTTTGTTGTAAACATGCCATCGGTTCAGTTTTGTAACTTCACTGTTGTATGGGTGGATTATGCAGGAACAATTAACATTACACAAGGAGAAAACTCCTCAACACATCTTGGAAGCCATTGAATTTAATAATAAATGAAACCTAACACCAACACTATTCCTTCCATTCACTTCTACCAAGAATAAAACATTTAATCCATTCAAAATTACATATAATCATTAGATAGTTACATTTCCTAACTGTGTAGAGGAACAGTAATGACCAAAATGATCAAAACTACTTTCACCCTTGCACAAGCTATTCCAAACTTCAAGTAAAATGAGAAATATACCATATCAAATCATTCATATTCATAGTAACTATTCAAAGGATCATTTTTTCAATGAACCCTTTGACTGTACCCCTATGGCAGAGAAAGGAAACCTCAAAATAGAGAAATGAAACTTAGTAAAACCAATCTATGTTGTTGTTTGTGAGGGTACAGTCATGATAAGTGCCTCTCAAACCTCTCCAAACAAGTAAGATTGTCTTTAAATACTTTATTGATCTCTTCTAAACATTAACAAAATCAAACCTACATTTGAATCCACACACAATAACCCAAAATGAAGGTTTTTTTATCCTTTAATGAATCTCAGTCACTAGTAACACATGGACAGTCAAACCAGTAGTCTCCAAAGCATTCAATAACTGACTAGATTGTATTTAATACACACCAAAGGACCAGTTGTATGAAATTTTCAATCACATAGCACTTCACTCTTATAGGAGTGGATTGTGTAGGAATAATTAACATTAAATAAGGAGCAAACTCCTCAACACATCTTGGAAACCATTGAATTTAATAATAAATGAAACCTAACACCAACACTATTCCTTCCATTCACTTCTACCATGAATAAAACATTTAATCAATTCAACATTACATATAATCATTAAATAGTTACATTTCCTGACTGTGTACTAGAGGAACAATCATGACCAAAATGATCCAAACATTTGAAAATAGTGAATCGATATACTTGAGCACAAGCACTAATAACATCAAATAATGGAGATAAAGCATGGGCTAGGACATGACACCAGTAGAATGCGGTCATTTCAGAGAGCATTCATGATCAAATAAAATGCAACACATTTGAAATTTGTGGTTGAATATGATGCCAGATGCTCGAAAGATGATGAAATCACATACCTTATGTTGTGCTCATCTTTCTCTCCTCTATCCAATTGAAATAAAAATGATGAGGCTGTTTCAATTTTTTTTTTCATAGCCAAATCTTCCTTGTACCACACGAAGAACATGCCATTGGTTCAATTTTGTAAATTTGTTTTTTGTGTAATTAGTAATTGGTAGATTATGTTAGCACCTTGAAAATTTTCATGGCTTTAGCCCTTTTCTTCTAGTCTTTGTAGTTGTTTTTTGTGTCTCTGGCATAAACCCTTAGTTCAATTTTTTGAAAAACTAGTCATTGTATTGAAAGCCCTTTGTAATCCCCTAGCACAGTTCTATTTTAGTGTTACTTTTTGGGCCACTTAAAATCCCTTTAGCACATGTGCTTAATTGTTTCCCCCTTTATCACATGATCATGTGAACCTTTTTCATGTTACGCGATCTTGTAACTAAAGGTTTTATTTTCCCTGACGGCCTTTAATTTTCCTAGGTCTTAGCGTTTATTTTTCCTAT
Organism: Chamaecyparis obtusa; assembly: GCA_027943335.1. Taxonomy (NCBI): domain Eukaryota; kingdom Viridiplantae; phylum Streptophyta; class Pinopsida; order Cupressales; family Cupressaceae; genus Chamaecyparis; species Chamaecyparis obtusa. The sequence goes on from BSBK01008518.1 coordinate 221,182, forward strand.
GTTTTCGGCCTTAATTTCCTTCCTAGGCCTAGCTTTGACACCATCTTGATCCAATGGTTGTTGTGAAAGTGCAAGGGTTTTGTTAGAGGCTTGCACTTTTGTAATGGTCATTGATTCATTTCCATGACGTAACCCTTCATGCAAGTGGGTCCAAAATTACATGTAAGCATAGTTGGTGGTATATGATTGGTCCATGTATTAACATGGTGGCAGTTGTCAATGGGACCTAGATTTTGGATGTGTCAGAGGGTCTTGACATTGTCAGAAAATCAACAATGGGTGCATGATCTTATGAGATGTGTCAGAGGTTTAAGATCATACACCGACCGTTGATTCAATCTTTCTCAGAGGAGATAAAATGTGGCGGGTCCACATGCTAGGTGTGCTGATTTGGTAGGCTATGACTGGTCCATGGGTGGTGACTAGACATGCTATCAGTGGGGCCAAGTTTTTCAAGGTTTAGTGGGTTCTAACACCTACAGAGTATTAATGGTCGACGTGTAATCTGATGGGTTTTTTCTGACACTCGTGATCTTAAGACAACCGTTGATCTGTCTCGGTGTCAGAGGGTTGTCAGAGAAGGGTAAGATTCTTCATCCAATGGTTGTCTCGTGATCTAAAAGAATCTTGATGGTCTATGCGAAGATGAGACAACCGTCGATCTTCTTGATGTGGGCCCATAAAGTTTTCTCAGTCTTTTGGTGGTCTTGACAAATTGGTTTAGCAGCCCGATAAGATTACAAGGATTTCGCTCATTCACGAAGAAAAGTAGTAGAGTTATAAAAGGATAGAGATTTAGTGAACACTATGTTTGCATAATCGCTAAAGTATCTGGTGGTAGTATAAAGTATTCCATGAATGACCCATTCCCTTCAGTCGCCAGTTCGCTAAATAAGGATCGGGGTTAGTTATTTCCCTTTGACCGCTAAGTCGCTGAGTTAGATAGTGGGTTAAGATTTTATTCTATGAATAGGAAAGCCATTGTCACATGGTCACTAAATGTAAACTAGGATTTCTATAGAGTTTAGACAAAAAGACCTGCGAAAGGGAGAGATCGAATGGTCATGATATAAAGTTGGTCCAGGTTTAAATTATGACCGTTGATTTTCTACTAGTGCTTGTAAATGACCATTATGATTCAAATTCAAATTTGAAGAGGGTTTCTCAGTGATAGAAAGGACCATTATTGAATGCTTTCATGGCCAAATTTGATTTGTTTGGTGGCGCTTGCCATTGCAGTGTGGTCCAGGGTGTTCCATGATCATCTGCAAGGTGTTGTACTATGATCTTTATGCTCAAGACATGTTGCAGGTGGCTGAATAGGTTGACATTTTGGGTGTTTCTATGGTTCTTAGTACCTTCTCAGAGAATTTATCATGATTGTGGATCACACCAAGATTTTCTTTCTCCTGGTTGCCTAGGTTTCTTCCCTTGTAATAAATTTTTGACCATTTCTAGTGGGTTTAGTGGGTGAAACCCTAACCCCAATCATCTGTAGCTTGTTGCAACCTGTTTTGGGTTTCCAAGATTAATAGGGTGTATATAGTCCAATATTTTTGACTTAGTGCGACTTCCAAAACTTTCTTTTGGTCCCTAGTTGTTGATGGTATTATACTAAGCAAGGAGAGCTTGAATTTAGGGTTCTGTTTCTCTTTGCATTTTGTTGTCTTGGTAATGTATTGATTCTAAAAATTAATGAGAATACACTCAAATTCCTATCTCAAATCTCTGATTATCTTCTTTTTTTTATTGTGGATTCATATATGTTAAGGTGATAAAGTGGATTAGCATATGGTAAACAAAGAGTATTGTGAGATCAGCTTGGAGTTCCTAACAATGTTAGGATTAAAGCCTTTACGGTGATTTCAGTGAGTTCATTGTAAATTTGGAATTTGATGATCATATTTGGGAGTGAGGGGAGTAATAGGAAAAGCACTTACTTTGAGTGTATGTGTATTTGAGTTAAGGTTTTAGGTTGATATATGTTATTAAGTGACTCTTTGCCCTAGGATAAGGCATTGATCTATTCTTTGGAGCAGTCCATCATCATCACACACACACACACACAAATTAAATGATAAAATATTTCAATTAGTTAGTAAGGGGTATAGTTGTATATTGTTTTGAGACTCCTTTGGAGAAGTGAGTCAAGGGTACACCCACCTGAGCATTTAGGCTCAAAGTGTAGGAGGATCTCATTGTTGATCCTTGTTAGTTGGCCCTCTTCCTTGTAGACTTTGGAGTGGTGATAGAGTCAAAGTTATATTAAAGTTATCCATCAAAGTATAAATCTACAAGTTGAAGATCAAAGGGAACTCCCAAAAAAATGGCGACTCTGCTGGGGAGACTCTAGAGATAAAAGTTTTCAAAGTGCAATCTTGTTTTCCTGTTGTATTCAGTTAAAAAATTTCCCACTTTGGTGGGTGGCAACTCAAAGAGGTTAGAACCAGTGCTATAGACTATAAAAGATGGACAAGAGGAGGAATACTAGGTCCTTTGTTAGAAAAAATTCAGAGGTCACTCTAGAACAATTGCCTAGACAAGAGAAGAAGAGTTGGATCAGAAGAAATGGTGAGTCTACTAGTGCTCCCATAAGAGAACAAAGAAATATTAGAGGTAGAACACCATATTTTTTCTCAGGTGAGGAAGGTTCACAAGATAGAGTTTCTAGATCAGATGGTGGTCACTCTGAAGATAGATTTTATGATACCCCAGAGGCTGTATTTCAAGATAAGTGTCCATTTCCTACAGGTCGGGATGAACAAGCCAGAGAGATGCGTCTTGAGATTGATTTAGATCTTGATGAATATAATTTCAGAAGGGAGCCCATGAGACCAAGGCAAGTCCATTTCCCATATCAAAATCTCATTGATATGGATGTGTCATTAGGTTCTGATGACATTATGATAGACCCAGATGATTTAAATTCACTTAGATTATAGTTGGTAGAGCAGGATGCCATACATAAGAGATTACAAGAGGAGAGAGAGAGGCTAAAAAGGTGAATGCTCTAATAGAAAGATAGTCTCTCCTTAGAAAGATTAATGAAATGAAGGAGATAAACAAGATGCTTGCTTCTACTCCTAAGACTTTGCAACATGATGTCTTTGGTGATCTTGAAGCTTTGAGGAGTGAGCAGGAGCACTTATTGCAAGATCATGAATTTGATAAGGAGGGTCCTATGGTGAGATAGGTTCAAAGTTATGCTTCCCTCCCTAAAGATAAAGATGGGTGTGAGATCACTAGGCCTACTATTGCTACTGGTGAGAAAGGAAAGAAAAAGATGGTGGGACATCAAACAAGAAGATCACTGACAATACTAGGGGTCCCACTACCCAATTCAAATAAGGACATAGAGATAGAAAGAAGAAGAAAAGAAGATGAGGACCTTGCAATAGAACTAGAGAGGGCTGAAATTGAAGCCTCTATTGCAGAGAAAAGAAGAAAGATCTAGTTCTTGAGCGCTTCATCAACTAATGCTCTTGGTCCATCTACTAATGAACTAGGTATGCCATCTATGACTACCACTATTACACTTAGTAATGCTACTACTAGTTCAATTCCTTCTTCATCTACTAGGATAGGTGTTGATCCTAGACAATAGTTAAATGCACAAGTAGATGGAAATGTAAATGCAAATGTTGATCCTAGGGTTAACACTAGTTCAAGTTTTCAAAGAAGACCTATGCAATTAGAAGGCTATAGGCAAATTAGTTTTGATGGAATTCCTGGCTACCCGAATGCTTTTCCAAATGATATAAGAGATAAGGTACCTAAGTTTGCTGGTAACAATGCTATTAGTTGTGAGGAACATCTTAGGTTATTTTCTGATATGCTTAATGATTATGAGGTAGAGCATGAGGATGTAGTTATGAAATTATTTGTTCAATCTTTGGTGGAGGATGCTAGAGATTGGTTTTAGAGACTTCCTGATAAATGTATTGATACTTGGGATTCTTTTGAGAGATGCTTTAAAGAGTAGTATGGTGATAGGCCTAATGCTAGTTTCATGTTGAATGAATTCAATACCATAAGGAAAAATCAGAATGAATTTGCAGCTGAATTCAACATGAAATTTTAGAAGAGTATGCATAAGTTGTTCCAAGTTATGTAGTTAGATGACAATGTCTGTCTGACCACATACTTCAATGCATTTGATGGAAAGATGGGATACTTGTTGAGGGACAAAGAACCAAGAGCTCTTAGAGATGCTTTTAGGATTGCTGTCAATATTGAAAACAATATGAAAATATCAAGAAAATTGGGTGGGAAGAGACATGATCTGAAGTTGTTTGGAGACAAGAAATACAAAAAAGAAAGTGATAAGAATGTTGGAAATAGGAGGCAAGAAGAAGATAAATTGGATAAGGTGTTGAATGCATTGAAAGATTTGAAGGCACCTGAAAATAAGAACATCGGTACTCCTACCAATGAAAGGTCTCAGTTCAACAACAATTTCAATAAGCAGAATAGATTGCAGAACTACCCCTACAACACCCAATGGAAGGATGGCAAGCCTATTGTCCTTGCTACAAGATGAAATAATGACAGAGGTGTCCCTGAGCCTCTACAAAAGGCTTCAATAAATGTCATGGAGGACATACCTTGGTGTGTTGCATGCCAGTCTGCTTATTCTACAGAGCATTGTGTGGTTGCACATTATATGGCTACAAATCAAGGTTGTGGCAATGAGAAGATAGATTAAGATGATGTTGGATGCAACATGGCTACTTCATATCTAGGATATGAATATGATTTTGATTTTGATGAAGAAGTAGATGTAAATGTGAAGAGACACAATCAGGCCCTTTTTCATCAAGAGGTTTTTTCTGATAGTGAAGATATTGATAAGAAAACATGTAATATGAACTCTTCTTCTGAACCAGTAAATTTAAGAAGACCTTCTAGAGAAGAGATGGATAGGATCATTGCAGAAATGATTGCCCAAGTGCAAACTAGGGGCATGGTGGCAAGCAATACAAATGAGAAAGCTGTAGGAATGTTTATAAAGAGTACCAACTCTGGAGAGCCTAATGAGAACAAATCAAAAGGTGATCACATGGTGAAATTCAAGAATGTAAAAGGTAAGAATTGTGAGCCTAAGGGAGTTAGAGTTCAAAAATTTTCTAGTGAGATTGAGAAGCTAGTTAACACAATGGCTAAGAATGAAAAAATGAGGGGAGCCAATACACCTAATGTATCAGATAGGCAAAAGGATACTAAGGCTATGCAGATTGAGATTCCTTCCTCTGCTCCTATTGATATGTTATCTCTATTGTCCCAAATTATAGTCAAGGTTCCATTGTCAGAATTGTTGACGATCCCTGAACACAAAGATAGAGCTATTACATGGGTAGATAATGTTCATAATAATGATGTTGCATGCAATGGATCATAGGATAAAGCTTTGAAAGGTGTTTCTGCTCAGGGAATTATATCTCAAATTCCTCCTATATATTTGGACCATTCTGTCAATGCTAGCCTTGAAAACATTGATCCATTCATTTTAAGTGTCCTTCTGAATGGAATGAAACTAAGAAATTGTATGATTGATAGTGGTGCCTCTAATACTATCATACCTTTTAAGATCATGGAGAAGTTGGGCCTTAAAGTTGATATAGTTCAAGGAAGATGTTTTGCAATGGATCAGAGGGAGGTACCATTTATTGGGACTATCAATACAATGCCATATAGGTTGGCAGCATATCCAGAGAAAGAGTTAATAATGAGTGTTTTGGTGGTGGACATCCCTCCTCATTATGGGATGCTACTATCTAAAAGGTGGAGTGCTGCCATGGGTGGAAGTTTATAGTGTGATCTATCCTATGCCACTTTCAAGATTGATGATTAGTTTGTCAAGATTGAGCGAAAACCAAGAGTATGCCACATGATTGAAAGGAATATTGATAATGAAACTACATGTTTTGTGGAAACTGATATTGATGCTTTTAGGGTAGAGATTCCCATACTTGAGAAGGAACCTATTTTGTCACCTATCTTTGTTGAGGTAAGTGTTAATTTTGTGAAGTGTGATTTGTGGGTAATGTACTTTGATGGTGCAAATTGCAAGGATGGAGCAGGAGTAGGTATTTTACTTATTTATCCTGATGGAAACACCTACAAGTTTTCTTTTACATTGAATTTATTTTGTACCAACAATATAGCAGAATATGTGACATTATTGTTAGGATTGAGGTTGGCACAAAAACATGGTATTAATTTCTTAAGTGTTGTTGGTGATTCTGAGTTGGTGGTGTCCCAAGTCAGGTCAGTATATGCTTCCAAGAACAAAAGGTTAAAACAATATAGGAATGTAGTTTGGGATTTGATTGAACATTTTGATGCCTTCAATATTGAGTGGAAGGATAGGAGTAACAATAAGATGGCTGACTTGTTAGCCAATATTGAAATCAATCCCACTGATATTACATTTACTAGTATCTCTAAAGTTGAAATTCGGGCTAGGCCTAGTGTGCCAGACAATATTGAAAATTGGTAAGTTTTTTATGATGATAATGATATCTTAGAGTTTATGATTTGTCAGGATCAGTATCATGGTCAGGAATTTGATTGTTCAACCTTGGTTGACTCAGTAGAAGGAAAGGAGGTTGTCTTTGGCAATGAAGTTATTTAGCTTAGAACTAACAAGGTGCCCAAGGGGCTTGTTGTTTTGGAGACTGTCTTTGACAACAAGGATAGAGTTTAAAAGAATATCAAAGGATAAGATCATGCTGATCTAGAGGAGATAAATCTTGGAACACATGAGGCACCTAAGAAGGTATACATTGGTTGGGACATGTCTCACAATGTAAGAAAATCTCTAATTGAATTATTGAGAAAATTCAAGCATGTTTTTGCATGGTCATATGATGCCTTGAAGGCTTATGGAGAAGACTTATTGTTAGGAATAAATGAAAAGTATTTTGGCAGTCATTCTGTAGCAGTTGTTGTTGCATTCATGACTTGGATTGTCATTGATGTCAACACAGTGATATTCTGGATATTAGCAGGAAAGTAGGTACAGTTCTATTTTGCACACATGTTGTATTGTAGATTGGATTTTGCATAGTTGATGGTATGCTCTTTGGTGTGTTATTAACCTATGGTTAATAGCACAAAAAGAAATTCATTCATTTGTGAGAGTTATGAGCATTTTGGTAAAAATAGTGTTTAGACAGTGTTTCTGTGAAGCAATTTTTGGAAATCAGAGGATATCTCTTAGCTAGGATGGAATCTGATTTTGCACAGTTAAAGGGATGTTTGAGACTCATTAATGATGATGTGGTTCATAGTGAAAACTTTGAAGATATGTTTGGAGAAAGTTACAGTATCTGGAAGCTGACAATTTTATGTGAAATTTTGCGTAGCATGTAAAATTTATTATTTTGTAATTGAGGACCGACTCGTTTGTAATTATTTGAGCTTGGTATATAAGAAGGAATTTTTTCCTTGTTTCAATATGTACTATGAAGTTTGAGATGCAAATATATGCATGAAGTGAAGAAAAGAGCTAATTTAGTGATGAAGGAAGACTTGTGAGTACAGAGATCTGGAATTGTGATCTTGTGTAGCAGAGAGTGCAGTTTTGGCATAGTGTGAAGGAGGTAATATATTTCATATTATTCTATTGAATAATTATAAGATCTTTTGGACAGTGGGTTCAGAGATCTTGCCTTGAAGCTGTTTGGGCAGTGGGTCCTTCTGTCTTCCATAAACTCTTAACCGGGTTAGAATCTTTTAACGGGGATTCAAAATCTCCGAACAGGGATTTATATGTACTGAATGTATTTCATAAGACTCCTAACAGGGTCCATCCTCTAACAAGGAACTCTCATATTATTCCATCATTCCCACCGGGGTTTACTCTTTTCAAGAGGTTCCCTAGTCAACATATCTTGTGTTATTGTGCAATTGTGTATGGTTATCTTTCTATGGTTGATTAGTACATTGATTATATTGTTTAAAGAAGCTGAATGGTTAAATTATCTGATAACTAATTCACCCCCTTCTCTCAGTTATCTTGGGGATCTTTACTTTCTAACAATTGGTATCAGAGCAGCAGGTCCTTGAAAGAAATGTTTAACAACTTAAGGAGATCCATGGCAAATTTCAGAAAAGAAAGCCCTAAGTTTGATGGAGTAAATTTTGACACCTAGAAAGAAAAGATGAAGACTCATATATTATGTTTAGGACCAAGTTATTGGTTGATTACAAAGAATGAGAAGACTAACATTGAGGAAGACAATCTAGAGGCAGGAACTAAAGATGAATTAGATCAATTCATGTGTAACAGACTTGCAAGAGAAGCACTTTTGTCAGCACTACCAAAGAATGAATATAGTCAGGTAAGATGTTTGAAAACATCTCATGCAATTTGGAAAGCTTTACATTCTACTTTTGAAGGTGATGAACATGCAAAGAAGGCTAGATTACATAATTGGATTTCTGCATTTGAAGATATCAGAATGATGGAAGATGAATCTATTAGAAGCTATATTTGTAGAATGTCTAAGATTGTAATAGGAATAAAGTCTTATGGAGGTGATAAGATAGAGAATGAAGTGATATGGAAAATTCTGAGAACTTTGACACTAGTATTCAAGCAGACAACACAAATGATTGAACAAGTGATACCTTGTACATTGAACTTTTCAAGAAAGTCTTCTTGGAAGATTAGAAACAACAGAGATGAACTTGAGATTATCAGGAGAGCTACCTAGAATGGAAACAACATTCAGTGCTCTTAACATTAGACCTACAAGAAGTACTAGTGTGAATGGAGATTATGCTAGCAGTAGCAGATCTAAATATGAGGAAGATAAGAAGATTGAAGAAGGTATTGCATTACTTGTAAAAAGAAAACCAGATGGTAAGAAAATCTTTAAATGTTGCACTTGTCAAGAATATGGTCATTTTGCATCTAAATGTCCTAAAAGAGTTAAGAAGTATAGAAGCAACTTTAAACCTAGGAGATCTAAATAATGTTATTATGCAAATGATGAAGATCTTGAAGCAGGAATTGAAAAACATTTAAGTGACAGTGATAATGATAACTTTGAGGAAATAGGATTTGTAGCAATTAAAGAAGAAAGTTCTAAATCTGATAAAAGGGAAGAAAAAGCATTAGTTTCACAAGTTGAAAAGAAATCTGATTGGATTATAGATAGTGGTTGTTCACATCATATGACTGGAGATAAAAGAAAGTTTTTTAAGTTAGATAATTATGATGGAGGAATTGTTAGGGTTGGTAACAATGCACCTTGTTTGATTAAGGGTATAGGATCTATTACTCTTGATGGAAAGACTAACACTAATGATGTTTACTTTGTTGATGGATTGAGACATAATCTACTAAGCGTTGGACAATTGGCTGATAAGGGTTATCAAGTTTGGTTTTCTGAGAAAACTTGTGTGATAAAAGATAAAGATGGAAATCTGAAAAGGATCCAGAATCAGAGGTAATGTATTTCAGTTGAATCCTACTGAGATGACATGTTTGATAACTAGGATTGATGACAGTTGGTTATGGCATAAAAGGTTTTGTCATATAAAATTTGATAATATTGTCAAGGTGAGCACTACACTTGCGGTAAGAGATTTACCTAGAATTATGAAACCTACTAACATGATTTGCAAAGAATGTATGATGGAAAAGCAGAAAAGGAGTTCATTTCCCTACAAGAAGTTCACATCGACAGAGAAGCTGGAGATTGTTCATACAGACTTGAGTGGTCCTACTAGGACTAGAGGAATCTATGGAGAAAGGTATTTTATGATTCTTGTTGATGATTTTACAAGGATGATGTGGATTGCATTTTTGAAAGAAAAATCTAAAGCATTTGATAAATTTAAGATCATGAAAATCAAAATTGAGAATGAATCTGGAATGAAGATTAAGTGTCTAAGATCTGATAGAGGTGGTGAATTTACATCTAGAGAGTTTAACACCTTTTGTGAAATGAATGGTATTAAGAGACAACTTTCAGCCCCTAGAACACCAGAACAAAATGGTATTGCAGAAAGAAGGAACAGGTCAATAACTGAAGTAGCAAGAGCTATGTTGTTTGAAAATGATTTGGCTAAGACTTTTTGGAGAGAAGTAGTGAACACAGCAGTATACACTATGAACAGGGTACAAATCAGAGAAGATACAAACAAGACACCTTATGAATTATGGTTTGGACATGCACCCTCAGTGAAGTACTTTAGAATTTTTGGAAGTAAATGTTATATAAAGAGAGATGATGATATAGGAAAATTTGATCCTAGAAGTGATGAAGGAATATTTCTTGGATATTCTTTAAAAAGCAAAGCATATAGTTGTTATAACAAAAGAACTAAGACTATTGTTGAAAGTACAAATGTAAAATTTGATGAGAAGTTTAAAATTTAGGAAAGAATGCTTGATTATGAATCTGATGGAGAAGCACAACCTCAGCCTAACATTGAAAATACAGAATTATTTTTTGAAACTAACAGTGATTTGCTGAATGAAATTCATATTGAAAAAAAAGAGAAGAAAATAGAGAAGAAAATAGAGAAGAAAATAGAGAAGAAAGTAGAGAAGAATCTACAGTTGGAACAAGATCAGTAACTATGACACCTAACAGGTATACTTCAAGACATCACCCTATTGAGAAAGTTATTGGAAGTTTAGACAGAGGAGTTTTGACTTGAAATAAGCTACATTTATGTTTGATTTCTCAAATTGAACCTAAGACTACTAATGAAGCTTGTGAAGATGAACGTTGGATTAATGCTATGAAATTGAACCTAAGACTACAAATTTGCAAATGAAATGAAGACTGAATTTGAGATGAGCATGATTGGAGAAATGAAATATTTTTTGGGATTGCAGATAACACAAAGCAAGGAAGGTATATTTGTAAGTCAGACTAAGTATTTGAATGAATTATTGAAAATATTTGGAATGGAAGATTCTAAACCTGTTGGAACACCTATGGTAAGCGGACATAAGTTATCTAGCAAAGATGAGACACTAGCAGTTGAGCAGAAAAAGTACAAATCTATGATTGGAGGATTGCAATACTTGACACATACAAGACCTGATATAGCACATTCAGTTGGGATTGTAGCAATATTTCAAGTAGAACCTAGAGAATCACATTATGTAGCAGTAAAGAGGATACTGAGATATCTGAAAGGAACAATGGATTATGGATTATGGTATGAGTATTCTAATGATTTTACTTTATGTGCCTATACTGATGTAGATTGGGGAGGCAACGTTGATGACAAGAAAAGCACCAGTGGTGGAGCCTTTTTTCTTGGAAGAAAATTGGTCTCTTGGTTAAGTAAGAAGCAAAATTGTACTTCACAAAGTACAATAGAAGGAGAATATGTTGCAATAGCAAATAATTGTAATCAGATTATTTGGATGAAGCATATGTTGAAGGATATTGGAATAAAGTTTGATGAGCCTATTGTTTTACATTATGATAACACCAATACAGTGAGTATGTCAAAAAATTCTATTTTACATTCTAAGAATAAACATATTGAGATCAAGTATCATGTTGTAAGAGAGAAAGTTGCAGAAAAAGAAGTAAGATTGGAGTACATAAGCACAAAGGAACAGATAGCAGATATATTTACAAAACCTTTACCTAAGGATACATTTGTGTATCTAAGAGGTATGCTTGGGGTTATGCCCCAACCTATTTTTAAGAATTGATGCAGATGATTGTATCCATCTAGTGGTATATGAGCCATATCTTTCTTCTGGATTGGATGTTGGAACTTCCTCTATGGGGCAGTTTATGAGTTGAGTCATGAGGACTCTTGTTATTGTATTTTTCTAAAAAGTGTGTTTTGACATTAAGTTTCTATTGACATAGTGATGGAATTTCTATCATTGATGTCAATGGGGGAGAGATATACATGAAAAACATTGTGGATTGTATGAGAGAGCTGAATAGGAAAACGAAGCAAGATTTAATTTAATATTTTACAGTGATGTTGCAGTATTGGATTTTTGGAACATTGGATGTTTTTCATCTATGTTGCCATCAATGCCAATGGGGGAGGTTGTTAGGAATGAATGCAAAGTATTTTGGCAGTCATTCTGTAGCAGTTGTTGTTGCATTCATGACTTGGATTGTCATTGATGTCAACATAGTGATATTCTAGATATTAGCAAGAAAGTAGGTACAATTTTGTTTTTCGCACATGTTGTATTGAAGATTGGCTTTTGCACAGCTGATGGTATGTTCTTTGGTTTGTTTTTAACCTATGGTTCAAAGTGCAAAAATAAATTCAATCATTTGTGAGAGTTATGAGCATTTTGGTAAAAACAGTGTTTAGACAGTGTTTCTGTGAAGCAATTTTCAGAAATCGGAGGATATCTCTTAGCTAGGATGGAATCTAATTTTGTGTAGTTAAAGGGATTTCGGAGACTCATTAATGATGAAGTGTTTCATAGAACAAACTTCAAATATATGTTTGGAGAAAGTTACAGTATCTGGAAGCTGACAGTTTTATGTGAAATTTTGTGTGTAGCGTGTAGAATTTATTATTTTGTAATTGAGGACCGACTCATTTGTAATTATTTGAGTTTGGTATATAAGAAGGAATTTTTTCCTTGTTTCAATATGTACTGTGAAGGTTGAGATGTGAATATATGCATGAAGTGAAGAAAAGAGCTAATTGAGTGATGAAGGAAGACTTGTGAGTACAGAGATCTGGAATTGTGATCTTGTGTAGTAGAGAGTGCGGTTTTGGCATAGTGTGAAGGAGGTAATATATTTCATATTATTCTATTGAATGATTCTAAGATCTTTTGGACAATGGGTTCAAATATCTTGCCTTGAAGTTTTTTGGACAGTGGGTCCTTCTGTATTCCATAAACTCTTAATTGGGTTATAATCTTTTAATAGGGATTCAAAATCTCCTAACAGGGATTTATATGTACTGAATGTATTTCATAAGACTCCTAACAAGGTCCATCCTCTAACAAGGAACTTTCATATTAGTGCATCATTTTGTGGGCATCATTCCCACCGTGGTTTACTCTTTTCAAGAGGTTCCCTAGTCAACATATCTTGTGTTATTGTGCAATTGTGTATGGTTATCTTTCTATTGTTGATTAGTACATTGATTATATTGTTTAAAGTAGCTAAATGGTTAAATTATCTGATAACTGATAAACCCCCCCCCCCTCTTAGTTATCTTGGGGATCTTTACTTTCTAACACTTATTTCAGCATATTATTCCTTTGAGAGAAGATGCTAAACCTTTCTGGCAAAAACAAAGGCCTATTAATCCTACTTTGGCACCCAAGATGCAAGAAGAGTTAATGAAGCTGAGAGATGCTAGAATTATCAAGCCTATAAGGCACTGTTCTTGGGTTTCAAATCTTGTTCCTATGAGAAAGAAGAATGGTGACATTAGGCTTTGTGTAGACTTCAAGAATTTGAACATCAGCTCATTAAAGGATAACTATTGTTTGCCCAATATGGAAGCTATGTTGCAGAGAGTAACCAGATCAGAATTGATGTCTAGGATGGATGGTTTCTCTAGTTACAATTAGGTAATTGTAAAAGAATTAGAACAATTTAAGAAAACTTTCACAAAACCTTGGGGGACATATGTTTATGTGAGAATGCCTTTTGGTCTCATAAATGCTAGTGCTACTTTTCAGAGGGCAATGGATGTTGCCTTTTTAGATTTTATTAATGATTTCCTTATATATCAAGATGATTTAACTACCTATTCCAAGAAGGAAGAAGACCATTATACTCATTTAGAAAAAAATATTTATGAGGGCTTTGGAATATGGCATTTCATTAAACCCAAGGAAATGTGCTTTTGGTGTCATGGGAAGTAAGCTGCTTGGCCACTTAGTTGGGAAGCAAGGAGTGAGAATTGACCCTGAGAGGGTAGTAGCTATTGATAAATACTAGAGACCAAAGAATGTTAAAGGAATTCAATCCTTCTTTGGTCAGGTCAATTTCTTAAGGAGGTTTGTGAAAATTTTTGTAGAGGTTACTAGACTTATTTCTAAGATGTTGAAGAAGGGATCTACAATCAATTGGGAGGGTGAGCCTGATGAGGCTTTCAAAAACATCAAGTAGGCTATCAAAGATGAAATAGTGCTTAAGGCACTTGATTATAATGTCCCAATGCACATATTTTCCTTTGCATCTTTTCACACTATTGCTACAGTTTTGTTACAAAAGAATAAGTATGGTTTTGAGTAGCCTGTTGCATTTTTTAGTAAATCTTTGCAAGATACTGAATTGAAGTATGACATAAATGAAAAACAAGCATACAAACTTGTCAAGGAAGTCAAGGCTTTTAGATGTTACTTGATGGGAGTATTTGTGATTGCATTTGTGCCAAGTGTAGCTATGAAGGATATTTTATCACAGCAAGAGGTGTCTGGGTGAAGATGCAGATGGATCAATAGGATCCAAGAATTCAACATTGATATCCAAATTACTAAATTAGTCAAAGGACAAGGATTGGAAAAACTAATGGCTCAATCCAATATTGATGCAAATCAGATAAATCATTCTAAAATTGATTATACATGTGACATGGATGATTGTATTCGGTATCAAGATATCATCTATTACTTAAGAAATATGAAATGTCCAGCAGGAATGAATAATAATCAGAAGAGGACATTGAAATTATAGGCCATCAAGTATGTAATTGTGAAATGTAAATTGTATAGAAAGAATTTGGATTGCATACCTTTGAAATGTGTTGATGAGGATCAAGCTAACAAGTTGTTAAAGGAAATGCATGAGGGAGTTTGTGGTGGGCACTATATGGGTAAAAAAACTACTCATAAAATCTTGAGAGCAGGATTCTGGTGGCCCACAATCTTCAAGGATGTAGAATAGTTGGTAAGGAGATGTGATGCTTGTCAAAGGTTCTCTGGTAAGCTTAATTTTAGAGGTAACATGCCATTAAAACCAGTAGAAGTACAGGCTCCTTTCCAACAATAGGGAATTGATTTCATAGGGGAGATACCAAACAAGTCAAGTGGAGGACACTCATGGATCTTGGTTGCCACTGATTACTTTACAAAGTGGGTAGAGGCTATACCTACAAGGAATACAACCAGCAGGGTGGTAATTGATTTTCTATTGAACAATATTGTTACAAGGTTTGGGTGCCCTGAGAGAATAGTAAGTGATAATACAATGTGCTTCAGGTTTTCTGAATACAAGGAGTTCTACAAAGGTTTGGGAATTCAAATTTCTAATTCTTCACCTTATCATCCACAAAGGAATGGATAGGCAGAATCTACTAATAAGAGTTTGATTAAAATCCTCAAGAGGATTCTTGAAAAGAATAAGAGGGCATGGAATTCAAAGTTGTCATTAGCTCTATGGGCTAATAGGGTAACTGTGAAGAGGGCAATTGGTTGTGCACCATTTGACCTAGTATATAGAATACATGCAGGGATGCCTCAGAATAATTTGTTGGAAATGTATAAATTTGTTCAGTTGTATGATGATGACATAGAGGATGAAATGCAGTTGAGAATTGAGGACCTCATCAGGCTAGATGAGACTAGAAGGGAGTCAGTTGCAAGGAATGCCAAATTGCAGTTGCAGGTTAATAATTTGTATGATAAGAAAACTATTGAAAGAAAGTTTGAACCTAGTGACTTGGTGTTAATTTGGAATGCTAGATTGGAGGATAAAGGAAAACATGGTGAATTTGATCCCATCTAGCTAGGGCCATATCTAATTCATGAGAAATGGGGCCAAGATTCATACATTGTGAAAGAGTTAAATGGTGAAGTTCAGGAATTGCCAGTTCATGGACAATTCTTGAAGAAATACTTCAATTGAAGGTATTCTATTTCCATGAATAGTAGTTAGGTCTGTACATTCTATAAATTTTGTAAAGTTGCTTGCCCCTATCCTATTTTGTCCTGGTCTGTAAGGTTTTGGTCCTGTTGCTCTCTGTTGTTAGTTTTTAAAAGTGGGATGGTCTACTTTAACCGATGATTCTAGATCCTTGCTATGCCTATAGGAGGCATACATCCCCAGACAAAGCCACTATCAGCACCTTAAAAAAATTTCATGGCTCTAGCCCTTTACTTCTGGTCTTTGCAGTTGTTTTTTGTGTCTCTGGCATAAACCCTTAGTTCAAATTTTTGAAAAACTAGCTATTGTATTGAAAGCCCTTTGTAATACCCTGGCCCTATTCTATTTTCATGTTACTTTTTGGGCCACTTAAAATCCCTTTAGCACATGTGCTTAAATTTTTCCCCCTTTGTTGCATGATCACATCAACCTTTTTCATGTTACACGATCTTGTGACTAAAGGTTTTATTTTCCCCGGCAACCTTTAATTTTCCTAGGTCTTAGCATTTATTTTTCCTATGTTTTCAGCCTCCATTTCCTTCTTGGGCCCAGCTCTAACACCATCTTGATCCAATGGTTTTCATGAAAGTGCAAGGGTTTTGTTAGAGGCTTGCACTTTTGTGACGGTCGTTGATTCATTTCCATGATGTAACCCTTCATGCAGGTGGGTCTAAAATTACACATAAGCATAGTTCATGGTATATGATTGGTCCATGTATTAACACAGTGGCATTTGTTAGTGGGACCTAGTTTCTGGATGTGTCAAAGGGTCTTGACATTTTCAAAAAATCAACAATGGGCACATGATCTTATGAGATGTGTCAGAGGTTTAAGATCATGCACCGACCATCGATTCAATCTCTCTCAGAGGAGATAAAATGTGGCGGGTCCACATGCCAAGTGTGCTGATTTGGCAGGCTGTGATTGGTCCATGGGTGGTGACTAGACATGCTATCAGTAGGGCCAAGTTTTTTGAGGTTCAGTGGGTTCTGACACCTGCAGAGCATCAACGGTCAGCGTGTAATCTGATGGATTTTTTTTGACACTTGCGATCTTAAGATAGCCATTGATCTCTCTCGGTGTCAGAGGGTTGTCAGAGGAAGGTAAGATTCTTCATCCAATGGTTGTCTCATGATCTAAAGGAATCTTGAAGGTGTATGTGAAGATGAGACAACCGTTGATCTTCTTGATGCAGGCCCATAAAGTTTTCTCAGTCTTTTGGCAGTCTTGGCAAATTAGTTTAGCGGCCCGATAAGATTGCAAGGGTTTCACTCATTCACAAAGAAAAGTAGTAGAGTTATAAAAGGTTAGTGATTTAGTGAATGTTGTGTTCATGTAATCACTAAAGTATCTAGTAGTAGTATAAAGTATTTCATGAATGATCAATTCCCTTCAGTCGCCAGTTTGCTAAATAAGGATTAGGGTTAGTTGTTTCCCTTTGACAGCTAAGTTGTTGAGTTAGACGGTGGGTTAAGATTTTATTCTGTGAATAGGAAAGCCATTGTCACATGGTCACCAAATGTAAACTAGGATTCCTATAGAGTTTAGACAAAAAGACCCATGAAAGGGAGAGATCTAACGGTCACAATATAAAGTTGGTCCAGGTTTAAATTATGAACATTGATTTGCTACTGGTGCTTGGAAATGATTGTTATGATTCAAATTCAAATTTTCAAAGGGTTTGTCAGTGACAAAAAGGACTAGAATTGAATGCTTTCATGGCCAGATTTGATTTGTTTGGTGGCGCTTGCTATTGTAGTGTGGTCTAGGGTGTTCCATGATCATTTTTAGGGGGTTGTAATATGTTCTTTGTGCTTGAGACGCATTGCAGGTGGGTGAACAGGTTGAAATTTTGGGTGTTTTTATGGTTCTCAATACCTTCTCAAAGAATTTATCATGATTTTGGATCACTCCAAGATTTTCTTTCTCCTGGTTGCCTGCTTTTCTTTCCCTATAATAAATTTGTGACCATTTCTAGTGGGTTTAGTGGGTGAAACCCTAACCCTATTCATCTATAGCTTGTTACAACTTGTTTTGGGTTTCTAGGATGACTAGGGGGTAAATATTGTAGGATTTTTGACTTAGTGTGGGTTCCAATACTTTCTTTTTGTCCCTGGTTGTTGATGGTATTATACTTAGCAAGGAGAGCTTGAATTTAGGGTTTTGTTTCTCTTTGCATTTTGTTGTCTTGGTAATGTATTGATTCTAAAAATTAATGAGAATACGCTTGAATTCCTATCTCAAATCATTGCTAGTCTTCTTTTTCTAATTGTGGATTGATATATGTTAAGGTCACAAAGTGGATTAGCATATGGTAAACAAAGATTATTGTGAGTTCAGCTTGGAGTTCCTAACAAAGTTAGGATTAAAGCCTTTAGGGTGATTTTAGTGAGTTCATTGTTAGATTGGAATTTGATGATCATATTTGGGAGTGAGGGGTGTCATAGGAAAAGCACTTAATCTAAGTTCATGTGTATTTGAGTTAAGGTTTTAGGTTGATATATGTTATTAAGTGACTCTTTTCCCTAGGATAAGGCACTAATCTATTCTTTGGAAGTAGTCCATCATCATCACACACACACATAAATTAAATGATAAAATCTTTCAATTGGTTAGTAAGGGGTATAGTTGTATATTATTTTGAGACTCCTTTGGAGAAGTGAGTCAAGGGTACACCTACCTAAGCATTCAAGCTCAAAGTGTAGGAGGATCTCATTGTTGATCCTTGTTAATTGGCCCTCTTCCTTGTAGACTTTGGAGTGGTGATAGAGTCAAAGTTATATTAAAGTTATCCATCAAAGTATAAATCTACAAGTTGAAGATCAAAGGGAACTCCCAATAGATTAAATGTCGATAACACCTTTATCAGTTTAATTATCATGTTATTATCATATCAAATAAAGTATGTTTAAGAATTTTTGGGACCGGTCCTTTTGCATGTATTAAACATAATAGAATTTTCAGCATATTATTATCAATCTATTTGTCATGTTTCCTATTGTAATACTTTTGCACATTTTGGAAACCTAATTACTAGATGTACTCTGTACCCTAGTTTGCATTATTATATGGTCTTGATTAAGATTTGTGTTCATTTATTGCAAGTACATGAAAAGGAAAGATAAATAACTGCATCTGAGATTACATGTCATATCCTGAATATGTTGTACAAAAAAGAGAGAACTGAAAAGAAAACATTCATATGAGCTCACACATGTCATCAGCATAGAAAATGAAAAAGTTGCATAAATGAGTGCAAGTATACATAAATTAATGGAGCTAGATGTAGGGGTACCAGACATTTCCTGGTAGTGAGTTGATCTTCTATGTGCCCGGTGTGCTCTGGTGATCCTGAACCTACAGATAGAGAGAGGAAGAACGGGGTTAGATCCAATAGATCTAAGCAATGAATGGTGCCAAAACATCTACAAACATGCATACGTGCACTTAGTCATGGACCTCTGGCATGGGCTATGCTTAGGATAGGTGCATCAAGGAGGCCCCTGAAAATAAATGAAATACCATTGTTTTCACTAATATGTTTGTTCCAGGTGTAGAGATAGAAGAAGTTGATTCATAAAAAATAGTAGAATACTGGGATCCAAATGAATGATGATGCCCTATGATGTGGGCTCTATCAAGAGGATCTCAAATCTCCTAGAGAGAGACCACATCACAAGCCAAGAACACCATTGATCAGTATTGTGTCTCCTAGTACCCTACACTGAATTAGTGAGGGTTGTCAGAAGCTTTATTCCCATAGAGTTTCTGGAAATGCTAGCCATCTCAAGGAGAGGCACTAATCATATAGGGGCATTCAGTGGATGGTAGTATCAATGAGACATAAGCCAAATAAAATGGAGCATGGTGAAATAAGGCATGAACCAGATCCAGGAGGCATTCATAGCATATTAAGATGGCATAGTTAAAGAGCAGAATAGAGCACTGGCATGTTCAGAGGATATACTTCATCAGAAGGACAAAAATCTACATGGCATCAAGTTGAATAGAGCTAATGACAAATTACATAGATCTATGAAAGAGATAGGGGAATTCTATTGCATAGGTGTCCACATGGCACATACATGCTAAGGGCAGAAATCCACATGATCAGATATGTACAACAGATGATGGTTAAGGTAAACTCAATGCATTTCATTTAGGGCATAAATATGTTTCATTTAGGGCATGACTTAGTGGGTCTTAGGTCTTCCTTTGACTAGTCTATTTAAGGGTCCCCACTTTTTCCATCCCCCTATATTCTTAGGAATTGGGCATCCAAATTTTAGAGTGATGTGATCGTGGTCCTAGTGGTAGAATTTTTCTATTCTTGGCGAGGAGTGGTCTTTATTGTAGATTCTATAGATTTTCTATATATGCCTCTCACTTAGGTGATTGAAGGGAGTTCTTCCTTCCCTCTTTCTCACAAGGTGAATGTTGTAGGTCTTTGAGAAGCAATCTCATATTGTGACTCCTTTTATTCCAGTTAATAACAAAATTGCCCCTTCTTTTCTACAATTTCATGAGTTGGTTCGATGAGCTTGGTGTCTCATATTGTGATCGAATTTAATCCTTTACATGATATTATGTTCATTTGATTATTTTTCAAGCATTGATTTTCTTTGAAGTTTTCAAATTTGTGTGCATCTATTTGTGTTGAGTTGTGAAAATCATCTTTCCTTCTCATCTACAATTAGCACCTGATTGTTTTTCTAAGAGGAAAATCAGATTCAGAAGAGTTGTGGTGTTCATGTTATGTACTGGGTTACATTGTGAGTTTGATTTTTAGTTTGTGGATCAATCCAATTTGGTGAATCACCTAAGTTAATTTTAGTTATTTCAATTCTATGCAATCTCTCTCCCTTTCCCTTCAAGTTCAGTTCAGTTCAGGTGATACAAATGGGGAAGCTGACCCTTAATCCAGAGGTTTATTCTTTGTGAAGCAGTCCCACATCCTAAGAGTATTCCCATGTTTCATAGGATTGCTAGGTTTCATACTTAGCCATCACAAGTGCAATCCCTAGTGACAATAGTTTTTGGCATGCCTGATGGGACAACTTTGTTTCCCATCATTCATTAAGATTTTGGTGTGATCTCAGTGCAATAAGCTTTCGAGAGGTGGTTTATTTCTAGCACCATGGCAACTCTAAAAAAAATCTACTAGTTTAAGCATTTCAAGTGCTGATAAGTTTCAGAAAGTATCTTTTACGAGCTCATTTAATGAGTGAGCATGTCAATTCCTGGTGCATATTCTCCCTATAACCCCCCATATCATGAAAATCCTACCTATGTTCCAGCATTTGCACCATATCAAGCTGGCCAAACAGCAACATATAATCAAAATAACCCACAAACAACAAATTTCTAGCATGCACTACCATACCCTCCCACCCAGCATTAAGCACCCTGGAAGCAGTCCTATCAACCGCCCTATGAAGATCACCATTGCAACCCTCAGAATCAGCCCCATACGCTTCAAATTCAAGCTCCATATCCCCTTTGTCGATAGTTTGTCAGGAGGAAATGAGCTCTTTCATGGAAGACTATGTGGAGATGAGGACTCAAAAAGAGGAGCTATCAAGGCAATATATGGAGATGGTGGCTTTGCAAACCAGACAGGAGACTCAGAAGGTTTAGATCCCAAGTTTCTTGCCTGGTAAGTCCACTAGCAATCCTATTGAAATTCCAAGCTTTAGGATTTCTCCTTCAGTTCAGAATCTTAGTCAACAAGACCCTGATCTCCATGCATGTTTAGAGCCTACTCATGACCCTATCTTAGATTTTCAACCACTCCATTCTATTCCTATAGATGAGACACCTATAATGTTTGACTTTCTATATGATTGTGAGCCTATCCTATAGCAGATTAAGCCCTATGAACTGATTCCTAAAGTGATCCCTACACCCCCTGAAATTTTAATAAACTAGGAAGAGAATAAATCTTATCCTTTGAATGTAATTTTCCATAATGGAGATAAGGAACAAGTAGATTTATCATATGATGATGGATTAGAGCAGCCAGATAAGGAAATAAGTAGAGAAGATGAGACACTAGCTGATTTATTTGAAGAGATTCCTTCTTATATTGAGCAAGAAGAGATAGTTCAGGACCGATTAGTTGAGTCCATTGATTATGATAAAGAAGATTATACAGTTGCTATTGACTTAGAACAACAAGATGATTTTGAATTGATAATTGACACTTTCTACTTCACTCTTGTTGATATTCCCTATTTTCCTAAGAAAGATAATGACTTGCATGTTCTTGAAGAAAAGCTTGTGGTTCGGGAGGTTAATGTTGTACCAGTGATAGAGCCTAGGCCTATTTGCAGTAAGGTGGTTGATGAATCTCAGCAGTCATTTTTTCTAGATTATGAGATGGGCCCAGTAGTTATTAAGGACTTGATGCAATTTGATAGCTCGGATAAGCTGTTGGATGTTCTAACTGATTAGGAGGATAATCCTCTAACTTCAAAAGAAGAATTGGTGTGGAAAACTATCATGCATGGGCATAATTTCAATCAGCATGCTGAAGAAGTTTTTGAGGTGCATAATGAGCAACAGGAGAGGCCTAGTTTCATGCCCTCCAGGGGTTGTCCTATCAGATACTTGGCTCAGATGGGGTTAGGCAAGGCATTTATACACAATGATTTGATTGAGGGTGATGTCAAGAGTCCATTCATTAGTGAACCTGAGCTCATTCAGAGTTATCAGCCTCCCTGAGAGGACAGTACCTATGATCTAAGCAAGGTGAGTTGTCTAGACTACAAAATTCAAGAGTTGATATGCCAGATAGTCTAGTATGTTTTTGTATTTCATATTCTCCCTATTGGCATTAAGTGTGAAAGGAACAATGTTTTGAGGAGAATGGGAAGCTATTTTAAGAATCCAGTTAATGGATTTGTTTAACTAGTTTGCTGAGACTGGTTAGAATAGGGTAGGGTAGAAGCTTTCTTTCCTATTTCCCCTAAGTGCCTAACACAAGCTTGTTTCCCATTGAGTTTCCAGTTTGGTTTGGGTAGCAATAAGCCTAAGTAGTTTTCCAGGTAGTCATCTTGTGTTTGGTTGGATGGAAGGAGTTTGTTTTGTTTGAGAGCTATGTTTAGTTCTATGGCTCAGGGCTCTATTGCCCAATGGATCTATCAGGTAGTTGGTCAGATGCTTACCAGGCAATCACTCCAAAGAGATCACCAGAATGTTGTTATACTTTTCCACATTTTGGAAACCTAATTACTAGATGTGCTCTATACCCTAGTTTGCATTATTATGTGGTCTTGATTAAGATTTATGTTCATTTATTGCAAGTACATGAAAAGGAAAGATAAATAAATGCATCTGAGATTACATGTCATATCCTAAATATGTTGTACAAAAAAGAGAGAACTGAAAAGAAAACATTGATATGAGCTCACACATGTCATGAGCATAGTAAATGAAAGAGTTGCATAAATGAGTGCAAGTATACATAAATTATTGGAGCTAGATGTAGGGGTGCCAGACATTTCCTAGTAGTCAGGTGATCTTCTGTGTGCCTGATGTGCTCTGGTGACCTGAACTTGTAGAGAGAGAGAAGAAGAAAGGGGTTAGATTCAATGGATCTAAGCATTGAATGGTGCCACAACATCTACAAACATGGATACGTTCACTTAGTCATGCACCTCTGGCATGGGCTATGCTTAGGACAGGTGCATCAAGGAGGCCTCTAAAAATAAATGAAATACCAATGTTTTCACTAATATGTTTGCTCCATGTGCAGAGATAGAAGAAGCTAATTCATAAAAAATAGTAGAATACTAGGATCCAGATGAATGGTGATGCCCTATGATGTGGGCTCTATCAGGAGGATCTCAAATCTCCTAGAGAGAGACCACATCATAGGCCAAGAACACCCATGATCAATATTACATCTCCTAGTTCCCTACACTAAACCATTGAGGGTTGTCAGAAGCTCTATTCCCACAGAGTTTCTAGCAACCCTAACCATCTCAAGGAGAGGCACTAATCATATAGGGGCATTCAGTGGATGGTAGTATCAATGAGACATAAGCCAAATCAAATGGAGGATGGTGAAACAAGGCATGAACCAGATCTAGGAGGCATTCATAGGATATTAAGATGGCATGGTTAAAGAGTAGAATAGAGAACTGGCATATTCAAAGGATATACTTCATCAGAATGATAGAAATCTACATGGCATCAAGTTGAATAGAGCTAATGATAGACTACACAGATCTATGAAAGAGATAGGGGCACTTTGTTGCATAGGTGTTCACATGGAACATACATGTTGAGGGCACATATCCAAATGATTAGATAGGTATAACAAATGATGCTTAAGATAAACTCAATGGATTTCCTTTAGGGACTAAATATGTTTCAAATTTGCATTCTAAAATGATGATATAATATGAATGTGATAATCCACATTAAAGGCGAGTTGAAAGGGCACTCTATTTATAGACAGCATGACATGATAACAGAGAATCCACAAGAACATGAAAATGAATTGAAATATAACAAGTGGCATGTAGCATAATATAATATAATATAATATAATAAAGAGCCCTAATTTTTATCAGGCTCTAAAAGAATAGGCCATCATGTGACTTGAAGTATGACTGTGATAATCTAGTGCATTGCCATTTCACAACAGTTGCATACGAACAATGAACAAAGCATCAATTGCATGCTTGAATGTTCTCAAGCCATCATTAATGCAAGAAATACAAACTTGACACAGTGCCATAAAATAATGCACTGAACACCAATGAAAAATAGCATGGTATATAATTTATGATGCTTGATTTTCTAACAAGTAACGGAAGCAATTGTACCTCTAGCAAGTAGGTTGATGACAAAGGATACCATTCATGTGATGCCATGCTAGTACAAGCTGACCATTAGAGAGCCTAGTGTGTTCTTAGGCTATATATAAGATGTAAAAATAGAGGGGATACACAACAAACATACTTAGCATCTACCAGTTAGCAATACACCATGCCCATGTTTCCACTTCCTCTTGAGGTTGTAGGAAATAGGTGTTGATAACACAATGCAATCAAAATAGGCTTGTGCCCTCATTCAACAACAAATTCAACATAAGAGACAATGCAGAGAGGCTCGGTGAAAGTCATACCCTCAAGATTTAGAGGAGGCACACAAACAAAAAAATAACATGATATGTATAATAGAGAAATACAAATTGCAGATCATTAAAAATGATGCCCTACATATGGCATGATATCACACAATAGATATCAAAAAGTAAACACATGCAGCAATGCCCTAGCCACAAGAGCATAAGTATCATATGACATGATTCCATAAATCAAGTGCAAAAACAAGATACAGTGATTAATTTTAGATATCAATACATATGTTCTCAGACCAATAGAAATAACAATGCAATAATAGAGTTACATCTCAGGCTTGTGCCCACATTGCCATAGCATCAAACCAAGCACATCATAGAGTTCAAAGTGTAATTATGCCCTATTTCTTTGCATAAGGAATTATGTGAGATACACGATGGTGCCACGTTAATAGCAGTGCCTTATGTTGCAAAAGCCATGGAAAGAAACAACGAATTAAATTACAAAGATTCATATTTAAATGTAGAATGAATGCAAAAAGTTAAAGGTTTTGATGCATGTGTTTGAAGACATTGAGCTCGAAGGTCACACAAATAATCATCAAGATGCAATGGCTAACAGCATAATCAATGCCTCCCTCATGAAGTTCAAGTTGCTAGAAATGGTTTCTATTTCTAAGTTCTTGAAGAGAAGTTTCTATTCTAGAGTTGCAGTGAGTTAGGAAGATGCCAGGTGTCACTGTAGTTGCAATTTGCAAAGATGTTCCTATTATACACTAATTTTTCACCCTTATCTCAAGCTCTCACAGTCTTGATAACTCAGTATAACATGGGAATCATCTCTAGGTTGTGGGACCTTTGCTAACTGAGATCTAACCTATAGGTTCTAGGCTGGTTCATCTTGGATAATCACCTTAATTTGCTTCTAGACATGAAAGTAAAACTTTTGAGGGAAATGGATAGAAGGAATGCTTGTAAGGGAAATGACTTGAAAGAAAACTACCTACTAGGTGATGTACCAAAATTAGGGTTTGGATTTCAGTATGTAGGAATGAGACCAATGGAGAAATCATGTATAATAAGTCACAACTCACTAGATAGGCTTGCATAAGTGTTTCATAGGAGGATCTGAACAAAAGATAGAACTTATGACCTGCAAGCAAACATCCTTTCCTACAACTAGGTGTAGGAATGAGACAAGACTACTAGGGGTTGTAGTATACCCACAAAACATGTAAATTAGATTAGACATAGTAACACACAAAATCATAGAAAATGAGAGGGACTAGGAACCCCAATTTCCATTAACACCATTCATAAATTTCAATCCAATAAGAGATAATCAAGACAGTGAAGATAGGGATAGAACAAATATCAAAAGTACCTCAAGAATGCCTTGATCATCAATGGGATATTACAAAGAGTAGAAGAACCAGAGGGTAGAATAAATACCACAGATGGCTTTCTGAGAAAAGATGACTTCCTTGTAAAAGTGGGCTTCTCTCCTTTACAAAAATGAACCTCTTGAGCACTAAGGCTCCACAAAACAATATATACAACACTCACTACCTCTAGGTAGGAGTCCAAAGCTGACCTAACCAGAGTTACAAATTCTTACAATATAATAATAAACCCTAGAGTACAAGATAACATTGAATTCACTGAGAACACTCAATAATCAGATCACATCTTCTTTTGCATGTATCCATCTTATACTGAGCTCACCATCAAATACAACAACCTTGACTCAACTACCCACCTACAACTCCACTAAGCCATGAAGGCTTCAAATCTGATCTCATAGATATTTCTATTTTCAATAATAACCCTACAAAAGGTGGCGGCAACCCATTTAGCACCTTCGACATGACATGGTACCCTGCAACATCTGTGGCACTGATGAATAGATCATTCATCATTATCCTCCAACCATCTCCATCTTTGTCCTAAAGAAATCAATTCTAGCTACCAAACTATCATGCATGACTGTCAAAATGCAAAAGCCTAGCAGGAAACCAGCGCAAAAATTCAAATTTGAATGTTAATGGCTAGCGGGGCCTCGAGTTAAAATGCAACCATCGATGAAAGATCCTTCCCGAAAAATGAATGGCTATAATGCACCTTGAAATCACTTAAAATCCCCTTCTTATAGGTCAAACACTGATGTGCAAGTCAACAACCATTGAAAAGAAAGAAAATCAGCAAGAGGACCCATTGTAAGAGCCTCAACAAAATAAAGTAAGATCAACGGTCGGTGCATAATCTTGTGTGTCAGAGAAACCTTATGAGATTATACACCAACTATTGGATCCTTTGAGATGTCAGAACCTCCGACCACTTGAAAGAACCTAGCCCTAATGATAGACAATCTGAGTCAGCACGCACCGACCAATCAAAAGCTGCTAAACTGGATAAGGTGATGTCAGTCCCATTGACACACTGAAGCATTACAGACATAGAATATCTAATGGTCATCTTAAGATCTCAAGCTCTGACACCAGCCCTTGAGAACATACATCAACTGTCAATCCTCTGACAACTGTCAGGACCTCTAACCGCCAAAAGGACCTGGTCCCACTGACACATTGCCAAATCACTACCATGTGGACTAATAAAAAGCCACTACTTGTGTACATGTTGCAGTGGACCCGCTTGTTTCAAGAGTTATGTCACCAAGGAGAATCAATGGTTGTTTGAAGATCTCAAGCTCTGACAATGGCCTATACGAAGATGAGATGACCATTAGATCTTCAGAATTAGGACCCCACTCTGACACAAAACCCAGATACCACATCTATGACCAATCTTAAAGCTTGATACATTTGAAGATTCCTTGTGAAAAATAGACCACCGTCAGATTAAAATCTTAATCCCGCTTGCAGAGTTAACCACACTTGGATTACACGAACCAACGAACAAGGAAATTCTTATTCACGAGAAGAAAGTCCTAACCATGGTCAGAATAGGTGAATACACGGACAAGTGGTTCACTAAATCATGAATGAACCCAAGGTTGGATCACACAAACACGTGAATAAAGACCATTCGCTAGTTCGTGAAATGACTTTAGTTGAGATCTCTAGGAATTTAGAGGATTATGCAAACAAGGCATTCACATAATTGCCAGAACTTTAGAAATACCACCAAACAATTTTAGCGAACTAGCGAATAGAGGAAAATGAAATACGCACATGCTAAAAGAAATCACTTAAGCCATCAATAAAGTAACTACAAATTAGAACAAGGGTTTAGGGTTTTGAGGGTTAAAACACCACAACGGCTACTTTTTCAAATATTGGGACATACAGACTAGAGAACAAAACAAATTGTAGCGGCCAGAGGAAAGATGGTAGAACCATGAAAATTTTTGAAGCCTCTTGCAGGAGAGAGGAGATGAAGATTTGACCTAAATCAAGAGCCAAATTTTAATGGAGTAAAAATTGGGGCAACATTTTGGCACTTTCTGCTGGATGTCAGCCTGCTAGACATAGACCAGTGACCTTGACAATTCATTGGGCACGGGGTTATCAAAATTTCAAAATTCTCATAGGGAGATAGAACTGGAACTGTGCTTAGAGAACTTCTTGGAAAACAAGGAACTAAACTAGAAAGAAATGAAAGGAAAACAAGGGAACTTTACAAAATTTACAGAGAGGGGTTAACCTCAAAACAAGGCTTCAGGTGGAAACCATTGACTGAGATAGGCAAGGAATCTCATTCCATATTTGATAGTTGAAAAGCATTGGAGCCCCTACACTCTATAATTACAAATGGCCCACCCCAAAAGGAGTAAAATTTTGTGTACCTACCAGGTCTTGACCTGAACTCATCCCACTTGAGGACTATGTCTCCAACCTTGAAATCCCTGGCCCTGGCTCTTTTGTCAAAGCTTCTCTTTGTTTGGTCCTAGTGGAATTCCATGTCTTGCATTGCTTTGTTCCTGAGTTCCTCTAACTCCATCAGCTAAGCATATCTGACCTGCAGAGGATCCTTTTCTTCAAATAGGGTAAACTGAGTAGCCAAGTCTAGAGTAGGCAATTCAACTAAGATAGACAAGTTGGCCTCCTTGCCATACACCAACATGTAGGGAGAATTACCAATGATCTTCTTTGGGGTAATTCTATCTAACCATAAGGCAAATTTGAGCTTTGTATGCCAATCTCTTTGATTTTCTTGGAGGGTCTTCTTGATTATCCTAATCAAGTTCTTATTGGTGGATTCTGCCAAGCCATTGCCTTGGGGTAATAATTAGAACTGGTATTTAGATAGATGCCATTCTTGAATACCCACTCTGAGACTTTAAGACCTGTGAATGCCAAGGCATTATCTGAAATGATGGAATCAAGAGTGCCAAACCTATGAATTAAGTCATCATAAAAGCTTAGGATAGCACTCTCATTGGCCTCTTTTAAAGAAATTGCCTCTATCCATCTGGTGAAATAATCAGTTGCAGTAATTATCCATTTATGGCCTACACTAGATGGAGGATTAATCATGCCAATGAAATTTATACCCCATTTCATGAAGGGTTGCTCTGTTCTGACTGGCTATAAGGGTAAGGCTGCAAGCCTTTCTTTTCCTACAAACATGGCACACTTGATGCATTCTCTCACATAATCATGACTATCCTTAAAGATAGATGGCCAATAGTACGCAGCCCTCATGATCTTAAAAGTAGTAGTCCTAGGAGAAAATTGACCTCCAGAAGGTCCATCGTGAAACTTGAATAGGACATCAGCTATCTTTTCTGAATCAATGCATCTCAATAGGACACCATTGTGATCCCTTCTAAAAAGAACATCATCAATCAGCACAAAAGGGATAGATTGTAAGCTATAATACCTCCTTTTTGCTGAATCCAAACCTGCAGGACATTGTCCTATCTTCAAATAATTGATCATATTAGGCAACCAACTTGTTGCCTTATCTTGTTCTTCTATAGAATGCACCACCAGAGATACATCCGTTTGTTCTAATTTCTTTGAACTTTCATCTTCTACCAAATGGTCACAAATATCTCTTCCTCTAATCAGCTTGGTAGTCTGAATATCAATGTCATACTCCATCACCTTGGTGATCCAACCAGCTCTTTTTTCATTTAAGTCTTTGGAGACCAAAAACTCTTTGACACTTGGATGAGTAACTTTTAAATGTACCTTGCTATGGGTCAGTAGATATTTGAACTTTTTAAGGCTCTTCACCACAACAAGTACATGTTTTTCTACAAAAGAGTATCTCTGTTCATACTCTTCCAAACCTTTGCTAAAGAAAGCAATAGGCTGCTCCAATTCATCTAAATTTTCTTGGGTCAACATTGTAGATATGGCATCATGACCTCCATAAGCATAAAGTATGTTATCCTTACTGAAATTTGGGTTTAAGAGAGAAGGGGCCTCTTTTAGGGCCTCTTAGATAGCTTGGAAATTGACTTTCCCTTCTTTGGTCCAACTGAAAGCTGAACTCTTTTTTAGCATCGCTGTCAAAGGCTTGAGTAAATTTGCAATGTTAGGCTGGAACCTCCTAACAAAGTTAATCTTTCCTATGAAAGATTGGAGACTTTTCTTGTTATGTGGTAGGGGTAGCTCTAGGATAGCTAAAATTCTCTTAGGATCCACTATAATTTCTTCTTTGGATACTACATATCCCAATAATTTCCCTTCATGAACTGCAAACACACATTTCTTGGGATTAAGAGATATCCCAAATTCTCTACACCTTTCAAAAATCTTCCTTAGATGTTTGATGTGGTCTACTGCATGCTTTGAATAGATAGTTATATCATCCAAGTAGACTAGCACAAACTTATACATTAGGCTCTTAAAGGCCGTATCCATTGCCTTTTGAAATGTAGCTCCTGCATTTGACAAAACAAAGGGCATCTTCTGATAAGCCATGGTTCCCCACTTGGTTGTAAATGTAGTCTTATATTGATCCTCTTCACTAACTAAGATCTGATTGTATCCTGAATAGCCATCCAATAATGAAAATCTCTTAGATCCAGAGACACATTGTAAGATTTGTTCCATGGAGGGTAGTGGATGGCAGTCTTTTAATGAGGCCCTATTAAGATCCCTGAAGTCAACACTTAACCTCAGCTCCCCATTCTTCTTCCTAACAGAAACAAGGTTGGAAACCTAACTTGTATGCTTAATGGGGTAGATGATACCACTTTCTATCAATTTGAGGACTTCTTTATGCATAAGTGGCTCAAGCTTGGGATTAACAAGCCTTTGCTTTTGCCTCACTGGTTTGGCATTTGGTTCTAACTCAATAGTGTGCTGAGAAAGGGTAGGATCAAAACCCTTGAGGTCTTTATATTACCATGAAAAAACATCAATGAACTCTTTGAATAATTGAGTATAAGCTTGTTTCTCCAGTTCAGTGTTTACCTTTCCAAATTGTAGGCTCTTACCTAGTTCCAACTCTAGTTCAACACAATGTTCTTACTGGACTACCATGCCAGCTTTTCTTTTCTTAACTTCATCATCCTTGTTGAAGATAGTCTCTAAAGTAACAAGACCTCTAGGCATCTTATTGGATTTCAACCATATCACTTGATCACCATAGTTTTGTGATAGCCTATCTTGATTATGTTCTGAAAAAACATCTTCTTCAAAGAAGAACTGTAGAATTTGTTCATCATTGTCAAACACTTGCCAATTGACATCATTATCAGGAATAGATGGTCTGAAAATCACTTTGATATGCTATTGATCCACTTCTTTTGAAATGCTATTTGGAATGTCATACTAAGATCCAATAGTAGCTAACCTATCTGCATTTTGATTTAACTTTCTAGGGATAGCAACAATATTGAAAGAGAGGAAATCTTTGATTGCATCCCAAACTCTATGTTTGTATGTTTTCATGGTGTCATTCTTGGTTGCACTTATCCCTCTTACTTGGCTGACAACTAACTCACTATCACCATAAACTTTTAAGGCCTTAAGCCCTCTTTTTCTAGCCCATTCTAGTCCATTGACTAGACTTTCATACTCTAAAGTGTTGCTAGTGTAGGAGAAACTAAATATAAAGGGAGTATAATACCTTTCTCCTTTTGGGGACACTAACATAGCACCTCCACCAGAACCATGTCTTCTTCTAGCCCCATCAAAATATAATTCCCAAACCTGACTACTTTGATCTTCTGAATTAGTATCCTCTTTGAGAAGGCTTGGCTCTATAGCATTACTTTCTTGTATTAAATAACTTCCCAAACCAAAATCCCAAACAAGATTTTCTTGGGCTTATGAAGCTCCTTCATCTAGAAAAATATCAGGGATACTTTCTATCTTTGTGCTTGCTTCACTAATAGTTTGGAAGTCATTGTTATCAAATATAGGGCAATTTACATTGATGGCATTGGATACATATTGTTCTATATGGTGTGCTGCTAATGGTTCTAATTTGATGGTGACCTTAGTCCCATACCTTGTATAAAATAGCATGTGAGACTAGTCAAAAGATAGGTAACCTCCTATCTTAGCTCTAAACTCCCTTGAAACACATATAGCAAATAATGCAGGGAGATATATGATATATATATCAAGGAGGATGGAGAAATTAGGACTAGAATGCAGGATTAGACTAGTATCCTTAGCCACACCTATAGTATTGACTGAGGATCCATCAAGTTGGGTAACCTTCTTTTGGAAGGTCTCATATTTTAGTCCTAACTGGTCAGCTACTTTCTTGGGCATTACAGTGCTAGTAGCTCCACTATCTACCATACAATTATGTACCAAAGATTTTCCAATGATTAAAGATACATAAAAGGGAGGTGGCTTCGAATTCCTACCTTGTGAGATATTTCCCTTGGAGTTGCTACTTGGAGCCTCCTTTTCTTGATCAATGTTCACCAATACTAGCTTTGCAGCTTCTTTTACAGGTTGAGGCATTGCTACCTCTGTCATGGCCTTCTTCAAAATTTTAGGCTGTCCTGGAAGAGCCAAAGAGTCCCACATAGACATGGTGACATTCACCTTCTTCATGTTTTCTACAATATTAAATGGTGTCACAGTGTGTACTCTCTATTATGTCTTTGGCATGATAGGCTCCACCTCTTTGGAATGTTGGCTCTCTTTGCTTGGTATGAAAAGAGCCTCCTTAGGTGTGATGGGAGTAGCTTGTTGTAGTGGCTCTGCAGATGTAGTAGCTTTGGAGTTGGAATCTACTCTCTCCATGTCTTGAGCTCTTCTTTTTTCTCTTGTATAGGCAACAAAAGAGGCTTCATCATTGACTCCATTAAAGTCTGGTTGCTCCCAATTGAAAAGAGTAGTCTCTTTTTCTTGTGATTCTAGTTGAGGCACTGAGCCACTAGATGAAACCTCTGATTGAGCTTGTGAGGAATTTTGAACCATTAGAGCTTGGTTCATCCATCCATTTGAACATGTAGCCTGATTATGAGGCTGATTACAAGGAAAACACCATTCATTATCCATAGCCATATTATTTTGACTAGGAACCATGTCTCTCACTGGGTTAGTAGAATTTAGAGGTGCAGGGTTATATGGTTGGAATGGCCTCTGATTAAAACTTTGTCTTTGTCCTTGATAGCCTCCCTGGTACGGTGGCCTATTTTGTTGATAAGGTTGTCCTTGATTTTGATATTTTTGATTAGGACCTTGGCCTTGTGACTAAAATGGTGGTCTGATTCCTTGACCTTGCTTCTTTAGATTTGTGACCTCCTTAGTCAAGGTCTGCAACAAGTTAGTCATTTCTTGCTGACTGCTCTATTGGCTATTCTTTATCTCTTGCAGCTCTTGGGAGAAACTAGTCCTGAGCTCTTAACCTCTAGTACTAGCTTGGGGTGCCAATATGGTAGGAATGGGGGTAAATAGGGGTACTTGGGCAAGTGCAATGGGTTGAAGGCTAGGAAAAATGGGCATTGGAGGCCTTCTAGCAATCATGCCTACTTGGATTAAATAGTTTTCAGCCCTGATAGCTATGTCAAAAGCCTGGGGTAAAGAAGTACAACCCATAGACTGGATCATGACAAAAATCTGACCATTCAGTGTTTGTAAATAATAAAGGAAATCATGGTCTGTTGATGGTCTTACCGAGACTGGGATTCTATTCCATGTTGTAAGGAATCTACTATTGTAATCTGTCATTTGTTCTTGAGGGTCTCTCTTAATAGTTGTTAGTTGCTCAACTAGAGACAAATTATCTGATTTATCCTCAAAATGTTTACTTAATGCATCCCCTAACTCATCCCAAAAAGTAATAGAACCAATAGTTAGAGTTCTAAACCATTCTAGAGCCTTACCTTTTAGAGAGGCTGCTAATAACTTTGTGGCCACATCTTCTTGAGTAATGTTGTGTATGCTGCATATGGTGGTCACATCTCTTATGTGCTCAAAAGCAGTTGTATGCCCTTCACCAGTAAAATTAGGTATACTCTTAAGTGCCACCAAGGGCACATCATGATGTTGAGAAAAATTTAATGGGCTGCCTTGATTGAATGGTGCAAAAGAAAATGGTCTACCCATTGTAGGAGTTAGAATCTGAAGATTGACAACTATGTGAGTTGTATTTGCTGCTTGATTGGAATCCTCCTCTAGATCTCCAGTTAGAGATCTGCCTCTTCTTCTAGAGTGAAAGGGAGAAGGTCTCCTTTCTAAAGTATCAGGAGGTGTAGATTGAACTCTCCTTATAGGGGATGTCCTTTGAGTTGACCTGCCTTTATGACTTCTTCTTGACGGAAACTCTAAAAATTGGGTAGGTTTTGAGCTTCTAGTCTCAATCTTTCTCATAAAACTTTGAACAAGGTAGCCTCGATCTTTGAAATCAATGGAGTCACCAGATATACTTGATAGAATGACTTTTAAAAGCCTACACTATGCAATTTGCATATCACGGATAACATATCTTTGAATTTGAATAACTTCTAGTCCCACTGGGCATGCCAAAAATGTTATACACTGGTACCAAGGTGGGGTGTACTTGAGCGTGAGTCTATACTGATAGTCCTTGTGTATTGAACTCTTTAATCCTTTTGTAGATGAACCAACAAGAGCACCTTTGAACATTAATTTGATCTTTTACTAGTCCCACTAGGCATGCCAGAAATGTTATACATTGGCACCAAGGTGGGGTGTACTTGAGCTTGAGTCTATACTGATAGTCCTTGTGTATTGAACTCTTTAATCCTTTTGCAGATGAACCAACAAGAGCACCTTTGAACATTAATTTGATCTTTTACTAGTCCCACCGGGCATGCCAAAAATGTTATACACTGAGTTTCCACCCTTATCTCAAGCTCTCGTAGTCTTGATAACTTAGTATAACATGAGAATCATCTCCAGGTTGTGGGACCTTTGCTAACTAAGATGAGACCTCTAGGTTCTAGGCTGGTTCCTCTTGGATAATCACCTTAATTTGCTTCTAGACATGAAAGTAAAACTTTTGAGGGAAAGGGATAGAAGGAATGCTTGTAAAGGAAATGACTTGAAAGCAAAATAACTACTAGGTGATGCACTGAAATTAGGGTTTGGATCTCACTATGTAGGAATGAGACCAATGGAGAAATTAGGTCTAATAAGTCAGAACTCACTAGATAGGCTTGTATAAGTGTTTCATAGGAGGGTCTGAACAAAAGACACAACTTATGACCTGTAAGCAAACATCCTTTTCTCCAACTAGGTGTAGGAATGAGAGAAGACTACTAGGGGTTGTAGTATACCCACAAAACATCTAAATTAGATCAGACACAACAACACACAAAATCACAAAAAATGAGAGGGACTAGGAACCCCAATTTCTATTAACAGCATTCATAAACTTCAATCCAATAAGAGATAATCAAGACAGT
Source organism: Chamaecyparis obtusa (assembly GCA_027943335.1). Taxonomy (NCBI): domain Eukaryota; kingdom Viridiplantae; phylum Streptophyta; class Pinopsida; order Cupressales; family Cupressaceae; genus Chamaecyparis; species Chamaecyparis obtusa. The sequence continues at coordinate 256,934 of BSBK01008518.1, forward strand.
GAAGACAGGGATAGAACAAATATCACAAGTAACTCAAGAATGCTTTGATCATCAATGGGAGATTACAAAAAGTAGAAGAACTAGAGGGTAGAACAAATACCACAAATGGCTTTCTGAGAAAAGATGACTTCCTTGCAAAAGTGAGCTTCTCTCCCTTACAACAATGAACCTCTTGAGCACTAAGGCTCCACAAAACAATATATACAACACTCACTACCCATAGGTAGGAGTCCAAAAATAACATAACCAAAGTTACAAATACTTACAATATAATAATAAACCCTAGAGTGCAAGATAACATCGAATTCACTAAGAACACTCAGCAATTAGATCACATCTTCTTTTGCATGTATCCATCTTGTACTGAGCTCACCTATAGATATAACAACCTTGACTCAGCTACCCACTTGCAACTCCACTAAGCCATGAAGGCTTCAAATCTGATCTCATAGATATTTCTATTTTCAATAATAACCCTATAAAAGGTGGTGGCAACCCATTTAGCACCTTCGACATGACATGGTACCCTGCAACATCCGTGGCCCGACGATCAGATCATTCATCATTATCCTGCAACCATCAACCATCTCTGTCCTGAAGAAATCAATTCCAACTACTAAACTGTCATGCATGGCTGTCAAAATGCAAAACCCTAGCAGGAAACCAGCGCAAAAATTCAAATTTGAATGTTAACGGCTAGTGGGGCCTCAAGTTAAAATGCAACTGTCAATGAAAGATCCTTCCTGGCAAATGAACGGCTATGATGTTCCTTGAAATCACTTAAAATCCCATTCTGATAGGTCAAACATTGATGTGGAAGTCAATAACCAATGAAACGCAAGAAAATTGGCAAGAGGACCCACCGTAAGAGCCTCAAAAAAATAAAGTAAGATCAACGGTCGGCACATAATCTTGTGTGTCAGAGAAACCTTATGAGATTATATGCCAACTATTGGATCCTTTGAGATGCCAAAACCTCTGACCACTTGAAAGAACCTAGCCCTACTGATAGACAATCTGACTCAACACACGCTGACCAATCAAAAGCTACCAAATTGGATAAGGTGGTGTTGGTCCCACTGACACACTGAAGCACTACAGAAATGGAAGATCTGCTGGTTGCCTTAAGATCTCAAGCTCTGACACCATCCCTTGTGAACATACACTAGCCGTTGATCCTCTGACAACTATCAGGACCTCTGACCATCGAAAGGACCTGGTCCCACTAACACGCTACCAAATCACTACCATGTGGACAAATAAAAAGCTATTGTTTGTGTACACATTGCAATGGACCCACCTATTTGAAGAGTTATGTCACCAAGGAGAATCAACGGTTGTCTAAAGATCTCAAGGTCTGACAACGGCCTATGCAAAGATGAGATGACCATCGAATCTTCACAATCAGGAGCCCACTCTAACACAAAAACTAGATACCACATCTATAGCCAGTCTCAAAGAAAAATACATTTGAAGATTCCTTTCAAAAAATAGACCACTGTCAGATTAAAATCTTGATCCCACCTACAGAGTTAACCACACTTGGATTATGTGAACCAACAAACAAGGAAATTCTTAGTTGGGAGAAGAAAGTCCTAACCATGGTCAGAATAGGTGAATATGCGGACAAGGGGTTTGCTGAATCATGAATGAACCTAGGGTTTGATCATGTGAACACCTGAATAAAGACCATTCGCTAGTTCACCAAATGACTTTAGTTGAGACTGGAAAGAATTTAGAGGATTACACGAACAAGGCATTCACGTAATCACTAGAACTTTAGAAACACCGCCAAATAATTTTAGCGAACTGGTGAACAAAGGAAAATCAAATACGCACATGCTAAAAGAAATCACTTAAGCTGTCAATAAAGTAACTGCAAAGTAGAACAAGCGCTTAGGGTTTTGAGGGTTAAAACACCATAATGGCTACTTTTTCAAATATTGGGACCTGGAGACCAGAGAACAAAACAAATTGTAGAGGCCAGAGGAAAGATGGTAGAACCATGAAATTTTTTGGAGCCTCTTGCAAGAGAGAGGAGATGAACATTTGACCTAAACCAAGACCCAAATATGAATGGAGTAAAAATTGGGGTAATAGTACCAATTTTTGAATAAGTGTTTCCAATTAACACATCTTTTCTTTGGTCTCCCCTTTTTAGGATTGAGCACTTTCTTTTAAACCCTTTGATATGCTTTTTCACGGGCATGGTTAAACATTTGCTAATATATTAATATAAGATAATTATATTAATTATTTGATGCCTTAGGTTTTATCATTGAAGTCATTGTTGACTTAGGGTAGTAAATGTTATATTTTAATCATGATTCATGACGGGAGGTTCTTTTATGTTTGAAATGATAGGTGGATTAATTTGAGTTATAAATATTTTTAGATATTTTCCTCAATTTTTGAGTTGAGAATATCTCCAAATATAGTTAAAATCCACTTAAGGGGGGGAATATTTTTTTTAATGTTACAAGTCAATGCAAGAGCCTCATTATAAGATATTTTGACATGTGGTGTTCTTATAAACCGCTGTCAAAATATCATTATTACGCATGACTTAGTGGGTCTCGGGTCTTCCTTTGCCTAGTCTATTTTAGGGTCCCCACTTTTTCCATCCCCCTATATTCTTGGGAATTTGGCATCCAAATTTTAGAGTGATGTGATCATGGTCCTAGTGGCAGAATTTTTCTATTCTTGGCGAGGAGTGGTTTTCATTGTAGATTCTATAGATTTTCTATATATGCCTCTCACTTAGGTGATTGAAGGGAGTTCTTCCTTCCCTCATGCTCAGGAGGTGAATGTTGTAGGTCTTTGAGAAGCAATCTGATATTGTGACTCCTTTTATTCTAATTAATAGGAAAATTGCCCCTCCTTCTCTATAGTTTTGTGAGTTGGTTCGATGAGCTTGGTGTCTCGTATTGTGATTGAATTTAATCCTTTAGATGATATTAAGTTGATTTGATTTTTTTTCAAGCATTGACTTTCTTTTAAGTTTTCTAATCTATGTGCATCTATTTTTGTTGAGTTGAAAAAATCATCTTTCCTTCTCATCTACAATTAGCACCTGATTGTTTTTCTAAGAGGAAAATAAGATTTGGAAGAGTTGTGCTGTTCATGTTATGTACTGGGTTACATTGTGAATTTGATTTTCAGATTGTGGATCTATCCAGTTTGGTGAATCACCTAAGTTAATTTTAGTTATTTCAATTCTATGCAATCTCTCTCCCTTTGCCTTCAAGTTCAGTTTAGTTCAGGTGATACAAACAGGGAAGCTGAACCTTAATCTAGAGGTTTATTCTCAGTGAAGCAATCCCACATCTTGAGAGTATTCCCATGTTTCACAAGATTGCTAGGTTTCATACTTAGCCATCACGGGTGCAATCCCTAGTGACAATAGTTTTTGGCATGCCCAGTGGGACAACATTGTTTCCCATCATTCACTGAGATTTTGGTGTGATCTCAGTGCAATCAACCTTCGAGAGGTGGTTTATTTCTAGCACCATGGTGACTCTGAAAAAAATCTACGGGTTTAAGCATTTCAAGTGCTGATAAGTTTAAGAAAGTATCTTTTATGAGCTCATTTAATGTGCGAGCATGTCAATTCTTGATGCATATTCTCCCTATCACCCCCTATATCATGAAAATCCTGCCTATGTTCCAGCATTTGTGCCATATCAAGCCGGCTAGGTAGTAGCATATAATCAAAATAACCCACAAACAAAAAATTTCTAGCATGCACTACCATACCCTCCCACCTAGCATCAAGAACCCTGACAACACTCCTATCAACTGCCCTATGAAGATCACCATTGCAACCCTTAGAATCAGCCACATACCGCTTCAGATTCGAGCTCCATATCCCCTTTGTTGGTAGTTTGTTGGGAGGAAATGAGTTCTTTCATGGAAGACTATGTGGAGATGAGGACTCAAAAAGAGGAGCTCTCAAGGTAGTATATGGAGATGGTGGCTCAAAAAGATGAGATCTCAAGGCAGCTACATAGCTAGATAGTAGGTGCTGCATAGACCCTTGAAGAGAAGAACCAGCAAGGAAAGGCCTACGAAGAAAAGATTGAAGAGTATCAAGAATTCATAAAGGCCATCTATCTTATAGCTACAAAAACTAAGAAGGATCTCCAAAGAGAGTTGGCATATAATGATGAATTTCATGGTCATGTATACCAAACACTTACCGAGTAGATTGCAGAGAAAGATAAATTGATTGAGGATCTGTTGGATCAAGTATCGAAGCAAGGAAATCAAGAAATTATTGCTGCCCCTATACAAGAAATCTCACAGATCTAGAAGGGGATACATTATGCCACTGAGGAGAACCTAGAATCTTTGTAGACCAGACATGAGACTCATGAGGTTTAGATCCCAAGTTTCTTGCCTAGTAAGTCCAATAGCACTCCTATTGAAATTCCAAGCTTTAGGAGTTCTCCTTTAGTTCAGAATCTTAGTGAACAAGACCTTGATCTTCATGCATGTTTAGAGCCTACTCATGACCCTATCTCAGATTTTCAGCCACTCCATTCTATTCCTATAGATGAGACACCTATAATGTTTGACTTTCTATATGATGGTGAGGCTTTCCTACACCAGATTAAGCCCTATGAGCCGATTCCTAAAGAGATCCCTACACACCCTGAAATTTCAATAAACCAAGAAGAGAATGAATCTTATCCTTTGAATGTACGTTTCCATAATGGAGATAAGGAAAAAGTAGATCATATGATGATGGATTAGAGCAGCCATATAAGGAAATAAGTAGAGAAGATGAGACACTATCTGATTTATTTGAAGAGATGACTTCTTATATTGAGCAAGAAGAGATAGTTCATGACCCATTAGTTAAGTCCACTGATTATGATAAAGAAGATTATACAGTTGATATTCACATAGAACAATAAGATGATTTTGACTTGATAATTGATGCTTTCTGCTCCACTCTTGTTGATATTCCCTATTTTCCTTAGAAAGATAATGGCTTGCATGTTCTTGAAGAAAAGATTTTTGTTCTGGAGGTTAATGTTGTACCAGTGATAGAGCCTAGGCTTATTTGTAGTAAGGTGGTTAATGAATCTCAGAAGCCTTTTTTTTTGGATTATGACATGGGCCCAGTAGTTATTAAGGACTTGATGCAATTTGATAGCTTGGATAAGCTGTTGGATGTTCTAACTAATGAGGAGGATAATCCTCTAACTACAGAAGAAGAATTGGTGTGGAAAACTATCATGGATGGGCAGAATTCCAATTAGCATGCTGAAGAAGTTTAGGAGGTGCACAATGAGTACTAGAAGAGGCCTGGTTTCATGCCTTCCAAGGGTTGTCCTATCAGACACTTGGCTCAGATGGGTTTAGGCAAGGCATTTATACACAATGATTTGATGGAGGGTGATGTCAAGAGTCCATTCATTAGTGAACCTGTGCTCATTTAGAGTTATCAGCCTCCCTGGGAGGACAATACCTATGATCTAAGCAAGGTGAGTTGTCTAGACTACAAAATTCAAGAGTTGATATGCCAGATAGTCCAGTATGTTTTTGTACATCATATTCTCCCTATTGGCATTAAGTGTGAAAAGAACAATGTTTTGAGGAGAATGGGAAGTTATTTTAACAATCCAGTTAATGGATTTGTTTAACCAGTTTGCTGAGACTGGTTAGAATAGGGTAGGGTAGAAGCTTTGTTTCCTATTTCCCCTAAGTGCCTAGCACAAGCTTGTTTCCCATTGAGTTTCCAGTTTGGTTTGGGTAGAAATAAGCATGAGTAGTTTGCCAAGTAGTCAGCTTGTGTTTGGTTGGATGGAAGGAGTTTGTTTTGTTTGAGAGCTATGTTTAGTTCTATGGCTCAGGACTCTATTACCCAATGGATCTATCAGGCATTTGGTTAGATGCTTAGCATGCAAGCACTCCAAAGAGGTCACCAGAATGTTGTCATAATTTTGCACATTTTGGAAACCTAATTACTAGATGTGCTATGTACCCTAGTTTGCATTATTATGTGGTCTTGATTAAGATTTGTGTTCATTTATTGCAATTACATGAAAAGGAAAGATAAATAACTACATCTGAGATTACATGTCATATCTTGAATATGTTGTACAAAAAAGAGAGAACTGAAAAGAAAACATTCATATGAGCTCACACATGCCATGAGCATAGCAAATGAAAGAGTTTCATAAATGAGTGCAAGTATACATAAATTAATGGAGCTAGATGTAGGGGTACCAGACATTGCCTAGTAGTGAGTTGATCTTCTGTGTGCCCAGTGTGCTCCAGTGACCTAAACTTGAAGAGAGAGAGAAGAAGAATGGGGTTAGATCCAATGGATCTAAGCAATGAATGATGCCACAACATCTACAAACATGCATACATGCACTTAGTCATGCACCTCTGGTATGGGCTATGCTTAGGATAGGTGCATCAAGGAGGCCACTGAAAATAAATGAAATACCATTGTTTTCACTAATATGTTTGTTCAATGTGCAGATATAGAAGAAGGTAATTCATAACAAATAGTAGAATACCAGGATCCAGATGAATGATGATGCCCTGTGATGTGGGCTCTATCAGGAGGATCTCAAATCTCCTAGAGAGAGACCATATCATAGGCCAAGAACACCCATGATCAATATTACATCTCCTAGTACCCTACACTTAACCATTGAGGGTTATCGGAAGCTCTATTCCCATACAGTTTCTAGCAACCCTAACCATCTCAAGGAGAGGCACTAATCATATAGGGGCATTCAGTGGATGGTAGTATCAATGAGACATAAGCCAAATCAAATGGAGCATGGTGAAACAAGGAATGAACTAGATCTAGGAGGCATTCATAGCATATTAAGATGGCATGGTTAAAGAGTAGAACAAAGCACTGGCATATTCAGAGGATATACTTCATCAGAATGATAGAAATGTACATGGCATCAAGTTGAATAGAACTGATGATAGAGTACATAGATCTATGAAAGAGATAGGGGCACTTTACTACATAGGTGTTCACATGGAACATACATGCTGAGGGCACACATCCACATGATCGGATAGGTATAACAAATGATGCTTAAGATAAACTCAATGGATTTCATTTAGGGACTAAATATGTTTCAAATCTGCATTCTGAAATGATGATATAATATGAATTTGATAATCCACATTAAAGGCATGTTGAAAGGGAACTCTATTCATAGATAGCATGGCATGATGATAGAGAATCCACAAGAACATGAAAGTGAATTGAAATACAACAAGTGGCATGTAGCATAATATAATACAATAAAGAGCCCTAATTTTTTTGAGGCTCTGAAAGAATAGGGCATCATGTGACTTCAAGTATGACTGTGATAATCTAGTGCATTGCCATTTCACAACAGCTACATACAAACAATGAACAAAGCATAAATTTCATGCTTGAATGTTCTTGAGCCATCATTAATGCAAGAAATACAAACTTGGCACAATGCCATGAAATAATGCATCGAACACCAATGAAAAATAGCATGGTATATAATTTATGACGCTTGATTTTCTAACAAGTAACGGAGGCAATTGTACCTCCAGCAAGCAGGTTGATGACAAAGGATACCATTCATGTGATGCCATGCTAGTATACAAGCTAACCATAACAGAGCCTAGTGTGTTCTCAGGCTATATATAAGATGCAAAAATAGGGGGGATATAGAGCAAATGTACTTAGCATCTACTAGTCAGCAATACACCATGGCCATGTTTCTACTTGCTCATGGGCCTGCAGGAAATAGGTGTTGATAACACAATGCAATCAAAATAGGCTTGTGCCCTCATTCAACAACAAATTCAACATAAGAGACAATGCAGAGAGGCTCGGTGAAAGTCATACCCTCAAGATTTAGAGGAAAACAAACAACAAATAACCTGATATGTATAACAAAGAAATACAAATTGCAAATCATTAAAAATGATGCCCTACATATGGCAAGATATCACACAATAGATATCAAAAAGTAAACACATGCAGCAGTGCCCTAGCCACAAGAACATAATTATCATACGAAATGATTCCATAGATCAAGTGAAAAAACAAGATATTGTGATTAATTTCATATATCAATACATAAGTTCTCGGACTAACAAAAATAACAATGCAATAAAAGAGATACATCTCAGGCCCATCCCCACATTGCCATAGCATTGAACCAAGCACATAATAGATTTCAAAGTGTAACTATGCCCTATTTCTTTTCATAAGGAATGATGTGAGATACACAATGGTGCCACCTTAATAGCAATGCCTTATGTTGCAAAAGCCATGGAAAGAAACAACAAATTAAATTGTAGAGATTCATATTCAAATGCAAAATGAATGCAAAAAGTTAAAGGTTTTGATGCCTGTGTTTGAAGACATTGAGCTCGAAGGTCACACAAATAATCATCAAGATGCAATGGGTAACAGAATAATCAGTGCCTACCTCCTGAAGTTCAAGTTGCCAGAAATGGTTGCTGTTTCTAAGTTCCAAAATAGAAGTTGCTATTCCAGAGTTGCAGTGAGTTAGGAAGATGCCAGGTGCCACTGCAAGTGGCATTTGCAGACATGTTCCAATTTTTGAATAAGGGTTTCCAATTAACACATCTTTTCTTTGGTCTCCCCTTTTTAGGGTTGAGCACTTTCTTTTAAACCCTTTGATATGCTTTTTCATGGGCATGGTTAAACATTTGTTAATATATTAATATAATTATCTTTCTTAAGGTAATTATATTAATTATTTGATGCCTTAGGTTCTTCTCATTGATGTCATTGTTGACTTAGGGTAGTAAATGTTATATTTTAATTAGGATACATGAGGGGAGGTGCTTTTATGTTTGAAATGATAGGTGGATTAATTTGAGTTATAAGTATTTTTAGATATTTTCCTCAATTTTTGAGTTGAGAATATCTCAAAATATAGTTAAAATCCACTAAAGGGGGGGAATATTTTTTTTAATGTTACAAGTCAATGCAGGAGCCTCATTGTAAGATATTTTGACATGTGGTGTTCTTATAAACCGTTGTTAGAATATCATTATTATGCATGACTTAGTGGGTCTCAGGTCTTCCTTTGACTAGTCTATTTTAGGGTCCCCACTTTTTTTGTCCCCCTATATTCTTGGTATTTGGGCATCTGAATTTCAAAGTGATGTGATCGTGGTCCTAGTGGAAAAATTTTTCTATTCTTAGTGAGGAGTGGTCTTCATTGTAGATTCTATAAATTTTCTATATATGCCTCTCACTTAGGTGATTGAAGGGAGTTCTTCCTTCCCTCATTCTCACGTGGTGAATGTTGTAGGTCTTTGAGAAGCAATCTGATATTGTGACTCCTTTTATTCCAATTAATAGAAAAATTTCCCCTTCTTTTCTAAAGTTTTGTGAGTTGGTTCGATGAGCTTGGTGTCCCGTATTGTGATTGAATTTAATCCTTTACATGATATTATGTTCATTTGATTGTTTTTAAAGCATTGATTTTCTTTGAAGTTTTCAAATATGTGTGCATCTATTTGTGTTGAGTTGTGAAAATCATCTTTCCTTCTCATTTACGATCAGCGCCTGATTATTTTTCTAAAAGGAAAATCAGATTTGGAAGAGTTGTGGTGTTCATGTTATGTATTGGGTTACATTGTGAGTTTGATTTTCAATTTGTGGATCTATACAATTTGGTGAATCACCTAAGTTAATTTTTGTTATTTAAATTCTATGCAATCTCTCTCCCTTTCCCTTCAAGTTAAATTCAGTTCAGGTGATACAAACAGGGAAGCTGGCCCTTAATCTAGAGGTTTATTCTCAGTGAAGCAGTCCTACACCCTGAGAGTATTCCCATGTTTCATGAGATTGCTAGGTTTCATACTTAGCCATCATGGGTGCAATCCCTAGTGACAACATTTTTTGGCATGCTCAGTGGGACAATATTGTTTCCCATCATTCTCTGAGATTTTGGTGTGATCTCAGTGCAATCAGCCTTCAAGAGGTGGTTTGTTTCTAGCACCATGGCAACTCTGAAATTTTTTTACTAGTTTAAGAATTTCAAGTGCTGATAAGTTTCAGAAAGTATCTTTTATGAGCTCATTTAATGAGTGAGCATGTCAATTCTTGATGCATATTCTCCCTATCACCCCCCATATCATGAAAATCCTACCTATGTTCCAACATTTCCACCATATCAAGCCGGCCAAGCAGCAGCATATACTCAAAATAACCCACAAACAAAAAATTTATAGCATGCACTACCATAGCCTCCCACCTAGCATCAAGCACCTTGGAAACACTCCTATCAACCACCCTATGAAGATCACCATTGCAACCCTCAGAATCAGCCCCATACCACTTCAAATTCAAGCTCCATATCCCCTTTCTTGGCATTTTGTGAGGAGGAAATGAGCTCTTTCATGGAAGACTATGTGGAGATGAGGACATAAAAAGGGGAGCTCTCAAGGTAGTATATGGAGATGGTGGCTCAAAAATATAAGATCCCAAGGTAGCTACATAACCATATAGAAGGTGTTGAATAGACCCTTAAAGAGAAGAACCAGTAAGGAAAGGCCTATGAAGAAAAGATTGAAGAGTATCAAGAATTCATAAAAGCCATCTATCTTATAGCTACAAAAAATAAGGAGGATCTCAGAAGAGAGTTGGCATATAATGATGAATTTCATGGTCATGAGTACCAAACACTTACCAAGTAGATTGCAGAGAAAGATAAACTGATTGAGGATCTGTTGGATCAAGTATCAAAGCAAGGAAATCAAGAAATTATTTCTACCCCTATACAAGAAATCTCATAGATCCAGAAGGGGATACATTATGCCACTAAGGAGAACCTAGAAGCTTTGCAGACCAGATAGGAGACTTGCAAGGTTTAGATCCCAAGTTTCTTGCTTGGTAAGTCCACTAGCACTCCAATTGAAATTCCAAGCTTTAGGATTTCTCCTTCAGTTTAGAATCTTAGTCAACAAGACCCTGATCTCCATGCATGTTTAGAGCCTACTCATGACCCTATCTTAGATTTTCAGCCACTCCATTCTATTCCTATAGATGAGACACCTATAATGTTTGACTTTCTATATGATGGTGAGCCTATCCTATAGCAGATTAAGCCCTATGAGCCGATTCCTAAAGAGATCCCTACAACCCCTAAAATTTCAATAAACTAGGAAGAGAATAAATCTTATCCTCTGAATGTAATTTTCCATAATGGAGATAAGGAACAAGTAGATTTATCATATGATGATGGATTAGAGAAGCCAGATAAGGAAATAAGTAGAGAAGATGAGACACTAGCTGATTTATTTGAAGAGATGCCTTCTTATATTAAGCAAGACGAGACAGTTCAGGACCCATTAGTTGAGTCCACTAATTATGATAAAGAAGATTATATAGTTGTTGTTGAATTAGAACAACAAAATGATTTTGACTTGATAATTGATGCTTTCTAATCCACTCTTTTTGATATCCCCTATTTTCCTGAGAAAGATAATGGCTTGCATGTTCTTGAAGAAAAGATTGTGGTTCAAGAGGTTAATGTTGTACCAGTGATAGAGCTTATGAATATTTGCAGTAAGGTGGTTGATGAATCTTAGGAGTCATTTTTTCTTCATTATTAGATGAGCCCAGTAGTTATTAAGTACTTGATGCAATTTGATAGCTTGGATAAGCTATTGGATGTTCTAACTGATGAGGAGGATAATCCTCTAACTGTAGAAGAAGAATTGGTGTCAAAAACTATCATGGAGGGGCATAATTCCAATCAGCATGCTAAAGAAGTTTGTGAGGTTCACAATGAGCACCAAGAGAGGCCTAGTTTCATGCCCTCTAGGGGTTTTCCTATCAGATACCTGGCTCAAATGGGGTGAAGCAAGGCATTTATACACAATGATTTGATGGAAGGTGATATCAAGAGTCCATTCATTAGTGAACCTGAGCTCATTCAGAGTTATCTACCTCCCTGGGAGGATAGTACCTATGGTCTAAGCAAGGTGAGTTGTTTGGACTATGAAATTCAAGAGTTGATATGCTATTTAGTCTAGTATGTTTTTGTATTTCATATTCTACCTATTGGCATTAAGTGTGAAAAAAACAATGTTTTGGGGAGAATGGGAGGCTATTTTAACAATCCAGTTAATGGATTTGTTTAACCAGCTCGCTGAGACTGGTTAGAATAGGGTAGGGTAGAAGCTTTGTTTCCTGTTTCCCCTAAGTGCCTAGCACAAGCTTGTTTCCCATTGAGTTTCCAGTTTGGTTTGGGTAGCAATAAGCCTGAGTAGTTTTCCAGGCAGTCGGCTTGTGTTTGGTTGGATGGAAGGAGTTTTTTTTGTTTGAGAGCTAGGTTCAGTTCTATGGCTTAGGAATCCATTTCCCAATGGATCTATTAGGTAGTTGATCAGATGCTTAGCAGGCAAGCAGTCTAAAGAATTCACCAGAATGTTGTCATACTTTTGCACATTTTGGAAACCTAATTACTAGATGTGCTTTGTACCCTAGTTTGCATTATTATGTGGTCTTGATTAAGATTTGTGTTCATTTATTGCAAGTACATGAAAAGGAAAGATAAATAACTACATCTGAGATTACAGGCCATATCCTAAATATGTTGTACAGAAAAGAGAGAACTAAAAAGAAAACATTCATATGAGCTCACACATGTCGTGAGCATAGAAAATGAAAGAGTTGCATAAATGAGTGCAAGTATACATAAATTAATGGAGCTAGATGTAGGGGTACCAGAAATTGTCTGGTAGTGAGTTGATCTTCTGTGTGCCTGGTGTGCTCCGGTGATCCTAAACCTGTAGAGAGAGAGAAGAAGAATAGGGTTAGATCCAATGGGTCTAAGAAATGAATGCTACCACAAAACCTACAAACATGCATACATGCACTAAGTCATGCACATCTAGCATGGGCTATGCTTAGTATAGGTGCATCAAGGAGGCCCCTAAAAATAAATGAAATACCATTGTTTTCACTAATATGTTTGTTCGATGAGAAGAGATAGAAGAAGCTGATTCATAACAAATAGTAGAATACTGGGATCCAGATGAATGATGATGCCCTGTGATGTGCACTCTATCGGGAGGATCTCAAATCTCCTAGAGAGAGACCACATCATAGGCTAAGAACACCCATGATTAGTATTGCATCTCCTAGTACCCTACATTGAACCAGTGAGGGTTGTCAGAAGCTCTATTCCCACAGAGTTTCTGGCAACCCTAACCATCTCAAGGAGAGGCACAAATCATATAGGGGCATTCAGTGGATGCCAGTATCAATGAGACATAAACCAAATCAAATGGAGCATGGTGAAACAAGGCATGAACCAGATCCAGGAGGCATTCACAGCATATTAAGATGGTAGGGTTAAAGAGTAGAACAGAGAACTAGCATGTTCAGAGGATATACTTCATCAGAATGATAGAAATCTACACGGCATCAAGTTGAATAGAGCTAATGATAGAGTACACAGATCTATGAAATAGATAGCGGCACTCTGTTGCATAGGTGTTCACATGGCACATATATGTTGAGCGCACACATCCACATGATTAGATAGGTACAATAGATAATGCTTAAGATAAACTCAATTCATTTCATTTAGGGCATAAATATGTTTCAAATCTACATTCTGAAATGATGATATGATATGAATGTGATAATCCACATTAAAAGCCAGTTGAAAGGGCACTCTAGTCATAGACAACATTGCATGATAACAGAGAATCCAGAAGAGCATGAAAGTGAATTCAAATACAACAACTGGCATGTAGCATAATATAATACAATAAAGAGCCCTAATTTTGCTCGGTCTCTAAAATAATAGGGCATCTATGACTTCAAGTATGACTATGATAATCTAGTGCATTACCATTTCACAATAGCTGCATATGAGCAATGAACAAAGCATCAATTGCATGCTTGAATGTTCTCGAGTCATCATTAATGCAAGAAATACAAACTTGGCACAATGCCATGAAATAATGCACTGAACACCAATGACAAACAACATGGTATATAATTTATGATGCTTGATTTTCTAACAAGTAATGGAGGAAATTATACATCCAATAAGCAGGTTGATGACAAAGGATACCATTCATGTGATGCCATGCCAGTACAAGCTGACCATCACAAAGCCTAGTGTGTTCTCAGGCTATATGTAAGATGCAAAAATAGAGGGGATACACAACAAATGTACTTAGCATCTACCAGTGACCAATACACCATGCCCATGTTTCCACTTGCTCTTGGGCCTTTAGGAAATAGGTGTTGATAACATAATGCAATCAAAATGGGCCTGTGGCCTGATTCAACAACAAATTCAACATAAGAGACAATGCATAGAGGCTCTGTGAAAGTCATACCATCAAGATTTAGAGGAGGCACACAAACAGAAAATAACCAGATATGTATAACAAAGAAATACAAATTGTAGATCATTAAAAATGATGCCCTACATATGGCACGATATCACACAATAGATATCAAAAAGTAAACACATGGAGCAGTTCCCTAGCTACAAGAGCATAAGTATCATACAACATGATTCCATAGATTAAGTGAAAAAACAAGATACAATGATTAATTTCAGATATCAATACATATGTTCTCAGAGTAACAAAAACAACAATGCAATAACAGAGATACATCTCAGGCCCATGCCCACATTGCCATAGCATTGAACCAAGCACATAATAGAGTTCAAAGTGTAACTATGCCCTATTTCTTTGCATAAGGAATGATGTGAGATACGCGATGGTGCCACCTTAATAGCAATGCCTTGTGTTGCAAAAGCCATGGAAAGAAACAACAAATTAAATTGCAGAGATTCATATGAAAATGCTGAATGAATGCAAAAAGTTAAAGGTTTTGATGCCCGTGTTTGAAGACATTGAGCTCGAAGGTCACACAAATAATCATCAAGATGTAATGGGTAACAAAATAATCAGTGCCTACCTCATGAAGTTCAAGTTGCCAGAAATGGTTGCCCTTTCTAACTTCCAGAATAGAAGTTGCTATTCCAGAGTTGCAGTGAGTTAGGAAGATGCTAGGTGCCATTGTAGTTGCCATTTGTAGAGATGTTCCAATTTTTGAATAAGGGTTTCCAATTAACACATCTTTTCTTTGGTCTCCCCTTTTTATGGTTGAGCACTTTCTTTTAAACCCTTTGATATGCTTTTTCACAGGCATGGTTAAACATTTGTTAATATATTAATATAATTATCTTTCTTAAAGTAATTATATTAATTATTTGATGCCTTAGGTTCTTCTCATTGAAGTCATTGTTGACTTAGGGTGGTAAATGTTATATTTTAATCATGATTCATGAGGGGAGGTGCTTTTATGTTTGAAATGATAGGTGGATTAATTTGAGTTATAAATATTTTTAGATATTCTCCTCAATTTTTTAGTTTTGAATATCTCAAAATATAGTGAAAATCCACTTAAGGGGGGGAATGTTTTTTTTAATGTTACAAGTCAATACAAGAGCTTCATTGTAAGATATTTTGACATGTGGTGTTCTTATAAACTACTGTCAGAATATCATTATTATGCATGACTTAGTGGGTCTCGAGTCTTCCTTTGACTAGTCTATTTTTGGGTCCCCACTTTTTTCATCCCCCTATATTCTCGAGAATTGGGCATCCAAATTTCAGAGTGACGTGATCGTGGTCCTATTGGCAGAATTTTTCTATTCTTGGTGAGGAGTGGTCTTCATTGCAGATTCTATAGATTTTCTATATATGCCTCTCACTTAGGTGATTGAAGGGAGTTCTTCCTTCCCTCATTCTCACAAGGTGAATGTTGTAGGTCTTTGAGAAGAAATCTAATATTGTGACTCCTTTTATTCTAGTTAATAGCAAAATTGCCCCTTCCTTTCTATAATTTTGTGAGTTGGTTTGATGAGCTTGGTGTCTCGTATTGTGATTGAATTTAATCCTTTACATGATATTATGTTCATTTGATTATTTTGCAAGCATTGATTTTCTTTGAGGTTTTCAAATCTATGTGCATCTATTTGTGTTGAGTTGTGAAAATCATCTTCCCTTCTCATCTACAATTAGCACCTAATTGTTTTTCTAAGAGGAAAATCAGATTTGGAAGAGTTGCGGTGTTCATGTTATGTATTGGGTTACATTGTGAGTTTGGTTTTTAGTTTGTGGCTCTATCTAGTTTGGTGAATCACCTAAGTTAATTTTAGTTATTTCAATTCTATGCAATCTCTCTCCCTTTCCCTTCAAGTTCTGTTTAGTTTAGGTGATACAAACGGGGAAGCCGGCCCTTAATCCAGAGGTTTATTCTCAGCAAAGCAGTCCCACATCCTAAGAGTATTCCCATGTTTCATGGGATTGCTAGGTTTCATACTTAGCCATCACAGGTGCAATCCCTAGTGACAACATTTCCTATTCACTTATATTTTTGGATTCATAAATCTCCTTATAAGTTTCATGTCCTTTCTTTTGATTACTATGGATGAGATATATATCTTACATTTAACATTCAACTTCTTTACATTTTAGAACATGTAGTGTATTGTTTGAGGATTTTACCAAATCAACTTTTAACATAAACTGAAAAAACCAAACTGATATCTTGCCCTTTCAACTTGACAAAATATTTGCATTTGACCAATAACTGCAAGCAACTGAATGATAAATCCACATACTTGTATCTTTATAAAATACCTAGAACATCAAAAAGATGGCTAAGTGGCTACCACCATGATTTTTATCAACTGAATATGGGAAAAGAAGCCACCAAAAAGAATCGAATAAAAAACATGATTGGTCATTTTAGAGAGCATTCATGATCAAATAAAATGCAATGCCTTCTCTCGCACTCGATCAACTTTCACCCGCTCATTTTCTCCCACTCCTTTTCTCTACAATCAAAATAAAAATAATTTGGCCATTTCAAAATAGTGAATTGATATACTTGAGTACAAGCACCAATAACATCAACTATTTTGATTTGTGTGTACCCTAATGTTGGCAAGAGTTCTTTTATTAATAAGATTACTCTGCAAGCTTGAAGAAGAGATATATTTTGGCAAATGAAGAGTGGAAAGACGATGATATTCCTAAGATCATGGATGAACACAATGTTGTAGATAGAATGGGAAGACATCTTTCTAGCCTAGCCTTGGATCCTTTGATAATTGGGGTAGGATCTAGACCTAGGCTAAAAAGATGTCTTCCTTTCTATTGTAGAATTATCCCTTCTTTGGCCTCCACTCATTCCTCTTCTCAAAAATAGTTATCTAGAAACTTTGGATACTGTTTCTCATCCTTGCATGAAATGTACTAGTGATAGTATAAAATTACTTTAGGCCTCCAGTATTGATGAGATGTACAAGTGTAAAATGTTTTTGCAGGACTAGGATCAATTTATGCAGTGTACACAAATGCAAGGCGGCGATTATTCTTGATGATCTATAGGTATAAGTCTTCCAGGCCTTACCCAGTAGCTAGGACTAAAGATAACACAGATCAAGAGACCATCATAGGTTGTCTCTTTCTTCAGTCTATATTATTGATAGAATGTTTTACCTTTCATTAGCTCATCAAATCTAGGGATTTGAAAAAAATTAATAGAATATTTTCATGACAACATATATTATAAAAGTTGATGTTGCAAGAATTTATATACTTCGCACACTTGTAGACTATGAGGATGGTGATAAAGAAGCATCTCCTCCCATGGCCATGCTTCTTTATCACCATACTCATAGTCTACAAGTGCATGAAGTAGATAAATTCCTGCAACATCAGCTTAAATAATATACGTTGTCATGAAAATATTCTATTAAATTCTTTCAAATCCATGGATTTTATGACCTAATGAAAGGTAAAAAATTATGTCAATAATATAGACCAAAGAAAGAGACAACCTATGATGGTCTCTTGAGCTATGTTATCTTTAATGTGCATATCCATCAATTTTTCAGCACTTTATAATTCATTTTGATGGAAGTGCTATACATCTAACATCACTTCCCATTGGAATATAGGTCAACTCATCGCCTATCTGACAAATAAAATATCAGAGAATAAAACTTTATGAAAATTATTGTGACAGTAATGCTATACGTCCGACAGGGAAACCTATCAAAGATATACTGCCTTACCGTCACTCTTCTGATAGTTAAAATGTTGCAACTATGCAATTTTTGACAGGCTATTCTAATAGTAATTCTATGTCACTGATGATTTTATCTATCAGAATTTGGTTATAGATCTGTCACTATTCCAATAGTTCTAATATCTGAAAGGATATCTTTTCAACAGTTAGTTTTGACAGTGATGCAGGAGCATCCTGGGTGTAAGAGTAATCTTGCATCACCCAAAAATATTTCTATTTTTATATTCAATAAGGGCTATTTTATGCAGAGCTGTTATTTATGGAAAGTTACTATTTTTGGTAATTTTTGTATCTGCTCAGAATGATCTGATTTCTTTCTTGGAGGTTCATTTTTGTCATATAAGCCTGCCAGCAAAGTTTCATGGCTAGATCAGGTGTAGTTTTGAAGATATTGAAAATTTTCAGCATTGGCAGCAGGGTACAGAAACTTCGAACTCAGTTTTGAAGGCTTTAGAGGCCCCGGATGAGGTCGAAAATTTGGATGATGGGCGCTTGCGCGGGTGAAGCCTGTAGAGCACTTCGTGGCATTTTTGAAATGGGGTTATAATAGCCGATCGGGTCAACTGGTGATGACTTATGGTCTTCGGAAGTTGGGCCACCCAAAATGGCAGAAAATAATTTTCTTCAAAATTTCTGTTCGGGTTTCAAAGGTTATCTTGAGCTGACTATGATGTAATAAAATGTAAAATAAAATAATTCTAAGTTTGGTCGGCCTTATTGGCTAAAATTCTGGAACCTTCCCAGGCGGTGGAAAATTGCCTATATAAGGAAGGCTGTATTATTGTCTTAGGTAGTTCAGAATAGTTCTGGGTAATAGTTTGAGGCTTTGTCCTACAGAATATTGTAAGGGAATGCCCATGTGGCTTTGCATATTGTAATTCTGAAAGTTTGTAATTCCACATTTGTGGAGATAATAAGAAGCCAATTTTTCTGTTCTTGCATATTATTGTTGTTGTTTCTCTTTTTCTGTTATATGTTTGTGGTATTAAGGGGAGCACCTTCATCAGACAATGATTGTATATTTTTCATAGGTCTTTGTGTTAGAATTCTGATAGATGGACCGTAGGAAATGCCATAACAAAGTTGTTATGATGTGCAAGTTTCTGACGTAATGGGGGTGTCGGTAAACTAATGGAGGTCTCTTCCATTGCAATTTCCAATGCAAAAATGGTGACAAACACATGTGTCAAAATGCTGACAAATGAGCATTGCAAATCCAACAAATGGTCATCGGATTTTGACCTCAAATGTACTAGTGAAGAGAAAGAGGGGCTTAGAAACAAAACTCTCAATACAACCCAAGTTAAATTAGCAAAATTGAAGAAGATGAATGGATGCAAATTATAAACCCAAATTACATCAAGGAAGTAAAAAAGAAATTCCCTTTTCATACAATATAGGATTTGATTAAAGGTGTGCCATTGAAAATGTGAAATTAAACCAATTGATTTAATGAGAAAGTAAGATAGATCTAGTTTCTAAGTGTATGCAATCAAACCAATAAAGATATGAAAAAGGGTCTAGACTAAGAATTGAAATGAGTGATAAAGTACTCACCTTGAAATGAATTGAAATGAGTGATAAAGTACTCACCTTCTTTGAAAACTATAAATTTGAACTTGTTGCATAACTTTCAACTGTGGATTCACGATCACAACAAGAAACCCAAAAAATGTTATTTCTCTAAGACCTCCAAGAATAGGTTGACCTGGTGTAACATGTTTTAGACACTTTTCCATGAAGTCACTATATTCTAGGGATAGTGTATCAAAGTTGACCTAACTTCTTTAGAAATGTCTCAGCAAGTAGTTTCTATATTTGTTGTTGTAATTCTTATATCCTTCTCGTGCACACATAAAAGATTATTTTTGGGTTTGGGTGGATGAGGGATTGATTTGGTCAAGCTCTATATTGAGATGTAAATGTAATAATAAATGAAATTATAACATGTAATGGGATTGAATATATCAAATGAAAGATTCAATTACCTTTGTAGATACAATTGGATTTCATATGTGATCAAGTATGCAAATGTAATAGTCTTGACTCAAAGAAACCAAAAAGAAATGAAAGAAGTAAA
Source organism: Chamaecyparis obtusa (assembly GCA_027943335.1). Taxonomy (NCBI): domain Eukaryota; kingdom Viridiplantae; phylum Streptophyta; class Pinopsida; order Cupressales; family Cupressaceae; genus Chamaecyparis; species Chamaecyparis obtusa. The sequence goes on from BSBK01008518.1 coordinate 277,162, forward strand.
AACTTCATGTATAGGAATGTATGTGACATGACATGATGAAGGATGCAAAAACTTGAATTGTTTGGAATGATGAATCTCCTCTTTTGAAGCCAAACTCCACTACCACCTTGAAGGAAGAAGCTTGATGTAGAAAGGAAATGCTTGAATTTGATGATTACTTGAAGATGCTTTCTTGAGATCTCATGAATGTATGTTTTCTTTCTCTTGATTACTTTTATAATGATTATTTATCTTTATGATGATCAAAATTAAATTCCTAAGCCTCCTTTTATACTATTTTTTGGATTAAAAACAAACTAGGCCAACTCCAGAGAAAAAGAAATCAATCATGAAACCCGAGGCACTTCGGTCCCCATAATTAAATTTCCTCAAAAAGGAGGTCAACCTAGGTTGACCTCTTCCTGGAATAGGTCAACTTGGTTGACCTATTCCAGAATGGGTAGACCAAGTCAATCTATTCCCAAAGGGGGGTCCCAGAGAGCGGTGTTGGAGGCCTTAGAGAAGCTGCAAAAAGAATTAGGGGATGATGAAACATTTAAAATATATGGCCAAAAAGGTGATAAAATAGTACCGAAAGGACCATGCCATAAGATTAGAGAGAGAGAGACACAAACCACACTAAGGAAATTTGGGAATTATGTCTTTGATATTTAGAGTTTGTTTTATGGCAATTTAATCGAGATTAGATGCTTAGGTTCTACAAGACAAATTTTAGGTGATTACAGTAGGGACATCCACTACAATGTTGATTACATTTTTCTTTATAAACATGTAAAGCTAACTTCATTACTTATTATCTACAATTATTTTAAAATTCACTTCACGTACAACACACAATGACTTATTACATATATTCAATCCTATAAATGATCTTATCCCTTATATATAATCTGCAACAATACATACCATCAATTAGGTTGGCATAATTGGACGTAGTATATAGAACATATATAGTTTTCATTTTGAATGATTTAGCTAATGCAATGTAAAAGGGATAAAAAATATTTGAATAATCACACAATGTTAGTGTAGCATCCTATCACATTTAAATAATCACCCTCAATTTTGAATGATATTGCATGGGCCAAAACAACTCAAGTCATCTATAAATAATAGACATGATAGTGCAAGCCAATCAAACATAATGAAAAAATGATGTGAACTTCTATGACAATTGAATATGCATAGCATAGAATCTTATACCACATATATGAAAAAAACTAAGAAACACGATCGATAGTATTGAAAGATGGAGGAATGCAAACCATTCAATCAAATAGGTGCATTATTTTTGCATAGTCTGACTCATAGACCATCACCAAATCTCCCATGGAATGAATAGGAGTAGGAAACTTTTTTTTTTTCATTCACCATCTTAATACTAGAACCATAAGAGAATATGAATCAATGTAGAACAATACATGCTATAGCCACAAAAAAAAGAGTTGTCTAGTTTCTTTTTATTATTAAACAAATTGTAATTTATAATATAAGGGTAAGAGTTTGGAGTTGGGGGACAATTCCATGGAAGTCCGCGGAGTGGAAAATTTGTAATCCAAAATGGGTGCCTATTTTTTACAAATCAGGCACCCATTTAGGTTTGGGAGCTCGATGCACTTTCAAAAATCAGGCGCCTGTTTAAAATTGGGCACCCATTTAGGATCGGACACCGAAAGAAAAATAGGCGCCCATTTGGAAAATCTATTTTTATTTTTAAAACTGATTTCTTGTCATTTTCATCTACAAAAAAATGGGATCACGTTTGGCACAGCTCAGGTGCCTGGTTTCGCTTCCCCTGTCGACTCCATCTGCCATTTTTTTCGTGTTCTAGGTATGTACTATTTTTTTAATTTTTATTTTTATGATTTTTGTCATTAAAAATTGTAGTTTCAAGTTATTTTTAATTTAAAAACATAGTTTAATATTTTTTTCAAAATTATTGTATAAATTTAATTATATTTTATCTTTCAAGTAGTTCTTTTTTATTTCAATTTACTTTGTAATTTACCATACTAAAGTAGAAAACTGGTAAAATTTAGGTATACAAAATTACATTACAAAACCCTATGTAAAAAACCAAAACCCTAGGTAGTAAAACAATCTCTCTCTCTCTCTCTCTCTCTCTCTCTCTCTCTCTCTCTCTCTCCTCTTTCTCTCTCGTCTCTATATACTATTGTTTTTTTTTTTTTTTTTATGATTTTTGTCATTAAAAATTGTAGTTTCAAGTTATTTTTATTTTAAAAACATAGTTTAGTATTGTTTTCAAAATTATTGTATAAATTTAATTATATTTTATCTTTCAAGTAGTTCTTTTTTATTTCAATTTACTTTGTAAATTACCGTACTAAAGTAGAAAATTGGTAAAATTTAGGTATACAAAATTACATTACGAAACCCTATGTAGAAAATGAAAACCCTAGGTAGTAAAACAAAAAAGTAAACCTATACAAAATTAAATTACTAAACCCTAAACTTAGAAAATCAAAATATAAATTTAGAAAACCAAAATAGAAATTTAGAAACTCTCTCTCTCTCTCTCTCTCTCTCTCTCTCTCTCTCTCTCTCTCTCTCTCTCTCTCTCTCTCAAGTTTTAATTATTTAAGTCATTCATGTTGTAAGGTTAAATATATTTTACAGTATGTTAATTGTAAATTATCATGTTTTTATATGTACATAGATTGGCAATATGGATAACTTTCACATTGATGAGCTTATAGGTTAGCATGCACCACCACCACCTCCTCCACCTCTCAATCCCCCTCCCCCTCCACCACCACCTCCTACACCTCTCAATCCCCCTCCCCCTCCACCTCCACCTAGAGAGTTAAGAGATAATATTAGGAGAAATGTAGAGGTGATCATGAGATATATAAATATTATAAGGAATGATCCCTATCCATCTGCCCAGCTACTATGCCTTGCAGATAGCATGCAAGGCATACTAGATTTTGTACAGACATTAGACTATGAGATTGATTGTTTTGAGTCATGCAGGGAGAGTATGCATGTATATTATGCTGACAGAATCTCTTATAAAGAGGTTAATAAGTTAAAAATTACAAAAAATGATTTGGCACGCTATTTTTTGAACCCTAAAATGGATGAGCAAATACTTGGCAAGAAGCCACATATTTCTATTAGATGGTGTAGACACCCCAGCATAGCAGAGCATTTTTTGGGAGTGGTGGTGGATGGTATTTGACCATCCACCATATGCTAATCATGAGGTCCCACTTTATTTTTTGAATAAATTATGGGTTGAGTTTGAATTGGGTAAGAAACCAAATTATTTTGACATGAGAGCATTTTAGGGGGTTGGTCGAGGCATGCCACAAGATAGGCCAAGGGCCAAATTGAGTAACAGAACTAGAAATCATGTGTGCAATGAGCCCCTTGTTCCTCTTCCATGTCCTGTACTTCTTGCACCTATCCATCATTGAGCAGTGCAATCATCTCTTGTTTCTTTGAGTGCCCTTATGGGCAATTTGTTACAACGCATGACCTAGGTGAGGACTGCCCCCAGCATAGAACATGTTTGCATGACTTGTGGTGGTATACGTAGGGGTCCCCAGTCTGATCCTGATGCTGCTCATGGTGGATATGGTAATGATGTTGGTGGCACACATGGTAGATATGCTGACGATGATGATGGTGTGCATGGTGATGGCTCACATGGTGATGGTGCACATGGTGATGCCAGAGATTATCTCATCATATGTTGATTTATTCAATGCAGATGATGATCATCCCACATAGGTAAATTTAATTATAATTTAAATATAGTGCAATATTAAATTTCTTATTTATACAATTATGAGCCATGACATGTGGATTTTTTTGTGAACAGAGGATGGTTGACCCTCCATCATTCATTAATCATCATCATATGACATCGACACCTCAACATATGGGTGCTCCATTCACGGTATGCACTTTGATCATGATACATTTAAATTTTAAATAAAATAAACTTTAATTGATAATGTGTTTGACATTTTTTTGTGATTTTGTAGGGTCTCTCATGTACCACTAAGATTGGTAGTTCATTCTCTACCCCACTAGTCACCGAGAGTCAGCCGCATATACCTTTAGTATGTTTTTCATTTATTAATTTTAAGCATGTTTATATGTTACTAATTTATGTACAAATTTGATTCACACTTATTTTTTTCCAATTGTAGGCTTTTGGATTGTCTCATGTTCCACAATCACATTTATGTCCTAACTCATTGGTGATTGTTATACACTAAGTTTTGTGCCTTTGTCTCAAGCTCTCTTGGTCTTGATAACTCAGTATAACATGGGAATCATCTCAAGGTTGTGGGACCTTATGCTAATCAAGATGAGACCTCCAGGTTCTAGGCTGGTTCCTCTTGGATTATCATCTTAGCTTGCTCTTAGATAGGAAAGTAAATCTTTGAAGGGAAAGGGTTAGAAGGAGTGCATGAAAGGGAAATGACTGAAAGAAAACTACCTACTAGGTGATGCACCGAAAATAGGGTTTGGATCTCAGTATAGAGGAATGAGACCAGTGAAAGACTTAGGTCTAGTAGATCACAACTTAGTGAATAGGCTTGCATAAGTATTTCATTGAAGGGTTTGCAAACAAAAGAGGGTATTCAAGGAAAGAGAAAGATTCTTTCACAACAACAAGACTCTTAGGATTAGACAACAATCTATGACCTGCAAACAAAAATTCACTCCTATAACTCAGTGTAGGATTGAGACAAGACTATTAGGGGCTGAAATATACCCACAAAACATCTAAATCAGATTAAACACAATAACACACATAGTTACAAAAAGTAAGAGGAATCAAGAAAACTAAGAATATCCCTGATAACATTCATAAACTTCAACCCAATAAGAGATAATGCAAACAAGAAAGTACAGGGACATGAAGGATTGACACAAACTGCCTTTACAATATTTGTATTATCAATGGGAATTACAGAATGTGGAAAACCAGAGGGCAAGAAGAAATGCCACAGATAGCTTCCCAAGAAGGAGTTTCTTTTTTACAAAATGTGAATTCTAAGCTCTACAAGCTCCAAAAAAGAATATATACATCACTCACTGCACGTAGGCAGGAGTCAAAACTAACTAAGGTTACAAGAATATCTACAATAAAATAATAAAAAACTCTAACAGATAGCTCTAATCATAAATGCATCTAAAAATATCTCAACCGATTAGATATATCTTCCTTTGCGTGTCCATTCATGTACTGATCCTCCTTGCAGACAAAAGTGTTGACCTTGTTAGGCCATTTTTCTACCATAGAAAAAATCCTTTAAAATGGCAATAGCAAAAATCCTGTCCAATTTGCATCTCCTAAATCACCGAATCCGGGAATTTTTTCAAATTCTAAGGTCTGCAGGAAACAAAATTTAAAAAATCTGCCACAGTGTCAAAAACCCATAGTGTTTCTGAAAATCCATGATGTTTTCGGTCTGTGTGTTTTTAGCCTTCATTGTTTTTGACCTTGTGCTTCCTGCTTTTGTGCGCTTATCCTTCGACGTCAAAAAATCGATGTGTTTTCAGTCTTCCGCTATGTCAAAAACCCTATGTGTTTTCAACCTCATAGTTTCTTGTTTGCTGGCATTCCCTCAACTGCGCAAGTGCGATGAGTGGTGGGCCCAAGCCTTCAAGGGCTCTTCTTGGCTGGCTGTCACATGGCCGCATGTCATACTTTTTTGACATGTGATCATGTGACTACCTGCCACCTGTCTGCGTGGTCCCAATTCTTCATGGTTTTCAACTGCCTGGCAGTTAGTTTTCCTTCTGGCGACCTGGCAACTAGTAGTTATCTATTGGTCTCCTGATTTTGGTGGTTAAGTAGCTGGCATCTCACAACCTGGTGACTATGTAGTCACATGATCATTTCATTCCTGGCGGTTATTGGCTAGCACTCAGTGACCTGGTGAATGGTTAGTCACGTAGTCACTGAATACTTGGCTTTTGTCAGTGGGTCCCTTGTTAGGGTGGAGCGAGTTGGCATCTTTTGATTGGTTGGTATATTGACAAGTTGGATAGCATCAGTTGGTCCACAGTCTTCTAAGGAGGTTAAAGCATGGATAGATCTGGTGGTTGTCGTTATACCGCTGAGCGTAGGTGCTCACTTTTTAACATCATGGTATAGTGACAGCCGTCGATTCTGGTTTATGAGGAAACTACCTGATGGACCTGTTTGTGTGAGGTGGTGATGTGGCATCTTCTAATTGGTCCATGTGGTGATGGTCAGATGTCTCAGTGGGGCTTGTGTTAATGATTTTAATCTACGGTTGGCATGCGATCGCAAGGAATATTCTTTCCCCTTGTGATCATGCACCCACCGTCTGATTTGATGTCGACAGGTTGGTTTACAATGGGCCCTAGTGATTTTGTAGAGTGGATGGTGTGGTGAATCTAGTGGTTGGCGCATGATCTCATGGGAGGTGTCAGACCCCTTGCAATCATGCACCTGCTATTCAATTTTGAAGGCTTGCAGAGTGTGGGTCCTGTGGCTGGTGACTCGGCGGTTGTGGGGAATGAAGAGGTGGCATGTGGCGTATGGCAGGCCCAGGTCTATGGCATGGTGATAGGTGACATCATGCATCATGGTTGTAGAGTTAAAGGTGGGGTCTGAGGTTTGGAAAAGTAGAATAAAATTTGGTAGTGCCGAAAAATTTCCTTCTTGTCACGGGTTTGCGGGATGATTTTGTGGCAACACTATTCTTTTCATGAACTGGCAAAAGTCCTTTGTCACCAGTTCTCTAGATGATTTAAAGTGTGCTATTTTCAACTCATGCAGCCGTGTGTTCATGGGATTCAACTGTGGTTAAGCTTTTCATTCTGCGACTAGGATTTTGCCTTGTTGCCAGTTCGCAGAATGTTGACCCGTGGTGCTTGATGAGTTAGAGGATCTGAAGCTTGGGAAAATGAAAGATCTAAAGGTCAGGACTTAATTGTTGATCTCTGATTGAATTAGGACCGCAAATGTGCTGCTAGCACCAAGACTTAGCCGTTGGAGTTTGAATTTCAATCTTAGAGGCATTTCTAGTGACCAGTAAGGACTAGAATTGATGACAGAGAGGGCCAGAGTTGGTGAATTTGAACTTCTCCATTATTCTAGTGTGGTCCAGGGTGCTTTGAGTGATTGTAGGGATTTGTGCCATGTGGAGGAGGATAGTTTTTCTTGGCTCGAGGTGTTTTTGCTGTAAATTTTGTGACTATTGGGTGAACCCTAACCCTATCCCTAGCTGTCTGTAGCTTGTTGCATTCTCTCTAAGAATTCCAAGGCAGCTAGGGGTATATGTAGTTGATTTTTTTACTTTGTATGTGTTCTAAATTTTGTCAGTTCCAGTGAAAGTTTCTGCTCTGTAGATTTCCCCTTCTCTCTACATATAGGGTGTTCTGTTTCGATTGTTGGTTCAGAGAATACAATGCATGCTGCAGCAGATTTGTCTTATGTATGAGGACTCAATTTATTGTTATTGTCATCAAGCTATCTCCATTTGAATTTTGAATGCATTAATCATACATCAAGGGTGTTTGATTTGTCTATTTGCATTGCCTAAATGTTTGGAAGTGGAGTTATCTTCACAGAGGTAACTGGTTCAGGGTTAGTGTTTATGCATGTATGAGCTGAGATATCAAGGATAGATCATGCTTGTCTTCCAGTGGATGCTGGTTAATGTATTTTCCTTTCATAGGTCTCTTCTAAGGGGAGGGTCAAAATCCTTTGATGGATAATAGCATGCTTGAATGCATAAGTGGGTGTTAAGTTGAGGCTTGGTCATGGTGTGTTATTGATGTCAAGCATCAACACATTGAGCATATTGTGTTCTTGTTTCATAACTATCAGTAGGGTATTTGACTCTATGGCCCATTGGATAAGGCATTGGTCTATCAGAGACTTAGGGCATCTTAGTGGTCCTTTCAATCATTTTAAAATCTTTTCCATGCTATCCCACCCTTTCCATTTCATGTTGTTAGGATAGATCTCTAGTTTTCATACTCACTCCATGCAAGTAGGGCTATTGCATGAGATATTGGCTTCATTAAGGTACAGGATACCTAGGAGTTTGAGAACCATTCCACAGTCAGTTACCTACAAGCCTGCAGTGTGACACAAGTTATATGAGTGTGCAGATGAGGTACACCTACCTGAGTGATGTGGAGCTCAAAGTGTAGAAGGATCTCTCTTTGATCCTTGTCAGTTGGCCCTTTTTCCTGTCAGATTTGGAGTGTTGAGTGAATGTGACACTAGCCCTATCAATCCTGATGCCAAGTTGACCTTTGGGGAAAAAGAACACCAACAAAATGGTGACTCCGTTGGGGAAGAACATAAAGAAAGCCTATTAAGGAGCTCTGGTTGTTGTTATATTGAAGTAGTCAAAATCTTTTGACCAGATTGATTTGTCCCATCCGAGTCACCAACAAAATGGTGACTCTACTGGGGAAGAAGTAAAAGACAACAAGCTTCCTTGCTTGGCTAGATCATCTCAGGGTCCTGGTTGAAGTTACAGAGTCAGATAAACAAAAGGCATTGACTAAATTTTCTCACTAAGTGTTGAGTGGTGACTCTGAGTTCTCTGTTCGATCAGTGTGTTTCCTGATAGACAGTGCATGTTACCTTGTGTATTTTTGTGTTGGTTGGGAGTAGAAACAAAGAATATTCTTTCCTCTTCAGGGAGGTGGTGACTCTACAAAGAAAGAGCTTGATGGAGCTGAATGGTGAGCTCTAGATCTACCTTGCCTTGCAATCAACAAGCAAGGTTCTTGTTGCAGAATTCCCACGTATTTTTCAAGTTTTAAATGTCTCCTTATTAAGTGGTCAAGCACCAAGAGAAAGGAGTAAGGTGTGATTAGAGGTTAGCATACTTCAAGTTCTCAACTACAGTTTGGCAGAATTTCATGGAAGTATTACATTGGTTGTAATGGATAGGATCAATAATGAGATTGCATTTTTAGAGCAAGGCATCCTTAGAGATTATATGAGATTGGTAAGGTTGAAGGTAGGATGCAAATAGGATCTATCCATATCTCTATTTTATGATATATTTTATGAGGTGTATGATGAGCTTCCTGAGGATGTTGAGTTTCCTGAATCTGAGTTCATTAGTTTATTCTTGGAGCTTTATTTCCTGAGTCAACCAATTGGTCAAATGCTTTGTGGGAAGAGCATTACATGTGTCAGGGATTGGATACTTAGTGATGATAGCCTTGGGCTTGAGGATGCACTTAGGGTCATGTCCTTAAGTGCTGATGTTGAGAGTGATGAAGACAGTGAGGGTGTGGTTTCTTCATATGAGTCAGATGCAACATGGGAAGAAGAAAGTGATGGTGGAAGTGAACATTCTTTGGATAGTGAAGATGCTAAGGATGATTCATCTTCAGGGTATGAAGATAAAGAAAAAATAATTCAAGATGATGACTGTAGGTCTTCATATGGTTCTGATTTTTCTTCATGTGATGTGAGTCTCCATGAGGTTGAGATGGGTGCTGATTTTAAGGTGTTTTCCAATGCTTTATACAATGAAAAGTTTGACTCTCAACCCATTTTTTGTCATGATGTTCAACAAGGCATATTTCTTGAAGTTGTCAATCCTTTGTTTGTGAAGCATATGGAGGTTTTAGGTTTAGTTGGTTCAGGGTGTTCATTCTCCATCTGTGGGTATCAATCTGACTATTCTTTTGAGGTCCAGCCGGTTACACCTGTGGAAATGCAAAGGTAGGATCTAGATGAAGCCTTCCTATAGGTGGAGTATGAGGATTTTTTGTTTCTAGTTGATAGCATGCATGAGTCAGGAGGTGAAGATCAATTCTAGTATAGAGGTGCTAACCATTAGCATGCTAAATCATACTTTCATAGTGAGCAGGATGGAGAAAGTGCCAAAAATTTTTACATGCACTATGAAGAAAGCTACTTTGTTCTTCCTGATATGCTGGTTCAACATGTTGACAAGCCTATGGAGACAAATGAAAACAAAATTTCTGATGTGCAACATGAAGAAAGGAATGAAAATCAAGTTTTTGATAGAGGCAAGAACTAACTCTTGTTTGTTGCTGCAGATTTCTATATAAATGTACACTTTGTAAATAGATTTCCCTTTCCTATTGTGTGCTTTTCCTTCTTGTTCCCTACATTTTTTGAGGTCCCTACCTTTTTGTCCTCTTGGTGGTCTGCTCTCCCAGAAATCCTGAATTCTTGCATGGGCACAAGTTACCCATCGTCCCCAACTAGAGCCACTGTTAGGCCATTTTTCTGCCATAGCAAAAATCCTTTAAAATGGCCTATTGTCTTACAAATTTTCTTGAAGTGCCCTTGGTCCTATGTTCTTCAATGTGTCACCTTGTTCCTATCCAATTTGTATCTCCTAAATCACCGAATTCGGGAAGTTTTTCAAATTCTAAGGTCTGCAGGAAACAAAATTTAAAAAATCTGCCACAGTGTCAAAAACCCACAGTGTTTCTGAAAATCCATGATGTTTTTGGTCTGTGTGTTTTTGGCCTTCATTATTTTCAACCCTTTTCTTCTTTCTTTTGTGTGCTTATCCTTTGGCATCGAAAACTCTGTGTGTTTTCGGTCTTCTGTTGTGTCAAAAACCATGTGTGTTTTTTACCTCACAGTTTCTTGTTTGCTGGAATTCCCTCAACTGCACAAGTGTGATGAGTGGTGGGCTCAGGCCTTCAAGGGCTCTTCTTGATTGGTTGTCACATGGATGCATGTCAGACTTTTTTGACATGTAATCATGTGACCACCTGCCACCTGTCCGTGTGGTCCCAATTCTTCATGGTTTTCGGCTGCCTAGCGGTTAGTTTTCCTTCTAGTGACCTGGCAACTAGCAGTTATCTATTGGTCTCCTGATTTTGGTGGTTAAGCAGCTGGCATCTCATGACCTAGCAACTGTGTAGTTGCGTGATCATTTCATTCCTGGTGGTTATCAGCTAGCACTCAGCGACCTAGTGAACAGTTAGTCACGTAGTCGCTGAATGCTTAGCTTTTGTCAGTGGGTCTGTTATCAGGGTGGAGCGAGTTGGTATCTTTTGATTGGTTGGGGGATTGACAAGTTAGATAGCATCAGTGGGTCCGTAGTCTTCTAAGGAAGTGAAAGCATGGATAGATCTGGTGGTTGTTGTTATACCACTGAGTGGAAGTGCTCACTTTTCAACATTACGGTATAGTGATAGTCGTTGATTCTAGTTTACGAGGAAACTACCTGGTGGACCCATTCGTGCGAGGTGGTGATGTGGCATCTTCTGATTGGTCCATATGGTGATGGTTAGATGTCTTAGTGGGGCTTGTGTTAATGATTTCAATCTACGGTTGGCATGCGATCGCAAGGAATATTCTTTCCCCTTAGGATCATGTGCCCACCGTCTGTTTTGATGCCGACCGGTTGGTTTGCAGTGGGCTCGGGTGATTCTGCAGAGTGGATGGCATGGTGGATCTAGTGGTTGGTGCATGATCTCATGGGAGGTTTCAGACCCCTTGTGATCATGTGCCCACCTTTTGATTTTGAAGGCTTGCAAAGTTTGGGTCTTGTGGCTGGTGACTCGGCGGTTGTTGTGAATGAAGAGGTGACATGTGGTGTATGGTGGGCCCAGGTTTATGGCATGGTGATAGGTGGCATCAATCATCATGGTTGTAGAGTTAAAGGTGGGGTCTGAGGTTTTACAGAGTGGATAAAATTTGGTGGTGCCAAGAAATTTGGTTCTTGTCACAGGTTCACAGGATGATTTGGCGGCAGCACTATTCTTTTCACAAACTGGCAAAAGTCCTTTGTCGCCAGTTCACCAAATAATTTAAAGTGTGCTATTTTCAACTCATGTGGTCATCTGTTCATGAGATTCAACTGTGGTTAAGCTTTTCATTCTGCGACTGGGATTTTGCCTTGTTGCCATTTCGTGGAATGTTGACCCTTGGTGCTTGATGAGTTAGAGGATCTAAAGCCTGGGAAGATGAGAGATCTAATGGTCAGGACTTAATTGCTGATCTCTGATCAAATCAGGACTGCCGATGTGCTGTTGGCACCAAGACTTAGCCATTGGAGTTTGAATTTGAATCTCAGAGGCATTTCCACCATCTGGTAAGGACTGGAATTGATGACAAAGAGGGCCAGAGTTGATGAATTTGAACTTCTCCCCCATTCCAGTGTGGTCCAGGGTGCTTTGAGTGATTGCAGGGATTTGTACCATGTGGAGGAGGACAATTTTTCTTGGCTCGAGGTGTTTTTGTAGTAAATTTTGTGACTGTTGGGTGAACCCTAACCCTAGCCCTAGCTGTCTATAGCTTGTTGCATTCTCTCTGAGAATTCCAAGGTAGCTAGGGGTTTATGTAGTCAAGTTTTTGACTTTGTATGGGTTTTGAATTTTGTCAGTTCCATTCAAAGTTTCTGCTCTGCAGATTTCCCCTTCTCTCTGCATATAGGGTGTTATGTTTCCATTGTTGGTTCAGAGAATACAATGCATGCTACAGCATATTTGTCTTATGTATGAGGACTCAATTTATTCTTATTGTCATCAAGCTATCTCCATTTGAATTCTGAATGCATTAATCATACATCAAGGGTGTTTGATTTGTGTATTTGCATTGCCTACGTATTTGCAAGTGGAGTTATCTTCGCAGAGGTAACTGGTTCAGGGTTAGTGTTTATGCATGTATGATCTGAGATATCAAGGATAGATCATGCTTGTGTTCTAGTGGATGCTAGTTAATGTATTGTCCTTTCATAGGTCTCTTCTAAGGGGAGGGTCAAAATCCTTTGATGGATAATAGCATGCTTGAATGCACAGGTGGGTGTTAAGTTGAGGCTTGGTCATGGTGTGTGATTGATGTCAGGCATCAACACATTGAGCATATTGTGTTCTTGTTTCATAATTGTCTCTTACAGTAGGGTATTTGACTCTGTGGCCCATTGGTTAAGGCACTGGTCTATCAAAGACTTAGGGCATCTTAGTGGTCCTTTCAATCATTTTAAAATCATTTCCATGCTGTCCCACCCTTTCCCTTTCATGTTGTTAGGATAGATCTCTAGTTTTTATACTCACTCCATGCAAGTAGGGCTATTGCACGAGATATTGGCTTCATTGAGGTATAGGATACCTAGGAGTTTGAGAACCATTCCATGGTTAGTTACCTATAGGCCTATAGTGTGACACAAGTTGTATGAGTGTGCAGATGAGGTACACCTGCCTGAGTGATGTGGAGCTCAAAGTGTAGAAGGATCTCTCTTTGATCCTTGTCAGTTGGCCCTTTTTCCTGTCAGATTTGGAGTGTTGAGTGAATGTGACACTAGCCCTGTCAATCCTGATGCCAAGCTGACCTTTGGGGAAAAAGAACACCAACAGACCTGACAACCTCTTGCAAGCCCACTAAGCCATAAAGACTCCAAATTTGATCTTCGCAAGAATGAATTTGAAAGTACAGATGGCACCAACTCTTTAATGCTTCATCAGTGTAAGAACACCACACTGTACCTTGCAAAATGCATGGTGCCATTGACTAGATCATCCATCATCATGCTCACAACCAGAAAATGTCCTCAAAAATCAATTTCGAGCTACCCCACCACTCACGGTCTGCAAATCAAATTTTGGCAAAAACCTCTCAGACACATTTGAATCTTTGAAAACCAATGGCTAACCAATCATTTTAAAATGTGTTTGTTGATGTCTAACATTTCCCTAGCAGATGAATGGTCTGGATGTGTTGAAAGAATTGCTTAAAATCCCCACCTGACAAGTCAAACACCACTTCGGTAGTCAACAGCTGATGAAATGTGAGAAAATCAACATCTCTGACAAGTCCCTGGACCCATGTCCTTGAGAACACCATCGGATGGCTGTTGCTATACTGCTACAATAATGATCGAGCACTTTGGGTCCCCGGTATAAAAATAGCCGCAAGATCTAACCATGCTTTACTTACTTTAGAAACTCCTGACCCCACAGGCCCACTGACATCAGCCACATTGCACATCAAAAAACCAATCAAACTATGCCATTTCAGATACACATAGCAACCTTCAGACATCAGACCCACTGCTTGAGATACCGATCTAACGGTGGGCATATGATCTCATAGCCCCAAAATATTCCTTACACTTTTACGCCAGCTGTAGATCCTAGCCTTTCTGATACCCTTCTGACAACAGACCCATGACAGACTAAGATCACATCAGACGGTTGTCGTTATACCACTAGCTTAAAAATGCATCAACTTTCCTTAGCAGTGTAGCAAGAGCCACAAGATCTTGCCGAGTGTTAACCTTTGAAGATGAAGAATAGGCTCACGGACAGGTGTCATCCAGTCACATGATCACAAGGGCAAGGAATATTCCTTGTGAACATGCGACAACCACAAGATTTTGAGGAAAGCTAGCCACTGGACCCCACCAGGTCGGAGTTGCGCACTTAGGGAAATGACGATGCCAGAGAATAAGTCTGAAACATAGAAAGGGTCAAAAACATGGAGGGTTTTTGAGTGCAGGTCAAAAACACACTGAGCTTTCAGACCAAAAGGTAGAAAACACAGAGGGTTTTCATAACTTTGACAACTTTTTTGAAACCCCGCAATAGTATTTCTTGCAACCATTCAAACTTGAATAACTTCCTAGGTTTTATGAATTAGCGCATGCAATCAAAGCTGGAGCATTGTGACACATCAAAGAACATGGGGCCAAGAGCGCAAATCATAGAACTTTGTGGATCAACTTCGCATATTAAAACAAGTTGTAGTAGGGTGAGATAAAATAGAGACCTAGAAACTTGGCCAAATTTGTAGAATGGAAATTTTGGCAATAGTGACATTAGCTACATGTCACACATAGGTAATGTACATGTTTTTATTCCATAAATTTGTATAGTCAAGTTGTATATACTTTATAATTTATGTATATGTACTATAAGTTTGATTCGTGCTTTATATATGTTGTTTAGTTTGACACCACCATGAGTCTTGGCATGGCTACAGGATTAAGCCAAATGCAGATGTCGACACTATCTTTTGAGGTAATGATTAAAAGTAATTTTTCAATGTCCATTGTGTATCTAGATCTTTTACACCTAATTATTAAAAATTTGTAATTTAAATGTTTTTACAGGAGTTGGCTGCATCCACTTTTCATGTACCTAAGGATGAGGATACTCAAGACCAGACAGAGCAGGATGAGGGTACTACTCAAGACCATACAGAGCAGGATGACGGTACTATTGAGGACCTTATAGAGCATGTTGATGCATCACATCCCTCTTCACATGGAGTGAAGAGGACTGCAGATCAGCTAGATGAGTAGACTTATATTATGATGACTATTTGGACTTGTGTTATGTTGACTTGTTGTCATATTATTTGGACTTTTTTTATATTATTATGACTATTTGAACTTATGTTGTTACTTAAACTTGTTTTTATAATAGGAATTTGTTTTGTGATTGTATGTATATATCATGAGTTGATATGATGGACATTATGATACATGTAAGTTATTTTAGGACTTGTTATGTTATTTATCTTAATCATGAGTTGTTATTTATATATATGAGCTTATGGAAAAAAACTCATTTTTAATATCAATTACAAAATTAAATTTATCAATATCCTAAAAAAATCATATATGTAACAATGAGATCTATTAATTCATGTGTAATTGAGAAGAACAATATCTAGATACATTACAAGTAATATGAATACTTTCATTAACTATAAAAACAACCATCTATCTAACAATGAGATCTATTAATACATGTAATTGACAAGAACAATATGGATGAGTACAAAGTTTAATATTTAGAACAAAATTAGGTGAATACAAAGTTATGAATTTAATGTAAATATTTAAAACAAAATCTGATGAATAAAAGTAAGTTCATGTGAACATAAATTACAAAGCCAAAATTGTACGAATACAAGAGTGCATTGTACTACATAAATAGTTCACGCTATGTTCTTCCAGACATCCTACATCATAAAAAACATATAAAAATATAAATTATGACACTTCAAAGAAGACATGTAGAAAACATATAAAAATATGACAATTGAATAAAAACTTACATGTATAAATTTGATTCAACCTAATGTACCATCAACATCCTCTCTTTCCTACAATGCATCTATAATAGTTCATGTCTAGATGTTCTTCTTGATGTCCTTCATCATAAAAATAAACATGTTGAAATGTTAGAATTTATACAAGTTCATTTAAAGTTAATTTAAATTTAAATTTGAAATCTATATCTCTAAATTATAAATTATGACACTTCAAAGAAGACATGTAAAAAACATATAAAAATATTACAATTGAACAAAAACTTACATGTATAAATTTGATTCAACCTAATGTACCATCAACATCCTCCTTTTTCTACAATGTGTCTATAATAGTTCATGTCCAGATGTTCTTCTAGACATCCCGCATCATAAAAATAAACATGTTGAAATGTTAGAATTTATACAAGCTCATTTAAAGTTAATTTTAATTTTAATTTCAAATCTATATCTCTAAATTATAAATTATGACACTTCAAAGAAGACATGTAGAAAACATATAAAAATATGACAATTGAATAAAAACTTATATGTATAAATTTCATTCAACCTAATGTACCATCAACATCCTCTCTTTTCTGCAATGTGTCTATAATTTCATGTCTAGATGTTCTTCCATGCATCCTACATCATAAAAATTAATATTTTGAAATGTTAGAATTTATACAAGTTCATTTAAACTTAATTTAAATTTAAATTTCAAATCTATATCTCTAAATTATAAATTATGACACTTCAAAGAAGACATGTAGAAAACATATAAAAATATGATAATTGAACAAAAACTTACATATATAAATTTGATTCAACCTAATGTACCATCAATATCCTCTCTTTTCTACAATGCGTCTATGATTGCCTCATGCTTTTCCATTGAAAGTGTCCATAATATTTTATTAGTAGGTCTCCTTTGTACCTTTTCAATTTGATATTTTTTGCGACTACCAAATGGGAATAGTGCATAATCTTCTTTTCTAATTGGTAGTCTTCAAAATCTGGTAAACCATTCCTTCTTGTTAGGTATTTGTGTATCCATGTACCAACTCCCACAATAGACCCAATTGGATACTAAAATTATCATCATCTACCTGATGACATATAAACTTTTTCTTAGGTTCTACACATCGAGCTAACCAATACTCTGTCTTCTCTTCATTATCCTTAGGTGCAACAAAAACATACACATGTCCTATAAAACAAAATTAAGTACATGCATTGTAAATAAATTTTTTTTAAATGTTTATAATTAAAATATATATAATCATAAATTATATGACATACACATGTAACTAATATATAATTTATAGTTTTACAATAAATGTCATTAAATTACTAGGTTGTATGTGTTTGAAACTGAATTGAAACAATTATTGTATTGTCATTGATGTCAAACCTTAATTGGTAAGACTCTTGCTACTTAGGAAAGTACTATATCTATTTGAGTATTTCTAAGGGGCTAAGCGAGGTTGGTAACAATAGCACCTAGGGAAAGGTTGAGTTATCTTGATACTACAAAGTGTACTTGACTATGTTGCACTATGATGAGATAATGTATTTTTTATCTTAGTAAGACTAAAGACTAAACTGGTAGGCTTAACCAAGCAAAGAATGGAAAAATCATGTTTAAGACAAGTGATGTTAGTATCGACTGAGTTAGTATATGCTGAGGAAAATTATAGTGTTGACCGAGCATCAATAAATTGTCGAGGAAGATAGTGCAAGCTGAGGAGATAGTTTTCATCTTGACCGAGTGTTCTGCATAAAGACTGAGTGAACAATCCCAGTACTGACCGAGCATCAGCAATTTTATATTTGAAGAGAATTTAATTTTGGAGGTGACATTGTTGAATTCTTGGATTATGTAAAACATGTTGACTTTATTTATTGATTGTTTGGAAGCATTAAATGCATTGTAAAATGTTTTATTGTAAATCTTTGAGAGATTTGAGATGATTCTAGAAAAGGAGCCAAAGAACATAAAGCGGGTAGATTCAATGAATCTGACCTAACCCTAAGATCTACGAATAAGATTAAGTGGCAAAAGATGAGTTAACCTAACTGAGGAAAATATAAGGGGAACCTAAACATTGTGATATGGATGCATATGGTGAATATAGAATGTTGGAAGAGGAAATTTTTATTGACTGAATAAGTAGAAAAGGCTGAAGGACAAGTGTGGTGATTGCATGAAGAAAAGTTCTGAGTAGATCAGACATGGAAATGGAAAAGTTTCAACGTCAGTAAACCAGCATTAGTGTATGGAATTGGATCTGATATTTGCAAAGTAAGTTGTACATTTTTCAGATAATACTGCTACTACTTTATAACCATTGTAATAGTCAAAATCCTTTTAATAGAGGTTGACCTAATAGTCATATGTTAAATCCTTTGAACAAGGTTGCATTCTAATGGAGTGTATGTAAGTCCTATGACTAGGCTCACTTTTAATAGGGTGATTGAAATCCTTTAACTGAGTCACATTTGACAGTGTGTATTGTAAGCTTTGATAGGGTTGGCTTTTTATCAAGCTCACTTCAGAAGAGTGAAAATAATAGTAGCATGTTACAAAGTGGTTTTTCCCAAATTGGGTTTCCACTATAAATCTTGGTGTGTATACTTGTGTGTATGTTTAGATCTGAACATTACTATGTTTTGCAAGATAAGTTACAGCTGGGTAGTGAACTGCATTGTTAGATGTTTCTATTATTGAATCAGTGATGACCGAGTTTGTTTTGGTTTTGGATCTGATTTAAGGATAAGTTTATGAGATTGTTTTATACATCAGGACCTGAGAACAACTGATTCACTCCCCCCCCCTCTTTTTTGTTCTAAATCATATTAACAATTGGTATCAAAGCTAGGTTTCTTATTATTAGTGTTGACAGATATCAAGTTTAAAGGGGCTTGAAGCAAATGATTAGGATGTATAAGAAGGAGGTACCGAAGTTGAACAAGGAAAATTTGCCTGCATGGAAAATCTTGATGAAGCTGCATCTAGCTAGTATTGGTGACTCTACAAAGTACTACATTGAGAATAGTTATGTCTCACCTATTGCACATTTGACTATCGAAGAAATGAGAGGTAAGCATGAACATAATCAGGCAATGCTAGAAATTGCATCTTCCCTAAGCTATCCAAAATTTGAGGACATTAAGGACTACACAACTACAAAGGATATGTGGGACACTCTTGCAAGGATTTATGGTGGTGACTTGAATGTGTTGAAAGAAAAGCTCGAGAGTCTTAGAGGTAAGTTTGATGAAATGAGAATGCAAGAAGGTGAAAACATTGTGAAATATTGTAGTAGAATAAAAGAAGTTGTGAATGCTATTAGAGGAGATAATGGGACTATTGATGATGAAACTATAATTGGGAAAGTACTAAGAACCCTACGTCTTATATATGCTATTAAGATCTCAACTATTCATGAATCTAGATGTAACTCTACTAATGTGCTTACTTTGGAAAGTTTGGTTGGTAAGATGACTACTTTTGAACTCTCTAATTATGATAATTTCACTATTGTAAGCATTGGAAATGTTGAATCTTCTTTTAAGTCATAGCTAGTTCTGAGCAAGCCAAAGAAAGAAAAAGAAAGATGCATCAATGAAAGTGAAAGTGAAAGTGATAGTGACACTTATGATGAAGACCTAGAAGATCTAGAATCTCTTATGGCTAGAAGAATGAGAAGGGGAAAAGGAAAGTATAAAGGTAAACTCCCTATTATATGTTTTGCATGTAATAAAGTTGGTCATATAGCTACTAGATGTCCTGATAGGGAGGATAAAGATGATGAAAGGAAAAGAAAATACAAAGAAAAAAAAGATGACAGAAGCTACCAATGGAACAGAGACTACAAGGGAAAAGGTAAGAAATATTGTTATATTGCTAAAAAAGAGACTGACACTGATAGTCATGATTTTGAAATTGAGGTAGTTTATGTTGCAATGAAAGATGAATTTAATGAGGATGAGAAAACTGCATTGATATCCTATGTGAACAAGAATGATAAATGGATTATTGATAGTGGTCGTTCACATCACATGACTGGTGACAAAAATAAGTTTGAGACCTTACATCATTATAGAGGTAAAAGTGTAAAATTTGGTAATGATGCACCATGTCTTGATAGAGGAAAAGGTTTGATTAAACTAACTGATAAGATATCTTGTGAAAATGCATATTGGGTTGAAGGTCTTAATTACAATTTGTTAAGTGTTTCTCAGCTTAACAAAACTAGTTATCGAGTGGAATTTCATCACAAGCAAGCTAAAATATTAAATGATGCTAGAGAACTGATTGGAAGTGGAGATCAGACTAGAGGTAAATTTTCTATCTTGACCTATCTGAAGAAACATGTTTAATTACACAACTTGATGATATTTGGTTATGGCATAAAAGGCTGTGTCATGTTAACTTTGACAATCTGGTAGAGATAAGTAAGAAGAAAAAGGTAAGAGGTTTAACTAGATTGAAGAAACTTGATAATGTGATGTGCATGGAATGCCAGTTAGGAAAAATGACAAAGTCAAGTTTCAAGAGCAAAACCTTTACTTCTGAAAACATTTTAGATTTGGTTCATACTAACCTTTGCGGACCTATGGGTGTACAAAGTTACTGTGTGCTAGATGCTTTATCTTATTTGTTGATGATCATACTAGGATGATGCATGTGATGTTTCTAAAAGCAAAATTTGAAGCTTTTCAATATTTTAAGTGGTATTTGGCTAAGGTTGAAAAGGGGAAAGGTAGGAACCTGAAATGTCTTAGATCTGACCGACGTGGAGAATTTACATCAAATGAATTTAATCTATTTTGCAATGATAGAGGAATTAAAAGACAGATGTCTGCACCTAGAACACCTCTACATAATGGTATAGCAAAAAGGAGAAACAAATCTATCTTTGATTGTGCAAGGACATTGATGATTGAAAATAATGTGGCACAGAAATATTGGAAAGAAGCTATAAGCACTGTTGTCTACACTCTTAACCGAGTATAGATCAAGAAAGGTACAAATCTAACACCTTATGAATTATGGCATGGGCATGAACTAAGTGTTAAATACTTTAGAATCTTTGGAAGTAAGTGCTATATATTAAAAGACACTAGGAATGGAAAGTTTGATGCTAAGAGTGATGAAGGCATATTCCTAGGGTATTCCAAAAAAAGTAAAGCTTATAAGTGTTTGAACTCTAACACTAACAAAATTGTGGAAAGTGTGAATGTCAAAATTGATGAGTATGCAGAAAGAAATGAAGCTGATAGTAAAAGAGAGCCAGAAGATTATAGATCTATTGTGTACATTGAAGAGGAAGAAGAGGCAAGTAATAGACTTGCACTTGATGCCGAGTCCTAGGTAAGAAATGCCAAGCAATAGACAGAAGCTGCCGAGCATCAGGAAAACATTACGGAGAAATAACAAGAACATGTCAAGTTAGAAGAAAATGCTATTGAGTATCAGGAAGAGGTTGCCAAGCATTCTGAAGCTGAATCTAACAATCTTGTTGAGAAACATGATGAAATAGAGGAGCCAACAGCTGAACCTATTTTGGCAAAATATGTGAGAAGACATCATAAGCCTGAATAGATAATTGGAGACAAAGATACTGGAGCTAGACCATAAGTAAGACTAAGGATCCAAAATGTCTACTATGTGAATTTGAACCGAAGACAACTATAGAAGCATTGGAGAATGAAGACTGGATACAAACAATGAATGAAGAAATTGACTAGATTGAGAAGAATGATACTTGGACTCTAGTGCCAAGACCTAAAATCAAGAATGTTATAGGAACAAAGTGGGTATTTTGGAATAAGATGAATAAAAATAGTGAAATCACTAGGAACAAAGCTAGGCTGGTAGGCAAAGGCTACGCACAAGAAGAAGGAATAGATTATGGGGAGACATTTTCCCCTGTAGCTAGATTGGAAGGAGTAAGAACTCTGCTTGCATATGCTACTTGTAAAGATTTCAAGGTATATCAAATGGATGTCAAGTTAGCATTTTTTAATGGTATACTAGAAGAAGTTTATATAGAACAACCAGAAGGTTTTATTGATCCAAACAAAAGACACATGGTGTGCAAATTGAACAAAGCATTGTATGGATTGAAGTAATCATCTAGAGCATGGTATGAAAGGTTGCACAACTACTTGGTACAGATTGGATTTTCAAGAACATATGACACAAGCAATTTGTACATAAAGGATGAAGAAGGTAAAGGTATCCTGTTTGCAAAAAAATTTGTTGATGAAATTTTTTTTGGTGGACAAGATGCATTATGCAAAAGTTTCTCAAATGAAATACAAACTGAATTTGAAATGAGTATGTTTGGTGAGATCAAATTCTTTGTTGGTTTACAAGTATGTCAAAAGAAGAATGGAATTTTAATTACATAGTCTAAATATCTTAATGAAATACTGAAAAATTTTGGGATGGAAGATGCTAAACCAGTGGGATCTCCCATGGTTACTAGACAAAAGTTATTTAAGAATAATGATACTGCAAAAGTGAATCAAACTCTGTATAGATCCATGATTGGAAAATTGCAATATGCTATACATAGCAGACCAGATATTGCATTAGCTATTGGGATTGTGGCAAGATTCTCTACCAATCCTAAGGAAAAACATATGATGGCCATGAAAAGAATTGTGAGATACTTGAAAGGAACTACTGACTATGGTCTATATTATAAGAAGGATGAAAAATTTGAACTCCGATTTTATATAGATGTTGATTGGGTAGGAAATATAGATGATAGAAAGAGTACAAGTGGTGGATCTTTCTTTCATGGATAGAGATTAGTCTCCTGGACAAGCGAGAAATAAAATTACATTTCCCAATCTACTACCAAGGCCGAGTATGTTGTTGTTGTAGTGAACTGTTCAAACTTGGTATGGATAAAACAATTGTTGATAGGCATGAAAGAAGAAATCACTGAACCTGTTGTTATTTTCTGTGACAACACAAGTGCTATCAATATTTCTAAGAATCCAGTGATGCACACTAAGACCAAGCACATTGCAATCAAGTATCACTACTTGAGAGAATTAGTACAAGACAAAGAATTCCGAATGGAATATGTGAATACAAAAGAACAACTGGCAGACATATTCACTAAAGCTTTACCCAGAGAAGCTCATAAGTATTCAAGAAGTCAATTAGGGGTTCTTCCCCTAACTGAGGCTACCTAGACAAGCTAGGAGCACTGCATCAAGTATGCTACAGTAGAACATTTGACAAATTGATGCAGAAGATTGTCACACTTTAGGGCTGCCCTAGAGTTGTGAAGAGAATGCAAGACAATGAATCAGTCATAAGCAAGATGACAGAGGGAGAAACATTGAGCTGCATAGATATAATCTACATCTGATGGATGTATGTTTTAGTTGCTGCTTTGGAATTTTTGTCAAAGAGGGAGAATGTACTGATATGATAACACATGAGATATGATAACACATGATACAAAATCAAGAGTTGATGAGCTAATGGAACTAAAAGGAAAGAGGATGATGAACTAAAATGAAGAATCAGGATAGAGGGAGATTTGAATACTTTTGATGGTCACAGAAGTGAGGCTTATAGGATTTTGAATCAGAAT
Source organism: Chamaecyparis obtusa (assembly GCA_027943335.1). Lineage (NCBI taxonomy): Eukaryota > Viridiplantae > Streptophyta > Pinopsida > Cupressales > Cupressaceae > Chamaecyparis > Chamaecyparis obtusa. The sequence continues at coordinate 300,805 of BSBK01008518.1, forward strand.
GAAGCTTATAAAAAAATTTCTAATAGACAAATAAGTTTTTGGATTGGTTGGTAATCCATGTGTTATTCAGGTGATATCATATGGTGTTGTCATTAATGCCAAAGAGGGAGATTGTTGGAAACTAAATTGAAACAATTGTTGTATTGTCATTGATGTCAAACCTTAATTGGTAAGACTATTGCCACTTAGGAAAGTATGATATCTATTTGAGTGTTGCTAAGGGACTAAGCAAGGTTGCTAACAATAGAACCTAGGGAAAGGTTGAGTTCTCTTGAACTATAAAGTGTTGGCATTAAGCAGGATTTCCACTAGTGACAACACTTATTTGCATTCTTAGTGCAAACCGAGCAGAATAGTGCAAACTGAGTAGAATAGTGCAAACTGAGCAGAACAGTGCAAACTAAGCATAACAGTGCAAACTGAGTAGAACAGTGCAAACCGAGCAGGACAGTGCAAACTGAGCAGGATAGTGTAAACCGAGTAACGTTATGTCTACCGAGTCACCAGTATTTACCGAGTTCAAAACCTACCGAGTGGTTAGTATGAACCGTGCCTTCACTTCTACTGAGTGCATGACGATGCCAAGTAAGGCAGTAGACGCCGAGTATCAGAAAGTCACCAAGTTAGTTTGCAGGAACCGTGTAACCATACTTGGGCCAACTTAGTAGCACTTATGTTTATTTGTCAAGCCGACTTTGTAATTGTAATTGTAATTAATTGTTTAGACTTGTATATAAACAATGTTGTAAAAATGCCAAGATGTAATGAAATGAATGAATATGAAAAAGAGAAAAAATGCAGAGATAAGCGAATTACAAAGGGCTACAGTAGTATAAGGAACAGAAAAGACAAATTCATCACAGAAGGTGATCAACACATCAGTGAATCTCATTCAGCAATCCAGTTGCAAAGCAAGAGATCTACTATTTCATCCTAAGAGGTGAATCAGTACTAAAATCCTTTAATCGGGTAGACTTAACAGTCTTTTGTAAAATCTCTTTACCGAGTGCATACTTCATTGTATGTTTGTAAATCCTTTAACAGGGTGGATTTAGCAATCCTTATTGCTCCTAGCAGGGTAGATCATCAGAAGTGATCAAATTGTAAGCCTTAACCGGCCAACTTTATTCTACAGTACTAAATCTTTGTGGGTTTCATCCCCACCCCAGTTTTACTTTCTTTTTGGAAGGTTTCTAGGTAACCAAATCTATGTGTCATTGTTGTGAATGCTTTTAAGTTTCATGCTTTCTATATGTGAAAGGTTAAAGTGAATTATATGTTAATACATCTGTAATTGAAAGAAAATTTGGAGTTACTGATTCACCCCTCCCCTCTCAGTAACTTGGTTAATTCTTGAATATTTCCAACAATTGGTATCAGAGCTATATTAGTTCTCAAGATAAAGCTTAACTAGCTTGAGCAAAGATCCAGGACAATGGAGGTATTCAAACTGAACAAGGTGATTGAAAATGAAAAGCTAGATCTGGAAGTGGCCATAGCTAAACTTAAAGAAGCAAAAGAACATCTTTCCCAATCCCTAAGAAGAAGGAAGGAACTTGCAAATCAAATGAATGATCATAATTACATTGAAGAAAAGATTGAATATCTTCTTCCCTCAAATAGCTCAGATGAAGCAAACAATGCTGTCAAAGAACTCCTAGAAAAGAATGGGTCTCTGTAGGAAGAAGTGAGAAAATTAAAAAGAGAACAAGAGCTACACTCAACAAGATTTTGTGAGATCTTAGAACAAAGAAACAAGTTGAAAGATGAATTGGATGGAAGGAACAATGAAGTCCAAAATAAAACCCTTCAGCTAGAAAACCTAATTGATCAGATCTCCCATACAAATGAGGAAATTCTGAATCTAAGATCAGAAATAGAAAGCCAAGAGAAGAACTAAGATCTGAAAAGGAAATCAATCTAAGATTGGTGGATGACCTAAACACCAAAAAAAAAATCAATGAAGGAATGCTGAAAAGCCAAGAAGACTTAAATCAGCTGTATGAGCGAAATCTTCATAGGCAAAAAGGAAAAGCAGGACTTGGATATAAAGGAGAAGGTGAATCTTCTAAGCAAGGTACTCAAAGGAATCAGAAACCTACTTGTAATCATTGTGGTAAAATAGGACATACTTCAAATAAATGTTGGAGCAATGAAAAAGCATAATTCAATGGAAAATGCTACAACTGCAATCAACATGGTCACAAAGCAAATGAATGCAGGGAAAAACCAAGATTCAAAGGTAATTGTCACAAATGCAACAAACAAGGTCACAAGGCATCCGAGTGTAGATCTAAAACATTCAATCCAGCATAAAAAATTATGAAAGCAATGTTTGGATGGGATTACAACACCTGGTGTAGATGTCATTACTGTGGAGAATATGGACACATTGGCATGAACTGCATAAAACACCATCTAAGGAAAAGAGATACTACCGTAAGATGCTTCAAATGCACTAAACTTGGTCACATAGCCAGAAATTGCATGAATGCTAGTGAAGTTGAAGATGGAAAGAAGAATGAAGCAACTAAGGTCAGGAAATAGGTGAGACAACAATGGGTTCCTAAATCTACCGAGCAAACCAGTCCAAGTAATGGAATGGGTGGCTCTACCGACTCAAACTAAATTTCCAAGAAAGCACTGGAACTGTATTCTCATAGACCAATCTCAAGCAGTTCCAGAACCAAATTAAAAGAAAGATCTAAATCGGCATACCAGATGCAATAAGATCACAGGAAGGTCGATATCAGTTTTCACCGAGCAAGGTCGGTAACAGTCTTTACCGAGCGAGGTCGGAGCAATATGAATTCTCGAGTTCACCGAGTTGTGAAGTCTTTACTGAGCAATTAGTTCATAGTGGGTGATAGTCTGTCAGAATTCATACCCTAATTTGTACTGAGAATTAATGACAGAGTTGTAAACAAAAGGCAAGAAATCAAACTCATTCTTCACTGTGAACTTTAGCACTTTGAGAGCAGAAAATTTCAAGAGCAATCCAGTGATTCAAACACTTTTGTGAAAAGAATTTTCTGTGAGCTACCATGGCATCATCCAGCACTTTAGTGAAGAAAGGATCATAAATGTTAGTCCAAGGGGAATGGAGAGCACCAGATTTCAAAATCATGCCCGCAATTGCAACAGCCCTAGATCCGAACGGAGCTCAATCTCAGATTCCTCCTAAAGTACTACTTATTCACGATATTCACAATCATTTCAATTGTGCAATTCAAGAAATGGGAAACCTAGAGCTAGATATTGTGCATGAGGAACTGTGTGTGGATGGTATTCTAAAACCCAAACACAAACATCTAGAAGATAAAGGATTAGTTCACATTGCACATTTACCTTGAAACTTTCGGGAGAAATGGGTTAGATACATTCTCAGCCGTGTACATGATGGCAAGATTTGGCTTGAGCAACCCATAGAGATCACCAAGAAGATGATTCATCAAATCATCGGTCTTCCCATGTTGAACAAGGCTAAAACTACCAAAACCCTAGGTCAGCCGGAACTGGAGAAGAAAACCCTAGCCGAGTGGGACAGTAGAGGCATGAAAGTAAGCAGCATTACTGATGCTGAACTGAAGTTTGGAACACACATCATTGCCCATAAAATATATAGTTCAAGTTGACAGAATAGTGTCTCCTATGAAGCCATTGACCTAGCATACAAAGTGGTCAAGAATAACTTATCATTTGACCTTGCAGATTTATTGTTAAAATAGTTTAACAAGACCATGGAAAGTATTCAAACTTCCAAAAACAATCCATGTAAGTTTGGATCTCTACTGGTCTGTTTATTCTTCTATGTTCAAAAATTCTTCCCTTCCAAAGGAAAAGTTGTATGGAGAAAAGATGTGCCAGTTCTTTATGAGATAAATGAATATATTTTAGAAAAGGGTGAAAATTTTGAGAGCGTCATGGATAGTTATTTTGAGTCTTTCAAGGAGAAAATGAATGACAGATTCTGGATTCCACAGAAGTTGGTGGAAGATTATAAGGATGATATTTGTTTCATGGTGGACTATGACAATGTATATATTCAAGCAGCTAAACTGAGGATTGTACATGCAAAACCTCTTCCTTATGAGGTAAACATTGATGAAACCAAGAATATCATTGAAGCCCTTCTTAATCAGCCTGTCAATCCCAAAGCTCCATATTTTGGAACATATGATGAAGCAAAAGTGAGAATTGAATTAAGCATAAAGATTCCACAGGCGGTAAATAAAGGAAAGAAGAGGATAGCCAAAATGCAAATGCTAACCGAGGACAAAGGAGAAGACACTGAAGAAGAAAAGGAAAAGGATGAGAAAATAGAGGAACCAGAACCTACAAAGAAGAAAGGAAAGGTATTCATCACTAAGGCACCTAAGCCTCCCACTGCTGTATTTACAAGGAGAAGTGTAAGAGGTAAGGCAGACAAGGCAGACAAGGCATACAAAGATATAGTATTCAAAAGGCCTCCTCTAAACTTTCAAGAGAGGATCAAACTTTTTAGAGAAGGATTAGGATCTGGAGTAAGTAATATAAAATCTTTTAAATATGAAACCAGATCGGAAACAGAACAAAAGGAAATAGAAGATGCTGTCATTGAAAAGATGGGATAGTGGAAATACTCTCCTGATGAAATAGCCCCACAGGTTCCAGCAGCTTTATTAGATCCAATAAAAATGAGATGGACAAATGCAAAGCAAACTGTAAAAGACATATTAGATCAAACCCTGAGAAAGTTAATGCCGAGCTTGAAAAATGATGAAATAAAGAAGGCATTGAAGGAGAATGAAAATAAGATGACACTAAAATTCAATACTTGTTTGATTCTAATTAACAATATTGAATCAGTTGTGAAGGCTGCAAATGCCACATGGAAGAACATATACCATCTTCACCAACCGAGTATTGAAACAATTATAATAAAAGACATTGAAGATGACAGTGATGAACAAGAAGAAGCCACTGAGGTAGATGATACTATGAGAATAGCGGCAGAAGTCATTGCATCACTTCCTACCTCTCCAGTAAAAGTTACTACATCTAGCCCAGAGACACCTTCAAGCATGGTTGTGACAACTTCAACTTTTGTCCAATCACCTATGGCAACAACAGAAGTAACTACCATTTCTTCTACTGAGTTGCAGTCTCCCACTTCATCAAGTTTTCCAGCAGTAAGTGTTCCAATTTTTGATTCTACAAGTGTAAATACTTTAAGTTCTCCAGTAGACAGTATACCAGTCTCTATAGCCAGTCCTACTATGTCTATTGTCACTACTTCTAAGGCATTAAGTACAAATAAGCCTAAGGCTCAACCGAGTATAAGATTTTTGGGTAAGAATATAGTAGAGGATATAGACCTAGATGAAGAAATAGAGATTCCAACATTGGATTTTGCAAATCTATCACCAGACCAAATGCAAAATATAGGTGAAATCTTCCAAAGGAAAGCAAAGAAAAAGAAACTTGAAGAGGAGAGAGACAAGGAATATCAAATCATTAAAGATGCTAAGGACATTTTGTCTGATGCATTAGGTATTAAAGTAGACTCCTCTGAACATATTTTGTTACAATTAGCAGAAGCAGTAAATAAATACAATGAGGATTCATTTGGGATAGAAAAGCTAGTTGAAAGAGCCGAGAAGAGATTCAACAATAAAGTGCTTGAGCACATTGCTCAGCACATAGCTATTAATCAAGTGGAATTGTCTTCAGTTTTGTCAAACATTGAATCTACCTATTCGAATGTTACCTCTCTTTTGGCCAGACTGTGCAATGTTGTCGAGTTCACCAAGGATGTCAAGGATAAAATGAATAAAATTGATGAGGATTTGAAGATTAGCATATAGAAGCTGCAACTTGAACCAAGTTCAAACTCTGCTCATCACATGAAAATCTCATATCTATCAAATATGCAGTCAGAACTACTGAAAGAAGACACAAGGATCCGGTCCACACTGCTAGACATTCAGAACATGATCCTTCCCATCATGAATACAATGTATAAGCACATTGAACATTCCAAAACATTGATTCATGACAATCAGTTCTCTATAGCAGATCACATGATTGAACTCTCTGCAGAAGTCCAAATTGCAATCCAAACATGCAAGATTCTGCAAGAAAATTCGGACAGAACCCTAGCACTGATAATGAAGGTACATTCTATTTTTCTATCAAATTTTGGATTCTCTCTGTAAATCACTTGTATATACACCTTTGGCATTATTGTCAAAAAGGGGGAGAATATGTATAGAAGGAGATATGTATAGAAAAAGATATGTATAGAAGGAAAAGTTAAAACATTGAAAGGGGGAGATAATTTATAAAGCCCTATAACAAAGACAAATTTTGAAAAATAAAAATAAAACTCAGCATGGTTCATGTATATAAGTTTTGGGCAATAAGTATTTTTGTCACTAATGCCAAAGGGGGAGATTGTTGGCATTAAGCAGGATTGCCACTAGTGACAACACTTATTTGCATTCTCAGTGCAAACCGAGCAGAATAGTGCAAACTGAGCAGAACAATGCAAATCGAGCAGAATAGTGCAAACCGAGCAGAACAGTGCAAACCGAGCAGGATAGTGCAAACCAAGCAAGACAGTGTAAACCGAGTAACATTATGTCTACCGAGTCACCAGTATTTACCGAGTTCAAAACCTATCGAGTGGTTAGTATGAACCGTGCCTTCACTTCTACCGAGTGCATGATGATGCCGAGTAATGCAGTGGACGCCGAGTATCAGAAAGTCACCGAGTTAGTTTGCAGGAACCGTGTAACCATACTTGGGCCAACTTAGTAGCACTTATGTTTATTTGTCAAGCCGACTTTGTAATTGTAATTGTAATTAATTGTTTAGACTTGTATATAAATAATGTTGTAAAAATGCCAAGATGTAATGAAATGAATGAATATGAAAAAGAGAAAAAATGCAGAGATAAGCGAATTACAAAGGGCTACAACAGTATAAGGAACAGCAAAGACAAATTCATCATAGAAGGTGATCAGCACATCAGCGAATCTCATTCAGGAATCTAGTTGCAAAGCAAGAGATCTACTGTTTCATCCTAATAGGTGAATAAGTACTAAAATCCTTTAACTGGGTAGACTTAACAGTCTTTTGTAAAATCTCTTTACCGAGTGCATACTTCATTGTATGTTTGTAAATCCTTTAACAGGGTGGATTTAGCAATCATTATTGCTCCTAGTAGGGCAGATCATCAGAAGTGATCAAATTGTAAGCCTTAACCGGCCAACTTTATTCTACAGTACTAAAGCTTTGTGGGTTTCATCCCCACCCCAGTTTTACTTTCTTTTTGGAAGGTTTCTGGGTAACCAAATCTATGTGTCATTATTGTGAATGCTTTTAAGTTTCATGCTTTCTATATGCGAAAGTTTAAAGTGAATTATATGTTAATACATCTGTAATTGAAAGAAAATTTGGAGTTACTGATTCACCCCTCCCCTCTCAGTAACTTGGTTAATTCCTGAATATTTCCAACATAAAGTGTACTTGACTATGTTGCACTATGATGAGATAATGTATTATTTATCTTAGTAAGACTAAAGACTAAACTTGTAGGCTTAACCGAGAAAAGAATGGAAAAATTATGTTTAAGCCGAGTGATATTAGTGTAGACCAAGTTAGTATATGCCGAACAAAATTATAGTGTTGACCGAGCATCAGTAAATTGCTGAGGAAGACAGTGCAAGCCGAGGACACAGTTTTAGTATTGACCCAGTGTTCTACATGAAGAGCAAGTGAACAATCACAGTATTGACCAAGTATTAACAATTTTATATTTGAAGAGAATTTAATTTTGGAGCCGACATTGTTGAATTCTTGGATTATTTAAAATGTGTTGGCTTTATTTATTGATTGTTTGGAAGCATTAAATGCATTATAAAATGTTTTATTGTAAATCTTTAAGAGATTTCAGATGATTCTAGAAAAGGAGCCAAAGAATATAAAGCAGGTAGATTCAATGAATCTGACCTAATCCTAAGATCTATGAATAAGATTAAGTAGCAAAAGATGAGTTAACCTAACTAAGGAAAATATAAGGGGAACTTGAACATTGTGATATGGATGCATATGGTGAACAGAGAATGTTGGAAGAGGAAAGTTTTATTGACTGAATAAGCAGAAAAGGCTGAAGGAGAAGTGTGGTGATTGCTTGAAGAAAATTTCCGAGCAGATCAGAGATGGAAATGGAAAAGTTTCAAAGTCAGTAAAATAGCATTAGTGTACGGAATCAGATCTGATATTTACAAAGTGAGTTGCATATTTTTCAGATAATACTGCTGCTACTTTCTAACCATTGTAACAGTCAAAATCCTTTTAACAAAGGTTGACCTAACAGTCATATGTTAAATCCTTTGAACAAGGTTGCATTGTAATGGAGTGTATGTAAGTCCTATGACTAGGCTCACTTTTAACAGGGTGATTGAAATCCTTTGACCAAGTCACGTTTGACAGTGTGTATTGTAACCTTTGACAAGGTTGGCTTTTTACTGAGCTCACTTCAGAAGAGTGAAAATAATAGTAGCATGTTACAAAGTGGTTTTTCCCAAATTGGGTTTCCACTATAAATCCTAGTGTTTATACTTGTGTGTATGTTTAGATCTGAACATCACTATGTTTTGCAAGATAAGTTACAGCTAGGTAGTGAACTGCATTGTTAGATGTTTCCATTATTGAATAAATGATGACCAAGTTTGTTTTGGTTTTGGATCTGATTTAAGGATAAGTTTATGAGATTGTTTTATACATTAGGACCTGAGAACAACTAATTCCCCCCCCCCCCCCTCTCTGTTGTTCTAAATCATATTAACAGTATGAGGTCTGAAATATGATCATAATCTTCTAATGCAAAGGTATGATCCAAGTCTTCATTTATTATATCATCTTCATCTTGTCTCTCACTAGGTGTTAAAGATTTTTGTTGTCATTCTTCAACCCATTTTGTATTCTCGCATTCTTTCCAATCACCTGCAACACAAAATTGACAAAGACATGCAATCTCCCTAGTCTATATAGTCCAAGTGTTAGAATTAGAACTCCTAAATGAATGCTATTTAGCCGATCTGCTGATTGTATTACAATCATATCTTGAAAGGATATTCTTCTCTTCAAAAAAAAGAAAAAAGTCTAATTGTAGAGTTCTGACTTGATCCTGTAGAAAAACTTGTTTTACACCATCCAACAATTGCACGTGCATCTTTAAATTTTGATTTTTCCTCAAATTTGAGTTTCTCTCTAAAAAGGGCTCTCTTAAAACATGCACCAACATCATCATGTTCTCCCTTCCCGTGTCCAGCCTCAAAAAAATTGTAGATATGTTGGATATTTATTTTCTTGTGCATCCTACTCAACCAATAAAACATTCTAACATTCTTGAATTGCCCTCTGCAATTATCTGAGCATATTAGATGTTGTGTTATATGAATTTCACTCTCCCTTAAATTTTCATAAAAGGTATTAAAGAAATACTAGACAAACTCCGATGAGTGTAACTTATTATCACTCATATAAAAATGGTACCCTCTCAATATGTTTTGATCCTTTTCTGTACTATCAGATGCATGTCTATAGACAATATGAACAAAAATTGTTACTTACACTCAATTATAATATTGTGGTTGGATCTCATCTTGTGGTGCAAGTGTGTAGTTTTCTACAAAGTCAACAACTGAGATTATACTACCAATTGGAAATGTATTCTTGCATATGTGAAATTGTCCATCAAGACATCTAGAATTGTGAGAGTGTTTCACATATTTAGGTACTACCTTACTCTTGAATTCATTCATAAAAGCATTAACACTAAGTTTTTCAATTATTAGGTCACATCGTTTTCCAACTTTTCCATCCTTCAATGGATACTCAACAGTTTTAAATCTTTGTACACCAACTAATTGTTGTCCAAAATCAAATGAAATATTTTCATGCAAAGATTCATATCTAATAATATAAGATTGCCACATACATCACATACACCAGAAACACATGCATTCAAAAGATAAAATTGGTCATTAGGTGGGTTACAAAATAAATTTGATATAAACTCCTTTATAGTTTCAGGTGCTATATTTATACCACATTCCTACAACATTTCATTAGTATGCATAGTAGAACGTATAGATCGAAAAATATCATAATCATAACAAAATTGAACATGATTTTTGCAACAACAAGTGATTCTTTCTTTGTTAATCCATACATACCATGGTTTACATTTTTCAAAAGATCTTTGGCTAATACTAATAGTTAACACCTTATCATCCACAAATTTTTTATACAATTTTGTTTGAGTCATATCTAAAAGGTGTTTTGGATGTGGATCATGAACTTTTGAACTGACTCTTAATTTAAGAACATCTATGGCGTTAGGGGATACTCTTGTATTATCATGCCAAAAATTTCAATCAAAGTTTTGACTTCACTAATAAGTTTCATGTCAGACCTCAGGAGTCTGCCGCTGAAGGTCCGTAAATGGCTTGCTAGATCACTTTCAAAGTTAACTCTTCTATTTACAGCTCTTGTTAAAGTTTTACAATTAATATTAAGATATCCACTTATGTTTGAAATCATTCTTTTATCAGTAGTAGTTTTGTTTACTAAAGCTATTTTTATTGCTCGTCGTGCCGCATTACTATCTTTAGAATGAATTTTATTTCCAATTGTGTCAAAGGCACTAGCAACAATTGATACAACTTATTTTAGAGACTCATCTTTCTTCTTAGTTTTCACATAAATTCTAAACCTCTTCATCACTTTTTGCATATTAGACATTTTAATTAATTGTAACATTAATTGACATTGAAACCCAAATTTCTTATTATACAAAAATTGTCTAAACAATCTGCTTGCGTGTGTCCTAATTTGTCTTGATGAAACCAAACCACACAGATTGTCTAGCACATCAATTTTTAATTGAAATTGTTCATTTATTTCATTATCATTCAAATGAGTTTCTTTCACAATCGATGTTTCTATGTCTACATTTACATTATTGATTTCAATCTGAATTGGTGTTTGATTTTCAGTTTCAATTGGGGTTTGACTTTCAGTTCCTTTATCATTATGATTAACATTACTAATTTCTAAAATTTTACATGCAATTAAATTTGTTAATCTATTTTCAGGAATAAAATTTAAATCATTTCTATTGTAACCTACTTCTAGAAAATCATGAACATCTTTATCAGAATAAGTTTTAATAATTGGACATGAAGACATACCTGTATCCAATACTAGATTAGAAGATGCTCCTGATTTTTCTTCTTCAACCTCTGCATCCATTATGGTGTCTTCATTGTCCTCCTCTTCTGAAACAATTGTTGAACTTGATGCTCCAACATTATTCGGGTTTCAAAGTCTTTCTCTACTTTCTCATTGTCGATTTGTCTCCTCTCTATTTTTTTGCAATCTCCTCAGGTGTCAGAACCTTCGTTGACCTCTTTCTACATCGGTTTTCTCCCATTTTTGCACCAAAATTCAAATTCAAATAATCATTTTTGAATGTCAAATCCAAAATAAAATAAAAATATAGAATGTTGGCAGAAATATTCTCTTTGTCTTCTACGAATTGATAAAAAGTATATTGAAAATTCGTCAATCATTAGATCACGCCCATGGCTCTTTAAGAAATGGGTGCCCATTTTTAGTTTCACAAAAGGGGCACTTGTTTTTAGTTTCACAAAATCGGCACCCATTTTATAAATCTATGAGCGGGAACCTTACCTCCTGGCTTGGGTTTTGGTTCAGGACAGGTTTGGTGGGACCAAGCCTGTACTTCACCTTGCAAAAAAATTGCTAAGGCATTACAGAGTAAAATTTTTACCTTGCCATAATTTTTAGGACAACTTTCGGAATGAATTTTTTGATAAAATGAAAACCCATTTTAGCTCTTATTGTGTAGATTATAAAAATATAAATTTTATAGTGATATGACAAATTTTAATATTTATATAATATTTATTAAGCTAATGTGGTACCTAAACTTGAAATACCAAGGTTAACCAAAACTTTAATAAATTTTTTAATTTTTTTGTTTTTTGAAAAATGAGTTATATGTGACTAAACTACATAGAATTATTTTCAAATTAAAAAAACTATTGAAAAAAAGTGAAGTTATCATCAAATTATGGTGTCTGTACACCAGAGGTTTCAAAAATGTACTTTATAGTCAATTAAAAATTAATTAAAAAAAATTCAATAAAAAAATAAGATAAAATATTCTAACCAATCTTCAGTGTTCTAGGTACTTTTTCCCAAAAGGATTCCCAAAAATACATTCATTTACTTCAAAAAAGGGTGTCCGTACATGCGTGAGGTGTGGTCCTGAAACAGACATTTTGAAAAAGTGGTTTTTAGACATGTATACTAAAATTCAATTTATACCATGTGGGTATTGAAATAAATTACATATTTAAAAACTAGATTCTGAGCACTAAATTTTATATTCCAAAAGTTTTTCAAGATTCAATATTTAAGTGCTTCAAATTTGGACATCAATTGATAGAAATTTTGAAAAACAGAGAAAACACTTCCACTTTTTGGCCAAAAGTGGGACTCAACTTCTTGCAGCCACCCATAATGATATTCATATTCCACAATTATTTATTTATCAAGTATTTTTGGTGTCTTATATATATGACACTCTCTTCTCACCTTCATTAGTTTGAAGATAGCTTGGTGAGAGAATTAAGAGCACTCTAACCCTTCTCTTATTTAGTCTATATCTTATCCCATTTTAGTATGATAGTTTTATCTTTGATCATTTACCAAGTATAGGCTTAGGTGATTTATGATTGAAATTGAATCTTATCCCAATTATTACTTTTTGAAGAATCTAAGACAATATGACAAGAAAAGTAACATTTACATCTCAATAGACTCCTTCACCTTGTGTTTTGCTAGAGTTATCTTTGGTTGATCATTGATTCTTTTTTCAATCCACCCTCTAGGGGAAGAATCCAAAAATACCATTATGTAGGATTCTGTTGATTCTTAAATAAGACAAATATAGAAAATTAAATTTTCAATCACATTGTAGTTTGAACATCATAGGTGTCATGTCTAGTCATGAACATCTTTGACATTTTTTTAGGAATTTGAATTATGAAATTATCTTTTGTTTGAATCAATAACTCCGTATAATATTATGTCAACTATTTCTACTTTACACTAAAGATATTATTATCTTCTTCCAAATCTTGTACGCTATGTGGGGAAGAGTGATCTAATGCAAAGTATGTTTAAGGAAGAGTTAGAGGATGTACAACACCACCAAAAGATAACATTTTTATGGAAGATGGTATGGCCATACATACATTTTGTATGTTAGTTAAAGGAGCACATACCTTTCTAGAGAAGGAACAGACAACTAACAAATGCAAAAACATCCTCTTTGAAAACCTCATAAAGTTTGAGAGAAATCACCCTTTCCACAAATTGTCATAGTAGAGGATCTTATTCTATGATATAAGAAAAATAAAATATTTATTTTTGGAGTAACCTTAGATCAACACAAAGTTAAAAAAAAAAGAGTCTATTATTAAAAACTAACATAGATAAGTAACCAAAAGAAACAACAAAAACCAATTAGAAAATTAAAATGTGATAAAATCACCCCTTAGTTCATAGAGGGAGAAAATGAAATGTGATAGTAGAAAATGAAGCATTGAAAATTATAACCTTGTTGGATGGACATTAGAAATGCAATTCCAAGACCCACCATTTATGTACTCTAGCAACCTTTCTTCAAAATATCTTACATAAGCTTCCATCAAGAGAACTTGGCCACTCAACAACTAAAAATGGGTATTGAGAAGACACTTATTGGCCTAAAAAAATGTATGACAAGGGCATTTTCTAGTCTTTGTGTTACCGTCATAATGAATGAATATTGTATAAGGACATTTATCAATATTTGTATTTATTTTGATGATCTTATATATAGGCAATAGAAAAACTATGACTTTATTAATTTTTTGAAATTTCATTTCTAGGTTCACTTAGTTATTTTATATTATTTGAAAATGCAATAATAGTCAAAAGATATATAATAGATTTATATGATCACTATAAAAATATATATATTTAGTTCTCATGTGCATTATCTAATAGATTTATTAGAGAACTTAAGAATAGAGAAATGCATGTTAGTTTGAACACATTCAATACGAAGATAATTTTATTATAAAATATTAAAGTTTCAAGATAGATACTAATTTGCATAAAATTTTGATAGAAAATCTTTTTATATTTTAGTATAAGTGACTAAATATTAGATTTTTTATGAATAATAGCCATCTTCGGTAATATAAAATGTAAGGTACCACTATTCACAAAGAAAAAGGTAAGAAGATGTGGGATCACCCTCATGAGTTCAATGAACAACACTAAAAGACCCAAAAATAGATGAATGTAATCTCTTCATCAATACAAGAGCTGTATAAGTCTAGCTTTCATACTAGTTTTGGCTAGTGGGTTATGCCATGTTTCATGAGTAGTGGTTCACACCAACTCATGAGTAGTGGTTCGCACCAACTCATGAGTAGTGGTTTGCACCAACTCATCTCTCATCAAAATAAACAGAACACTTAATACTCATTGCATCTAGGTGATGCTTACAAAAGTGATGTACTAGACTTATCAGGAGGTCACCCATCCTAGTAGTATTCTAGCTTGTCTATGGAGACATAATTTTTCTTTTTTGATTAGGTAAATCAGGGTGGAGCCCAAACTCTATTATATCACAACCATTGGTCTCAACAATAGTGAAAGTACAAAATTGGTCCTACTAGAAAATATAAAGAATACCAACAACCAAAATAGGAATAAAAAGAACTAGAAGAAGTCTAGAAAGCACAAAGAAACAACCAAATAATATTGTTTAGAAAAAAAAATTACATTTGTAATATTTAATTTTTTAAAATTATATCTTATTATAAAATAAATATTGTTTGTTATTTTCTTCAAATTTTGTCATAATAAATAGATGCATTTATTCAAATACTCAGTTATACAAATGAACTGTGCAAGTATATCTCACTTAAAGGTAACTGACACATAGAAGTCAGATATTATGTTTCAAGCAGTAATGAAGAGAGAAAATGAAAGTGTTTTCTTTGCACCATTCAAAAGATAGACAACACAAAAGAGCTAATTGAAAACACATAACTTTCAGCTTCCATGATATTAGAAATCATTGACCCATGTTTTTATTTACAAATCTTATGAAAATGAATGGAGCACTTAATACATTTACATGTAGGTGATGCTCACAGAGGTGAAGATGGAGCTAAAAAAAATGATCACAGCCACTAGTCTTACCAGTAGTGAGACTTAAAAAAGGTCCAACTACAAAATAAAAAGAACATGATCAACCAAACTGAGAAGAAGAACTAAAAAAAGTGGTGAAAACACAAATAAACAACCAAATAATGTTATTTAAAAAAAAATATTATGTACATTGGTAATGCTCAATTTTTTTAATTTACATCTTATTACAAAATAAATATTGTTTTAATTTTTCTTCAAATTTGACCAGAATAAATAAATGCATATATTCAAATACCCATTTAAAAAAGAAAATTAAAAACTCTTTGCATATATAAAAATAACTGTTAAGTATATCTCACTTAAAGATAACGGACACATAGAAGTCAGATATTATGTTCAAGCAATAATGAAGAGAGAAAATGGAAGTGTTTTTTTCGCTCCATTCAACTGATAGACAGCACAGATGAGCTAATTGAAAACACATATTGTGGTGGTCCTGGTGGCTATTGATTATCCATATTAATGGAAAAAAATTATAACTTTCAGCTTATATGAAATTAGAAACTATATATTCGAAGTTCAGAAATATTAAAGAATCTGTCAAATAGACTGTTTTTGAAAAAAACAGCAGCAAGAGGGTGCTGACCAGTGACACAATAACAACACTCTAGATGTGAGTTAACAGCAGATTAATAAAAAATATAGATGTAGACATTTAATAATATTCAGCAGCTTAGCTCTATCAGAAACCATAACAAAAAACCAGAACACCAGCAACGAATATCCAGTCATAATAATAATGAAAGAAACTGAATTCAGAACGCTATAATCTGTCAAACATACTATTGATTCAGTATGTAAAATAAATTAAAAGAACCTTTAGCTCATTAACTATTATAAATCAAATCTTTATAAGTTCGAAATGATATTGAATCGCATATTTGTATCAAATCCTTGCCCAGCACACATAACATAGTCTTAACTTAAGATACGGTAATAGATCATCTCTAAACACACAGATCGTTGAATACTTCGAATGCCTAATTAACCAATTTGAGAATACCATTGTTTTAAATGGATCTTTATGGCAGATCGATACGCCCTTATGGTGTTTTTCTCCTTAAGCCATCTGCATTGCTTCTTCTGCTTTTGAGGTCAACAGAAATTATTGTTAAAGGAGAGACAAAAAAAATAAAAATGGAATGAAGTGTAACACAAATTTTAACTGCTTTGTATCCACCTGATTTCTTGGTTCTTGCTATTCTAAGATGATCCCTAACCGATTTTGGCTCTTTTGGTATCTTTCTTATTCGATAATGCGCGAGTTGGTTAACATTCCCCACTTCTCCATTTTTATCTGCACAAATATCATTTCAATCCAATAAATATTTTCGTTTCCTAGTTGGGTCTATATACGGTGACCTAAAACGAAGCATTTAGAAAACCAATTCTCCTAGGTAGGTAATAGAGAATCTTAGCCTTCTCGACTCTGGGAGATCTTACATGTTTGACAGTATAGTAGCCAAACAAAAAGACCAAACCGACATTATAGCGAAAAAGGGGACGATATACCTGCGTTGGGATTATTAACCTGACTGTCCTTGCTGTAAAAAGAAACAGTCATCAATTAATACAGAATTAAGTATTGCATTTTAAAAAAATGTCATCATAAACCCTAATTCTGTAAAGGAGCACCCTTTACTCTTTGTACAAGATAAGAGTAGCGGAACACAAAAATGACTCAGAGATGACACAAAAGTAGGGATTGTTCTAAAATAAATGTCCTGATAAAACCCTAATTTTGTAAAGGAGCGCCCTTTCCTGATATAACCCTATTTTTGTAAATGAGCACCGTTTACTTTTGCACTAGATAAGAAAAGAAAGAAACCGAGATGACGCAGAGAAGAACAGAATCCGCAAAGCATTAAATATACTTCTACCTGCTACTCACTACACCAATCACTCCTGGATTATCCAGATCTGAAGGCACTTGAAACTGGTTGCAATGCCCTTCGCCTTGTGGGATCTCTTTCACTGCATCGATAGAACTGTCGTGCCCATTAATCTCTTCCACAGACCAGTTATTAAGGTCCACAGACCTAGAGGGATTTGACATTTTTCTCATAAATAGATTGCTATGCCTAGATTTTATTACGAGCTCCAAAGATTGCTTTGGCTTTTTCTTGTGCCTGCAGATAAATTAATACAAATCTAAATCACCGTCCTCATAAGATTGATTAAGGAGAGTATAGGATCTAATAAGCGTAAACAGAGATCAACCGAATGGTCAAATTTTAGATTGTTAGAAAATATTGATGATGCTGCCACATTCATTTCTACACAATTTACCCGTCTCTCTACATGAATGCCAATCAACATATATAGATTTACCCGTCCGAGTTAAGATTTCCCATCAACGACTAATATTGCACTCCCCTTAAAAAATATTATGACTAGAACAGTTTTAAAGGAAAACTGATGCTGAGAAGAGAGTAGCCTGGCATAAAGAGCGCACATTAAGGATTGATTTCTTCAGAGTAGCCTGGCATAAAGAGCGCTCAATGGCTATTCTGTTTCGTCAGAGATTTTTATCTCGTTTCCTTTATGTGCACAGTTTTGTTTTTCAATGGGGTCCTCTTTCACTCTCCCCGATCACTATCATTGTAGCGGTTGATTTTCAATTTGCATCTCCCGCCCGGATTTCTCACCCTCAACCAATATATTCAATTTTAAGCGGGAAATCCACATTTTAGTGTGAAACAATTCTCAGTGCGTGGGAGATGGATGAATAATTCTCAGCCTATTTTCTAGAGGTGGCCTGCAAACTAGTGATAGAGGTGTTGGGATCTCAACTATGTGTCCACAGAGATTTGATCTCTCTTTCAACATTTCTAAAATTACAAATCTCTGAAATTTCAACTTCAAAGGAGAACTCAGATTTACATACCCTAATTAGAATTATATGAATATGTGAGATGCGTGAGGTTCAATCGGCCGGGACGACAATGAATGGTTGGAAATCCTCATTTTAGTGTGAAACTATTCCAATATTTAACATTTCTAAAATTACAAATCTCTGAAATTTCAACTTCACGGGAGAACTCAGATTTACATACCCGAATTAGAACTATATGATGTGAGATGCGTGAAGTTCAATCGGCCAGGAGGACAATCTATGGATGGAATCTTATTATACTTTATGGAAGCTGAATATTAATTTTTGATCAAATACAAATCAAGCCAACTATTAAGTCTAAGATCCAACAAATAATCGATTCAATAGAATTCTAAATTATGAAATCTAAATAAAATAGACAAAGTAATATCAAATACAAATCAATTCAACTACTAAGTCTAAGATCTAACAAATAATCGATTCAATAGAATTCTAAATTATGAAATGTAAATAAAATAGACAAAGTAATACCTCACATTTAGAATTTGGTTGACTCGATTATTCTCTTATCCTCAGAGATCCTGTGAAAGTGGTTGTTTTCTCTCAATTATTTTAGCACCGTAAATGATAGCATAAAAGGAATGGAATTTGGTAGCTTGATGTTGATATAAAAGTATGATACAATAGAGATGATAAAGAAAGTTCTAGAGAGATTTTGGCATTATACAAATACACTAATGACTAATGAATCCCAACTGAAAGGGAAGAACCTCTTTTATAGAAATGATTAAAAGAATCAAGGGTTTAGATTAAGAGGTTAAAAATGAACGTTCATGATTAGAGGATAGGTAGGAATCAATAAGATTAAGAGGTTAAAATCAAATAAAAGGACGAGATTGAGTGGTACGTAGATGTGTTGACTTTTGGCAACATATTTTAAGTTCAATCAATATATTCATGTAGGGAGGAGAAAAAAAAAAGTAATTGAAGAGATATGTGACACTTGTCACATGCCTATGAATTTATATTGTAATCCGTTTGAATAAATTGAAGAGATAAGATTAGAAAAAAAGGATAATAAATTTATTAATGAGACATAAGTATTTAATTAATTAATAGAGAAAAAATGTAAGGTTAGGATTATTAAATCAATTTTTTTTTAAAATAGAAAGAAGAGAATAATAAATTAATTAAATAAATTTAAATTTAAATTAAGTCCATAGAGGAAATAATGATAAAATAATTAAATTAATAATATTATTTATTTCATTAAGGATAATTTTAGGTGTCTACTATACATATTTGGGCATAAGAGTATATCATAGTCTTGAGACTAGTATGTATGAGGTTCACAGGTGTAGCGAATGTGTATATTCATATGTATAGTGCTATCACATCCCAACTTAAGTTAGATGAGACGAGGCATTTGTGACATCTTACTGATTGGATAGACTCAAATATTTAGAGATCTTGTTTAGAGTGAGCGCTTGGAGGATGATGATGCTAAGATTCCTTATTATTTTTATATTTATTTCTTAATTCTTTAAAGCCAATATATTTTTAAGAGACATCTACCACATAGGGTTCCATGATAATTTGGTTGGATACAAGGTGCACTTTAGGGTTCAAGAGATTACTCTAGGAAAACATGAGAGGTATAGTTTTGTAAGCCATCTTTGCAATATGAGGTGGCATTATTAGAGTTTATAACATTGGTATTGACTCCTTTAAATATATCTACAATGATTTTATGGATTCTACTTCTAGAGAAAGAAAACTAAACTATTGCGAAGGATGGTAAAAGTTATTTTCTAGGGATAAGAAAGTGTGTGAACTCCAATGATGGTATGATAGATAAAAGTGTGTGAAATCCTATGATGCTATGGTAGATAAAAATGTTTTGACTATAAGAATTGGAAGTGCTAGTATCTAAGATTGTCTAGTAAGATTTTTTTTCTCTATATTCAATATGTGAGTGTAGGCCAATGACGATAAAGTAGTGAACACGTATCCTCTAGATATGAAACACAAAGAAAATCTATCACTGCATCTAGAGAAGCTATTGATCAGAGTCGATGTCTATCATTTTAATGAAAAATATAACAATAGGTTCCTATATATATATATATATATATATATATATATATATATATATATATATATATATATATATATATATATATATATATATATATATATATATATATATATATATATATATATATATATATATATATATATATATATATATATATATATATATATATATATATATATATATATATATATATATATATATATATATATATATATATATATATATATATATATATATATATATATATATATATATATATATATATATATATATATATATATATATATATATATATATATATATATATATATATATATATATATATATATATATATATATCACTTATATTACCGAGCTATACAAAGGAAAAGATCATACATGTGATAGGTAGATAAGCTATGTAGCTTTGGCATAACCAAATACACATTAAGTACCTCTAGTAGACATAACAAGTACATAGTAAGTATGTCACACAAGCATCACAAGGAAAATAGTGACTAGATCATATATACATCATAAATATAATAACAATTGAAATTTATAAGCATAAAAAAAAACAATACTAGATAGAAACTATACAATAGCTAAATATCTATGATCTATATTGAATCTCAAATAGTAAATAAATGTTGGTGATTTATGCAGTACATCATGGGTCCAACTATTTTTCCTAGTATTTTTCATCAATGAATTTTAGAAAAAGGATTTTCTCATACAACTTTGGAGCTCCATCCTAAACTCACAAGGTTATTTGTTCCCTCTCACAACTAGGAAGTGGATAAGTGCATCCCATAATACATTAAAATACCATCCTTGATCCTGAGTATTTACAAAAGTAATGAACCAATCTAGCTCAAAATATTCCAAATTAATTTCCTATAGGTGACTACTGATAATTTTGTCCTCATAGGAAGTTCTAATTTTATAGACTTATAACTCCTAACTATATTAATATTATCAGCTATCTTCTTCACAATTCTAGGTAACACCTTGCATCGATCATCCGCATGCTATATGTGATTTCTAGTGACCACTCCTAATAAAATGATTATCTTCATTTTTTAATCTAGATTGTAAGATAGGTACCTTTTAACATACAAAATATTGGATAGCCTCTAGAAATTATTCACCTCCATGAATCAGGTGAATGCTAAATAATCCAAAAAGTAAAATAACTTAGCTCTAGTGATTTTCCACTTGTATGATCTAATGCGAACCTTTTAACTATTATGTATCATATCAGGAGTACCACTTGGGAAATTCACCTCTACTAACTAGGAGAAGATTTACTAATTCCTTGACAAAGCCTAGAATATGATCATCCACATAATCTAATGACTTCCTATTAGTGCATGAATATTTTAGTAGATCACAATAAGAACCAAAACACTTCATTGCTTCACATTAACATCTATCTTTTATAAAATATCAATTATATAAGGTACTAAACTTATTGATTTAACTTTATAACACTAGTTGGAAGTAAATTATGCAATATTAAATATAGGTTATGTTGGTTGTGGATTATTCCCTTTGATCTTCAACTTGCAGATTTACACTTTGATGGATAATATAAATAAAATTCTGACTCTATCACCACTCCAAAGTCCACAAGGAAGAGGGCCAACTGACAAGGATCAAAGGATCCTTCTACTCTTTGAGCTTCAATGCTCAGGTAGGTGTATGCCACACTCACTTCTTCAAAGGAGACTCAAAATGATGTATACAATGCTCAACACAAGTCTATAAAAAGTTTATCAAATGATTGTTTGTGTTTGTGGTTATTAACCATGACTTCAAAAGAAAGGACTAGTGCCTTATCCCAGGGCTAAGAGTCACCCAACCATATACTTCAACTAAATACCTTAAGTCAAACACAATGGAAACTAGATTAAGTGCTTTGCCTATTACCCCTTTCCCTCAAGCACAAGGACATCAAATTGTACACCTGGCTGCAAACTCACTGAATTCACCTAAAAGGCTTTAATCCTAACTTTGTTAGAAACTTAGAGATGAATTCAAAATACTCTTTGTTTACCATACATTAACACACTTTGCGACATTAACATATATGAGCTCACAGACAAGCAAGAAGACATACACAAGATACAAGATTGGGACTCAAGAATGTTTTCCTTAACACAATCAGGATCAGCATACAATTAGCATGACACAAAGCTAAGAAAAAGACACCAAATCAAACCTCTATCAGCGTATTACAGTAAAAAACCAAGGACCAAAAGAAACAAGATTTTGGAACACTTTCAAAATCCAAAAATCTGCAACTTATACCACTAGCTACCTTGGGATCCTCCAGATCGGATGCAACAAGTTCCAGACAGCTAGGGTTAGGGTCTCAACCACCCAACCTGCTGGAAATGGTCACAAAAGTTATTACAGGGGTAGGAAACAGAGAAAACTAGAACTGATCCACAATCAGGAAAGTCTTCTCTACAGGTATATGGGATCATAAAACCAAGCTCAAAAGGACACCCTGCAACACACCTTAAGCACACAACCTCCATGGTACAAGCTCTGAAAATGATCCAACCACACCCTGGACCACATGGCAAATAGCAAACCAATCATTTCTCACCGAACAGGGTCATTTCTGCAATAAAATCCATAAATTTGGTAATTTTTGGTGCTGGAAGCTCTCAAAAAAATTTGAATTTGAATACCAATGGCCACTTCTATAGCGCCTATAGAGAAATGATAGCCCACGTTTAAATCATCATCACCTTTAAAACATAGCCATCAGATCAATTTCTTTCACGGGTTTACGATTTTCCTCTAAAAGTGGCCCCACCAGACTTAGCGAATTGGTGACAAAGGACTTTTGCCAATTCGCTAAACATTTCGCACTTTCGCTAAACAACTTAGCAACTTCCTGACCATCATTCGTGCAATCGCCAGACAAACTACCAAATCACCCCTATCTTTCCGTGAATGCATGACCACATTAAATTTGTCAGCACCATTAACTTCTTTATCCACTCTGCCAAACACTAGACTGCACTTGGGCCCGCAAGATGCCACACGTCACCATTTTATTTGTAGTTCACACCTGGTTATACTGACATGGGACCCACTTTCCTTAAGCCTTTGAAATGAATGACTGGTGTAAGATCTCATGGCTCTGACAAATCCTATGAGAACTTATGCCAGCCGTAGGATCCATCCTCATCACAGACCCTTCTGACAATGGCCCCACTTCTGAGCACATCCACGTCGACAAATAGGAACATAGCAACTAAGAACCACATGAAAAATGGTCCCACTGAGCACAACAGGCAACCTGGAAAAATGGAATAAAATTTGACAGATGGCGCATGATCTCAAAGGCTTGGAATAGTCCTTGAGATCATACGCCGACCATTAGATTAAAAGCTTTCAACATGGGCACCTCTGACAAGCCAAGTCATCACCACGCAGATGAATGAAAACCCACCAACTCAGATCACCATAACTACCACCGAACTGCAACTAGCACCATTCTGCCGATGGGCCCCAAGGACACGTGGCAAGTGGTTGCATGATCACATAGCCAAAAACTAGGCTATGCAATCATGTGACAGCCAATCATAGGCTACCACATCACCACCTACTGCAAACGGGTCCATGAGGCAGTCTCCTCATAAACCAGAATCAATGGCTGTCGCTATACCGCGATGTTAAAAAGTGAGCACCTCCGCTCAGGGGTATAACAGCAACCACCAGATCTATCCACACTTTAACCTCCTCAGAAGACTGTAGATGCACTGACACTATCCAACTTGTCAATCCACCAACCAATCAAAAGATGCCAACTCGATCCACCCTGATAATGGACCCACTAACAAAAGCCAAGTCACCACCTCAAACCAGCCGGAAGACACCACATCACCACCACCAGCCAATCAGGAACACCCATGTCACTAGAAACACCAGCCCCATCAACTAACTACCAAGCATTCAGTGACTACGTGACTAACCATTTTCCAAGTCGTGAGATGTTAGTAGATAACCGCTAACCTTTCAGAGATCATGTGACTAACAGTCACCGAGTCACTGGATAGAAGATGTAACCACCCAGAGACTTGGAGAATCAGTGACAAGAAAATTTGAAGGACTGGGCTCCACCATTCGTCGCACCTACGCACTAAAGCAAAGTAAACCGCCAGGCAGCCGAACAAAAATTGGGACCCGCACGGCTAGGTGGCAAGCGGTCACATGATTACATGTCAAAAAAGTCTAACATGCGACAGCCAATTAGGAAAAGCCTGGACCCACCACCCATGTTGAACTTGCGAAGTTGAGGGAACGCCAGCAAACAGGGAACTAGTGCGAGGTCGAAAACACACAATGTTTTCAGTGAAAGAGGATAAAAAACACACAAAGTTTCTGACACGTCAACAGATAAGCACACAAAGCTAGAAGACAAAGGGTCAAAAATAATGTAGGTTGTTGGTCAAAGATCGAAAACATCATGGATTTTGAAAACACTGTGGGTTTTCGACACTGTAGCAGATTTTGACAATATTTCCAGCAAGCTTTAGAATTTGAATATCTTACTGGATTTTATGAATTAGGAGATGTAGTTTGGACTAAAGCAAGGTGATAACAATAAAGAGCACAAGGTAGGACATTTGACAAACACTTGCAGGGGATAGGCCAATTTCATGAGACTTTGTAATGACAGAAAATTGGCCTAACAGTGGCTCTAATTGGGGATGCATGCCTCCTGCAGGCATGGCAAGGACTTAGAATCACTGGTTAAAGCAGACCATCCCACAGGACAAAAATGTAGAGACCAAGGAACAAGTAGGGAAAGACCAAGCAATAGGACCAAAAATCAAGAGACCAGGGCAAAATAGGGCAGGGGCAAGCAACCTATATACAAGAATTTACAAGATGTACAACCCTAACTACTATTCATGGAAAATAGAGTACTTCAAATGAAGTACTGCTTCAAGAATTGTCCATGAACTGGCAACTCCTGAATATCACCATTAAAATCCTTGATGATGTAAGAATCTTGGCCCTATTTCTCATGAATCAGATATGGCCCTAACTAGATGGGATCAAATTTACCATGTTTCCCCTTATCCTCCAATCTGGCATTCCAAACTAACACCAAATCACTAGGCTCAAACTTTATGTCAACAGTCTTTTTATCATATAAATTCTTAACTTGTTACTACAATTTGGCATTCCTTGCAACTGATTCTCTTCTAGTTTCATCCAACCTAACGAGGTCCTCTATTCTCAACTGCATTTCATCATCAATGTCATCATCATACAACTGCACAAACTTGTACATCTCCAACAAATTATTTTGAGGCATTCTAGCATGAATTCCATACACTAGGTCAAATGGTGCACAACCAATTGCCCTCTTCATAGTTACCCTATCAGCCCATAAAGCTAATGGCATCTTTGAATTCCATGCCCTCTTATTCTTCTCTAGAATTCTCTTCAAGATTTTAATCAAGCCCTTATTAGTAGATTCTGCCTAACCATTTCCTTGCGGATGATAAGGTGAGGAATTAGAAATTTGAATTCCCAAACCTTTGCAAATGTCCTTATATTCAGTAGACCCGAAGTGTTGGCTCTTCTCCTTGCAGGACCAAGCTTGAATCAAATAGTTGGGCTTGAGGCACAGGTTAGGCACTCAAGCTTGACAAGAAAAACAAACCAATTGATGAGGATAGAGAGAAATCCTCCTTCTTCTTTGAGCTCCACATTCACTTAGGCGGGTATTTCCTTATTTGCACATTCAAGACACCTCATGACAAAACTAAAGACCTACAGATAGATTAATGTGGAATGGTTCTCAAACTCCTAGGTATCCTGTACCTCAATGAAGTCAATATCTCATGCAATAGCCCTATTTGCATGGAGTGAGTATGAAAACTAGAAACCTACACTAACAACTTGAAAGGGAAAGGGATGGGATTGAATGAAATGATTTTAAAAAGATTTGAAGGGACCCCTGAGATACCCTAAGTCTCTAATAGACCAATGCCTTACCCAAAGGGCCACAAAGTCAAATACCCTACTGCAAGAGACAGCTATGAAATAAGAACACAACACACTCACCTTAACTGGATCATACATTACCAAACCACCTATGCACCTAGATATGCTATCGCCTATCCAAAGAAAGACCTAGGAATAAGAAATACATTAACCAGCATCCACTGGAAGACAAGCATGATGCATCTTTGATACCCTAGCCCATACATATCTGAACACTAACTCTAAACTAGTTATCCCTGCGAAGACAACTCCACTTGCAAACACTTAGGCAATCCAAACAGACAAATCAAACACCCTTGATGTATGATTAATCATTCAAAATTCAAATGGAGACAATCTGATACAAGAATAAGTATGCTGCAATCTCATACATAAGACAATCCTGCTTACAATATTTATCATATTCTATGAGCCCGCAGGAGAAAGAGGAACACTCTATATGTAGAGAGAAGGAGAAATCTACAGAACATAACCCTTCACTGGAACTGACAAAATTCAGAACCCAGGCATAGTAAAAAATTCCACCATTTATACCATTGGTTACCTTGAAATCCCACATGAGTTAGGATGCAACAAGCTAATAGTAACCATGGTTAGAGTTTTCCATCAATTAGGCATTTCTAAATCTGATACAATTCGGAGGGAAAACAGTAAGTCCTGAATGCAATTAACACTCAATCTTCAATCATGAAAGAATCTCTTGAAGGCACTAAAGATAAATCAAAATTCTATAAAATTCAAACTAGAAGTGACCCTGCAACTACTTTTTGGTACATTTCATTTATTTCCCTATGGCAAGACACTCCACTTTGCAATCATCTCATACCCTGGAGCACACTAGAGCGGCGGAGAAGATCAGTTTCACCAACTTGGGCCTCCTCTATCATCAATTTCGGTCCTTACAGGTTGCTGGAAATGTTCATAGAGCTTCAAATTTGAATCTGCAACGGTTACTATGTATCTAGCGGGCTTCAAGTCTTTTAATCATTCACCCCAGTCGTGCAACTGCGCAGTCCAAACTCACCACCACAGGAAACCGGCTCAAAAATATGCTTGGTCGCATGATCGCATAACCTAGAGATGGGTTATGTGAACATGCACCATCCTTCTCCCTTTTCCCTCAGCAGTACCACCGATGCCAGACCACTGCAACAACATGGTTTGTCGCATGTTCGCAAGCCAAGAAAATGGCTCACACAAACATGTGACAAGCCATGACCATGCACGCCACCGGTCATTAAATCACCGCCAAGAATCCAAGCCTAGGCCCGCATTCAAATTCACCTTCCCGCCAGCACGGTCCAACCAGAAACCACCACGATAGCACTTGCCAGCCAAGCCCACTAAACAGCTACGGACAGGCCCACAGGGACACGTGGCACCCTATCACATGATCACATAACCCAGGAATGCATTATGTAGACATGAGATAGCCCGCCAACCTCAGCCAATGCAACCCCCACCGCCACTGCAACCGTTAGCATAACTGCCAGGAAAACTGCAACCGCCACCGCACAACTCCGGAACCATGAACAAGGACACATGTCAGCTGGTCACATGATCGCATAGCCAAAGAATGGGCTATGTGATCATGCGCCAGCTAACCAAAGGCTCCCACATCACCATCCCTACCAGCGGGCCCATAGTGAACAATCCATCGGCACTAAATCGGACGGTGGGTGCATGATCGCATGGGGAAGGAATATTCCATGTGATCATACACCGACCGTAGATCTTTGACCTCTCTCTAGGCAATGAAAAGAGCTGGGACCCATGAACTAACCGCCGAGCATTTAGTGACTATGCGACTAACTGCCCGTGTGATCGTGAGATACTAGCAGGTAACCGCCAGATATTTGGAGATTGCGTGAATGAAGAGAAAAAGACTACCCGCTATGTCACTAAAAGTTAGCTGATAACTACCGAGGATGAAGAGATTGCATGACAACATAGTCGCTAAGTTGCAGAATAAAGCTTAACCACCAGCCAGGATGAACAACAAGAAGAACCAGACACACATGAATAGCTGGCAAGCGGTCGCATGATCACATGTCAAAGAAGTCTAACATGCGGCCATGTGGCAGCCAATCAGAGAAGAGCCATTGAAAACCAAGCTCACCACCCATCGCACCTACGCAGTTATAGGAAATACCAGCAAACAGGGAACTAGTGCAGAGCTGAAAACACATAATGTTTTCGACACAATGGAAGATAAAAAACACACAAAGTTTTTGACATCAAAGGATAAGCGCACAAAAGTAGGAAGCACATGGGTCGAAAATAATGTAAGTTATCAGTAAAAGATCAAAAACATCATGGAAATTCAAAAACACTATGGGTTTTCGACACTGTGGTAAATTTTTAAATTTTTCCAGCAGGCTTAGAATTTGAATAACTTTCTGGGCTTAATGACTTAGGAGACATAGTTTGGACCAGGGCAAGGTGACATAGTGAAGAACACGGGGCCAAAAGACTTAACACACACTTTTCAAGGAAGAGGCCATTTTCATAAAGTTTTACAATGACAGGAAAATGGACTAATAGTGGCTCTAGTTGGGGACAATGGGTAACTTGTGCCCATGTGAGAATTCAAGATTTTCAGGAGAGAAGACCACCAACTAGACAAAAAGGTAGGGAACAAGCTAGGAAAGAAACACACAACAAGAAAGGGAAAGAATATTTACAAAGTGTACATTTTATATAGAAATCTGCAGCAACAAACAAGAGTTAGTTCTTGTCTCTATCAAAAACTTGATTTTCATTTCTTCCTCCATGAGGAACACCAGGCATTTTTTTTTCATTTGTCTCCATAGGCCTGTCAACATGTTCAACTAGCAAATCAGGAAGAACAAAGAAGCTTTCTTCACAGTGCATGTAAAAACTTTTGGCACTCTCTCCATCTTGCTCACTATGAAAGTATGATTCAACATGCCAATGGTCAGCACCTCTATACTAAAATTGATCTTCACCTGCTAACTCATGCATGCTATCAACTGGAAACACAAAAAACCTCATACTCTACTTGTAGAAACGCCCCATCTAAATCCTATCTTTGCATTTCCACAAGTGTAACCGGCTAGACCTCAAAAGAATAGTCAGATTGATACCCACAAATGGAGAGTGAACACCCTGAATCAACTGGATCTGAAACCTCCACATGCTCCTCAAACAAAGGATTGACAACTCCATGCAATACACCTTGTTGGACATCATGACAAAAAATGGGCAGAGAGTCAAATTCTTCACTATATAAAGGATTGGAAAACACCTTAAAATCAGCACCCATCTCAACCTCATGGAGACTCATAGCACATGAAGAAAAACCAGAGCCACATGAAGACAAATAGTCATCATCCTAAATTATTTTTTCTTTATCTTCATACCCTGAGGATGAATCATCCTTAGCATCTTCACTATCCAAAGAATGTTCACTTCCATCATCACTTTCTCTTCCCATGTTGTATTTGACTCATACAAAGACACCACACCCTCACTGTCTTCATCACTCTCAACATCAACACTTAAGAACATTGCCCTAAGTGCATCCTCAAGCTCAAGGCTACCATCACTAAGTATCCAATCCTTGACACATATGTAATGCTCTTCCCACAAGACATCTGACTAACTGGTTGACTCAGGAAAATAGAGCTCCAAGAATAAACCAATGAACTCAGATTCAGGAAACTCAACATCCTCAGGAAGCTCATCATACACCCCATAAAATCTATCATAAAACAAGGATATGGATAGATCCTTTCTATTTGCCACATTCAGCCTTACCAATGTCATATAATCTCTAAGGATGCCCTATTCTAATAATGCAATCTCATTATTCATCCTATCCATTACAATCAATGCAATACTTCCATAAAATTTTGCCAAACTGCAGCTGAGAACTTGAAGAATGCTAACCTCTAATCACACCTTACTCCTTTCTTTGTGCTTGACCACTTAATAAGGAGATAATTAAAACTTGAAAAATACCTGGGAATTCTACAGCAAGAACCTTGCATGTTGATTGGAAGGCAAGGCAGATCTAGAGCTCACCATGAAACTCCATCAGATACTTTGTCATGCAGAGCCACCACCTCCTTCAGAGGAAAATGTATTCTTTGTTTCTACTCCCAACCAACACAAAACTACACCAGGTAACATGCACTATCTATCAAGAAACACATTGATCAAACAGAGAACTCAGAGTCGCCACTCAGTATGTAGTGAGAAGATTTAGTCAATACCTTTTTTTTATCTGACTCTGTTCTAGACTCTCCCCAGTAGAGTCACCATCTTGTTGGCTCTTCTCCTTGCAGGACCAAGCTTGAATCAAATAGTTGGGCTTGAGACACAGGTTAGGCACTCAAGCTTGACAAGGAAAACAAACTAATTGATGAGGATAGAGAGAAATCCTCCTTCTTCTTTGAGCTCCACATTCACTCAGGTGGGTATTGCCTTATCTATACATTCAAGACACCTCATGACAAAACTAAAGGCCTGCAGATAGATTAATGTGGAATGGCTCTCAAACTCCCAGGTATCCTGTACCTCAATGAAGACAATATCTCATGCAATAGCCCTATTTGCATGGAGTGAGTATGAAAACCAGAAACCTACACTAACAACTTGAAAGGGAAAGGGATGGGATTGAATGAAATGATTTTAAAAAGATTTGAAGGGACCCCTGAGATACCCTAAGTCTCTGATAGACCAGTGCCGTACCCAAAGGGCTACAGAGTCAAATACCCAACTGCAAGAGATAGCTATGAAACAAGAACACAACACACTCACCCTAATTGGATCATACATTACCAAACCACCTGTGCACCCAGATATGCTATCCCCTATCCAAAGAAAGACCTAGGAATAGGAAATACATTAACCAGCATCCACTGGAAGACAAGCATGATGCATCTTTGATACCCCAGCCCATACATATCTGAACACTAACTGTGAACTAGTTATCCCTGAGTAAAAGCACAATAAGTTGTCACCCTTTTACAAAGGAAAAGGCTAACAAAATCAAAGATGTTCAACTTCAATAGTATAAAAATGACATTTATGTTTGGAATTTGAAGATGATGTAAACTAATTAAATGTGATAAAATGGATGAAGTTTATGATTAATATTTTTAATAATTTTTTTGAATAAGAATTGATATGTTTTTTAAATTTTAAAGATGATTTTTAAGTTGCTGAAAAATGCTAAAAATTAGGGGTCTAGTTCCCACCAAATTTTTTTATGTAAATAAATTATTTTTCCTCTAATTTCAAAATATGTCATAGATGACATATATAGCTAGTGCATGAAGAAATAAAAATTAGTTTGTGACCTATATTTTCTCTTTTATAACAATTCAAATTCCAACTCACTGAAATCGACAGTTTTCATCTCGCAACATATTTTTCATAACAAATCTATCCCAATCAAAAAAAGAAATATATATTCTTGAAGAGGACTCTCTCCTCTAGTGCACCATATGTTTTTCAAATTTATTTAATATGATTTACTATTTTTTTCTTTCTCTGAATCAACATCTCCTTGACTGTTAAAATACCTACTTGCAATACTCTTTATTTTACAATAAACTGTCTAATTAAAACACTATAAAATCTATATGAGGGTATTCTTGACTCTACTCTCTACAAAAGGGTTTTTTAAAAATATCATTAAAAATATTAGGAGTTATTGAAACGCCACTTTTCTAAAATAATTTTATTTTTATGGTAATTGGACCCAAAGTGGTACAAAACATGCATTTAATAGATATTTCCAATTGGAAAAGTTAAAGCACTTATCTAACTTAGCTAAAATGAATCTAGCTAGACCATATGTTTGACCAAATTGATTTTTAGTTAGAAATACTAAAATTCAGCTGTGCTGATAAGTTTACCTAAAAGGTGACACCTGATTGTGCTTTTACCTCCCTGCGAAGACAACTCCACTTGCAAACACTTAGGCAGTCCAAACAGACAAATCAAACACCCTTGATGTATGATTAATGATTCAAAATTCAAATGGAGACAATCTGATACAAGAATAAGTATGTTGCAATCTCATACATAAGACAATCCTGCTTACAATATGTATCATATTCTATGAGCCAGCAGGAGAAAGAGGAACACTCTATATGCAGAGAGAAGGAGAAATCTATAGAATAGAACCCTTCACTAGAACTGACAAAATTTAGAACCCAGACATGGTCAAAAATTTCACCATTTATACCATTGGTTACCTTGAAATCCCACATGAGTTAGGATGCAACAAGCTAAGGGTAACCATGGATAGAGTTTTCCATCAATTAGGCAGTTCTAAATCTGATACAATTCAGAGGGAAAACACTAAGTCCTGAATGCAATTAACACTCGATCTTCAATCATGAAAGAATCTCTGAAAGGCACCGAAGATCAATCAAAATTCTACAAAATTCAAACTAGAAGTGACCCTACAACTACTTTTTGGTACATTTCATTTATTTCCCTACAACAAGACACTCCACTTTGCAATCATCTCATACCCTAGAGCACACT
This sequence comes from Chamaecyparis obtusa, assembly GCA_027943335.1. NCBI lineage: Eukaryota > Viridiplantae > Streptophyta > Pinopsida > Cupressales > Cupressaceae > Chamaecyparis > Chamaecyparis obtusa. The sequence continues at coordinate 333,636 of BSBK01008518.1, forward strand.
AGAGTAGAGAAGAAGATCAGTTTCACTAACTTGGGCCTCCTCTGTCATCAATTCTAGTCCTTACAGGTTGCTAGAAATGTTAACAGAGCTTTTGAATCTACAACCATTACTATGCATCTGGTGGGCTTCAAGTCTTTTAATCATTCACCCTAGTCGCGCAACCGCGCAGTCCAAACTCACCACCAGAGGAAACCAGCTCAAAAATATGCTTGGTCGCATGATCACATAACCCAGAGATGGGTTATGTGAACATGGAACATCCTTCTCCCTTTGCCCTTAGTAGTACCACCGACGCCAGACCACTACAACAACATGGTTTTTTGCATGTTCACAAGCCGAGAAACTAGCTCACATGAACATGTGACAAGCCATGACCATGCACCCTACCAGCCGTCAAATCACCACCAAGAATCCAAGCCTGGGCCCGCATTCAAATTCACCTTCTCGCCAGCACGGTCCAACCAAAAATTGCCACGATAGCACTTGCCGGCCAAGCCCACCAAATAGCCGTAGACATGCCCATAGGGACATGTGGTGCCCTGTTGCATGATCACATAACCTGGGAATGGGTTATATGGACATGTGATAGCCCGGCAATCTCAACCAATGCAACCACCACTGCCACTACAAATGGTAGCATAACCGCCAGGAAAACTGCAACCGCCACCGCACTGCCACCGCACAACTCCACAACCATGAAAAAGGACACGTGTTGGCCAGTCGCATGATTGCATAGCCAAAGAATGGGCTATGTGATCATACGACAGCCAACCAAAGGCTGCCACATCACCATTCCTACCAGCGGGCCCACAGTGAACAATCCATCGGCACTAAATCAGACGGTGGGTGCATGATCGCATGGGGAAGGAATATTCCATGCGATCATACACCGACCGTAGATCTTTAACCTCTCTCCAGGCAATGAAAAGAGCTGGGACCCACGAACCAACTGCTGAGCATTTAGCGACTATGCAACTAACTGCCTGCGTGATCATGAGATGCTAGCAGGTAACTGCCAGATATTTGTAGATCGTGTGACTGAAGAGAAAAAGACTTCCTGCTATAGTCACTAAAAGTTAGCCAATAATCACTGAGGATGAAGAGATTTCATGACAACACAGTCGCCAAGTTGTAGAATAAAGCTTAACTGCTAGCCAAGATGAACAATAGGAAGAACCGGATGCACACGGATAGCTGGCAAGTGGTCACATGATCATATGTCAGAGAAGTCTAACATGTGGCCATGCGACAACCAATCAGAGAAGAGCCATTGAAAATTGGGCCCACCACCCATCACACCTATGCAATTAGAGAAAATACTAGCAAACAAGCAACTAGTGCAGGACTGAAAACACATAATGTTTTCGACACAATGGAAGACCAAAAACTCACAGAGTTTTCGACAACAAAGGATAAGCGCACAAAAGTAGGAAGCACAGGGGTCAAAAACAATGCAAGTTACTGGTAAAAGATCGAAAACATCATGGAGATTTGAAAACATTGTGGGTTTTTGACACTGTGGTAAATTTTTAAATTATTCCAGCAGGCTTAGAATTTGAATAACTTTCTAGGCTTAATGACTTAGGAGACGCAGTTTGGACCAGGGGAAGGTGACATAGTTAAGAACATGGGGCCAAGAGACTTAACACACACTTTGCAAGGAAGAGGCCATTTTCATAAAGTTTTGCAATGATAGGAAAATGGACTAACATGAAGCACATAGCATTGTCACTCACTATCCTCTCAGGGCACCCAAACCTTGTAATAATATTTTTCATCAGAAAGTCAATTACCACCCTGCTAGTTGCATTCCTTGTAGGTATAGCTTCTACCCACTTTGTAAAATAATTAGTGGCAACAAAGATCCATGAATGTCCTCCACTTGACTTGTTTGGTATCTCCCTTATGAAATCAATTCCCCACTGCTGGAAAGGAGCCTGAACTTCTACTGGTTTTAATGGTACATTACCTAAAAACTTAAGCTTACCAGAGAACCTTTGACAAGCATCACATCTCCTTACCAACTGTTCTGCATCCTTGAAGATTGTGGGACACCAAAATCCTGCTCTCAAGATCTTATGAGCAATTGTTTTACCCATATAATGTCCACCATAAACTCCCTCATGCATCTCCTTCAACAATAGATTAGCCTGATTCTCATCTACACATTTCAATAGTATGCAATCCAGATTCTTTCTATACAACTTACATTTCACAATTACATACTTGATGGCCTGTAACTTCAATGTCCTATTTTGATTATCATTCATACTATCTGGACACCTCATGTTTCTCAAATAGTAAATAATATCCTGATACCAAATACAATCATCCATATCACATGTATAATCAATTTCAGAATGATTTACCTAGTTTGCATCTAGATTGGATTGGGCCATCAACTTTTCCAATCCCTTTCCTCTAACCAATTTAGTGATCTGGATCTCAACATTGAATTCCTGGATCCTATTGATCCATCTGCATCTTCTTCTAGACACCTCTTGCTGTGAGAAAATGTCCTTCATAGCTGCACTTGGCACAAAAGCAATCACAATTGCTCCCATCAAGTAACATCTAAAAGCCTTGATTGCTTTCACAAGTCCACAAGCTTGTTTCTCATTTATGTCATACTTTAATTCTGTAGCCTGCATAGATTTACTGAAAAATGCAATAGGCTGCTCAAAACCATCCTTATTCTTTTGTAACAAAACTACAGCAATAGTATGGTAAGATACAAAAGAAAAGATATGCATTGGGACACTATAATCAAGTTCCTTTAGCACTAGTGCATCTTTGATAGCTTTCTTGATATTCTTGAAAGCCTCATCAGGCTCACCCTCCCAATTGATTACAGATCCCTTCTTCAACATCTTGGAAATAGGTCTAGTAACCTCTACAAAGTTTTTCACAAACCTCCTTAAAAAATTAACTTGACCAAAAAAGGACTGAATCCCTTTAACATTCTTTGGCCTCTAAATTTTATCAATGGCTGTTACCCTCTCAGGGTCAATTCTCACTCCTTGCTTCCCAACTAAGTGGCCAAGCAACTTACCTTCTGTCACACCAAAAACACATTTCCTTGGGTTTAATGAAATGCCAAATTCCAAGGCCCTCATAAATATTTTCTCTAAATGAGCACAATGGTCCTCTTCCTTCTTGGAATAGGTAGTTAAATCATCCTGATACACAACAAGGAAATCATTAATGAGATCTGAAAAGGCAACATCCATTGCCCTCTGAAAAGAGGCACCAAATCTGTGAGACCAAAAGGCATTCTCACATAAACATATGTTCCCCAAGGCATTGTAAAGGTTGTCTTGAATTGTTCTGATTCCTTAATAATAACTTGATTGTAGCCAGAGAAACCATCCATCATTGACATCAATTCTGATCTGGTTACTCTCTGCAGCATAGCTTCCATATTGGGCAAACAATAATTATCTTTCAATGAGTTGATGTTCAAATTTCTGAAGTCCACACAAAGCCTAATGTCACCATTCTTTTTTCTTACAGCAACAAGGTTTGACACCCAAGAAGAATGCCTTATAGGCTTGATAATGCTAGCATCTCTCAACTTCATTAATTCTTCTTGCATCTTTGGTGCCAAAGTAGGATTAATAGGCCTTTGCTTTTGCCAGAAAGGTTTATCATCTTCTCTCAATGGAATAACTTGCTGAAATAAATCCTCTCTATAAACCTTTAGGTCATCATACGACCATGCAAAAACATGCCTGAATTTCCTCAATAATTCAACCAAAGGTCTCCTCACCTTTTGAGATATATCTCTACCAATGTATACTTTCTTAGGTGCCTCATGTGATCCAAGATTTATCTCCTCAAGATCAGCATGATCTTCTCCTTTGATATTCTTTAGAACTCTATCTTGGTTGTCAAAGATAGTCTCCAAAACAACAAGCCCCTTGGGCACCTTATTAGTTCTAAGTTGAATGACCTCATTGCCTAAGACAACCTCCCATCCTTCTATTGACTCAACCAAGGCTGAACAATCAAGTTCCTGACCATGATACTGATCCTTGCAATCCATAAACTTCAAAATATCATTATCATCATCAAAATCTTGCGAATTTTCAATATTGTCTAGTATACTAGGCCTAGCCTGAATTTCAACTTTAGAAATACCAGAGAATGTGACATCATTAGGATTGATTGCAATATTGGCCAACAAGTCAACCATCTTGTTGTTACTCCTATCCCTCCACTCAATATTAAAGGCATCAAAATGCTCAATCAAATCCCACACTGCATTCTTATATTCTTTCAACCTTGTATTCTTGGAAGCATACACTGACCTAACTTGGGACACCACTAACTTAGAATCACCAATAACACTTATTCATTTTATACCATGCTTTTGTGCCAGCCTCAGTCCTAACAACAAGGCCTCATATTTTGCTATATTATTGGTACAAAAGAAATTCAATGTGCGAGAGAACTTGTAGGTGTTTCCATCAGGAGAAATAAGTAAAATACCTACTCCTGCACCATCTTTGCAGGTTGCACCATCAAAGTACATGGCCCACAAATCACCCTTCACAAAGTCAGCACCTACCTTAGTAGAAATAGGTGACAAAATATGTTCATTTTCAAATATAGGGATGTCTTCCCTAAAAGCATTTACATTAGTATCCACGAAACATGTAGTTTCATTATCTATGTTTCTCTCAATCATGTGGCATACTCTTGGCTCTTGCTCAATCTTGACAAACTGATCATCAATCTTGAAATTTGCATAGGACAAATCACACTATAAACTTCCACCCATGGTAGCACTCCATCTCCCAGATAGCAACATCCCATAATGAGGGGAGATTTCCACCACTAAAACACTCATTGTTAGCTCCATCTATGGATATGCTACCAACCTATATGGCATTGTATTGATAGTCCCAATAACTGGTACCTCCCTCTAATCCATTGCACAACACCTGCCCTGCACTATATCAACTTTAAGGCCCAACCTCTCCATGATTTTGAAAGGTAGAGGCACCACTATCAATCATACAATTTCTTAACTTCATCCCATTCACAAGAACACTTAATAAGAATGGGTCAATATTTTGAAGGCTGGCATTGACAGAACTATCCAAATATATTGGAGGATTTGAGAGACAATTCCCTGAGCAACAACATCCTTCAAAGCTTTATCCTGAGATCCATTGCATGAAGTATCATTTTTGTGAGTATTACCAACCCATGCAATAGCTTTACCTTTATGTTCAGGGATCTTCAACAATTATGACAATGGAACCTTAACTGTAATTTGTGACAATACAGATAACATGTCAATAGGGGTAGAAGTAGGAATCTCAATCTGCACTACCTTAACATCCTTTTGCTTGTCTGACATATTAGGTGTATTGACCACCCTCATTCTTTCAATCTTAGCCATTATGTTAATTGGCTTCTCAATCTCACTAGAGACATTTTCAATTCCAACTCCCCTAGGCTCACAATGCTTACTTTTTACATTCTTTAATTTCACCATGTGATCAACCTTTGATTTGTTCTCATTAGATTCTTTGGAGTTGGTACTCTTTGAAACATTTCTCAAAAGAGTCCCAAGTATCAATACATCTATCAGGAAGCCTCTTAAACCAATCTCTAGCATCCTCCATTAGAGATTGAACAAACAATTTCATGACTACATCCTCATGCTCTACCTCATAATCATTAAGTATATCAACAAATACCCTAAGATGCTCCTCACAAGTAATAGCATTATTACCAGCAAATTTAGGTACCTTATCTCTAATATCATTTGGAAAAGCATTTGGATAGCCAAGAATTCCATCAAAACTTATTTGCCTATAGCCTTCTAATTGCATAGGTCTTCTTTGAAAGCTCAAACTAGTGTTAACCCTAGGATCAACATTAGCATCTACATTTATCTATGCATTTGACTGCTGCCTAGGATCTGCACCTATCCTAGCAGATGAAGAAGGAAAAGAACTAGTAGCATTACTAAGTGGAATAGCAATAGTCATAGATGGCATACCTAGTTCAGTAGCAGATGGGCCAAGAGAATTAGCTTAAGAAGCCCGCAAAAATTAGATCTTCCTTTTCTTTTTTGCAATGGCAGTGTCAACCTCAGCTCTATCTAGTTCTCTTGCAAGGTCCTCATCTTCCTTTCTCTTTCTCTCCATTTCAGTGTCCTTATTTGAATCAAGTGGTGGGATCCCTGGTATTTTAATTGATTTTATTGCTTGGTCACCCACGATCTTTGGCTTTCCTTTCTCATTAATGATAACACCAGGTCTGGTAATCCTATGCCCATCCTTATCTTTAGGCAAAGGGACATAGCTTTGCACTTGTCTAACCACAGGGCCCTCATTTTCAAATTCATGATCCTACAGTAAGTGTTCTTGCTCACTCCTCAAGGTGTCAAGATCACCAAACACATCATGCTGCAACATTTTAGGAGTAGAAGCAAGCATTTTGTTTCTCTCCTTCATTTCATTTATTTTTCTAATAAGAGACTGCCTCTCTATCAAAGCATTTACCTTTTCAGCCTCTCTCTCCTCATGTAATCTTTTATGTATGACATCCTACTCTGCCAACTAGAACCTCAGTGCATTCAAGTCATCAAGATCTACCATAATGTCATTAAAACCAGATGACACATCCATATCAGGAAGATTCTGATATGGGAAGCAGACTTCCCTATGTCTCGTGGGTTCTCTTTTGAATTGATCTTCATCAAGATCCAAGTCAACCTCTAAACCCACATCTCTATTTTCTTCATTTTGACCTGCAAGCAATGGACCTTTGTCCTGAAATGCAGCCTCAGGGGTATCATAGAATCTCTCTTCAAAGTGACCACCTTCTGATCTAGAAACTCTATTTTATGAACCATCCTCACTTGAGGATACATGTGGTCTTTTGGCTCTTTCATTTCTCTATTCTCTCATGGGAGCATTGGTAGACTCACCATTCTTTCTAATCCAGCTCTTGTTTCCCTGTCTAGGTAATTGCTCCAAAGCTCCAGATTCTTTCTAACATATGACCTAGTATTTCTCCTCTTATCCATGCTTCTTCAATATGTTGCACTGGTTCAAAGCTTTGAGTAGCCACCCACCTAGATGGGAAATCCTTAAAACACACAGGAAAACAAGAATAGACTTATACCTTTCTCTCTAGATTCTCCCCAGTAGAATCACTGACTATTAACAAATGCATATCTTTTAGTTGTCCCTAGCAGAGTCACCATTTTGTTGGTAACTCAAATGGGCCAAACCAATCTGGTCAAAAGATTTTGACTACTTCAATATGACAGCAACCAAAGCTCCTTAATAGGTTTTCCTTATGTTCTTCCCCAAAAGAGTCACCATTTTGTTGATGGTGGATTATTCCCTTTGTTCTTCAACTTGCAGATTTACACTTTGATGGATAATATAAATAAAATCCTGACTCTATCACCACTCCAAAGTCCACAAGGAAGAGGGCCAACTGACAAGGATCAAATGATCCTTCTACTCTTTGAGCTTCAATGCTCAGGTAGGTGTACCCCAAACTCACTTCTTCAAAGGAGTCTCAAAATGATGTATACAATGCTCAACAGAACTCTATAAAAGGTTTATCAAATGAATGTTTGTGTTTGTGGTTGTTAACCATGACTTCAAAAGAAAGGACCAGTGCCTTATCCCAGGGCTAAGAGTCACCCAACCATATACTTCAAATAAATACTTTAAGTCAAACACAATGGAAACCAGAATAAGTGCTTTGCCTATTACCCCTTTCCCTCAAGCACAAGGACATCAAATTCTATACCTAGTTGCAAACTCACTGAATTCACCTAAAAGGCTTTAATCCTAACTTTTTTAGAAACTCAGAGATGAATTCAAAATACTCTTTGTTTACCATACATTAACACACTTTGTGACATTAACATATATGAGCTCAGAGACAAGCAAGAAGACATACACAAGATACAAGATTGGGACTAAAGAATGTTTTCCTTAACACAATTAGGATCACCATACAATTAGCATGACACAAAGCTAAGAAAAAGACACCAAATCAAACCTCTATCAGCATATTATAGTAAAAAACAAGGGACCAAAAGCAACAAGATTTTGGAATGCTTTCAAAATCCAAAAATCTGCAACTTATACCACTAGCTACCTTGGGATCCTCTAGATCTGATGCAACAAGCTTCAGACAGCTAGGGTTAGGGTCTCAACCACCCAACCTACTGAAAATGGTCACAAAAGTTATTACAAGGGTGGGAAACATAGGAAACCAGAACTGATCCATAATCATGAAAGTCTTCTCTGTAGGTACAGGGGATCATAAAAATGGGCTCAAAAGGACACCCTGCAACACACCTTGAGCACATAACCTCCATGGTACAAGCTCTGCAAATGATCCAACCACACCCTGGACCACACTGCAAATAGAAAACCAATCATTTCTCACCGAACAAGGGCATTTCTGCAATAAAATCCATAAATTTGGTACTTTCTGATGCTAAAATCTCTCAGAAAAATTTGAATTTGAATACCAATAGCCACTTCTATGGCTCCTATAGAGAAACGATGACCCACATTTAAATCATCATCACCTTTAAAACACAACTGTCAGATCGATTTCTTTTGCATGTTTATTATTTTCCTCTAAAAGTGGCCCCACCAGACTTAGCAAATTGGTGATAAAGGACTTTCACCAGTTCGCTAAACATTTCGCACTTTCGCTAAACAACTTACCAACTTCCCAACCATCATTCGCGCAATCGCCAGACAAACTAGTGAATCACCCCTATCTTTCCGCGAATGCATGACCACATTAAATTTGTTGGCACCATTAACTTCTTTATCCACTCCGCAAAACACTAGACTGCACTTGGGCCCGCAAGATGCCACACATCACCATTTTATTTGCAATTCACGCCCGGTCATACTGACATGGGACCCACTTTCCTTAAGCCTTTGAAATGAATAGCTCGCGTAAGAGGTCATGGCTCTGACAATCCCATGAGAACTTACACTGGCCGTAGGATCCATCCTCATCACAGACCCTTCTGACAATGGCCCCACTTCTGAGCACATCCACGTCGACCAATAGGAACACATCAACTAAGCACCACATGGCAAACAGTCTCACTGAGCACAACAGGCAACCTGGAAAAATGGAATAAAATCTGATGGATGGCGCATGATCTCAAAAGCTTGGAATATTACTTGAGATCATACGCTGACCATTAGATTAAAATTTTTCAACGTTGGCACCTCTGACAAGCCAAGTCATCACCATGCGGATGAATGAAAACCTGCCAACTCAGATCACCATAACCACCATCGAACTACAACCAACACCATTTTGTCGATTGGCCCTAGGGACACGTGGCAAGTGGTCACATGATCACATAGCCAAAAATTGGGCTATGCAATCATGCGATAGCGAATCACAGGCTGCCACATCACTACCTACTGCAAACGGGTCCACCGGGCAGTCTCCTCATAAACTAGAATTGATGGCTATCGCTATACTATGATGTTAAAAAGTGAGCACCTCTACTCAGTGGTATAAGGGAAACCACCAGATCTATCCATGCTTTAGCCTCCTCAGAAGACTGTGGACCCACTGATGGTATCCAACTTGTCAATCTGCCAACCAATCAAAAGATGCCAACTCGCTCCACCCTGACAACAGACCCACTAAAAAAAGCCAAGTCACCACCTCAGACCAGCCAAAAGATGCCACAGCACCACCGCCAGCCAATCAGGAAGGCCCATGTCACTAGAAACACCGGCCCCACCAACTAACTGCCAAGCATTTAGTGACTATGCGACTAACCATTCACCAAGTTGTGAGATGTTAGTAGATAACAACCAACCTTTTAGAGATCATGCGACTAACAGTCACTGAGTCACTGGATAGAAGATGTAACCACCTAGAGACTTGGAGAATCAGCGACAAGAAACTTTGAAGGACTAGGCTCCACCATCTATCGTACCTTCGCACTAAAGCAAAGTAAACCGCCAGGTAGCTGAATAGAAACTAGGACCCGCACGGCTAGGTGGCAAGCGGTCACATGATCACATGTCAGAAAAGTCTGACATATGGCCATGTGACAGCCAATCAGGAAAAGCCTGGACCCACCACCCACATCAGACTTGCGCAATTGAGGGAATGCCAGCAAACAGGGAACTAGTGTGAGGTCAAAAGCATAATGTTTTCAGTGAAAGAGGATAAAAAACACACAAAGTTTCTAACACGTAAATATATAAGCGCACAAAGCTAGAAGAAAAAGGGTTGAAAACAACATAGGTTGTCGGTCAAAGATCGAAAACATCATGGATTTTGAAAAGACTATGGGTTTTCGACACTGTGGTAGATTTTGACAATATTTCCAGTAGGCTTTAGAATTTGAATATCCTACTGGGTTTTGCGAATTAGGAGATGCAGTTTGGACTGAAGCAAGACAATAACAATAAAGAGCATGAGGTAGGACATTTGACAAACACTTTCAGGGGATAGGCCAATTTCATGAGACTTTGCAATGATAGAAAATCATCCTAACAGGTTATAAGGATTTTATACACTTTCATCACTATATAATACCTTTTTTGACCTTATCTAAAGCCTATAAAAGTAGGAAATTCATACAAGCTAAGAAGAACCCATATCCTTGTATTTATCAATCCAAACCTTCTCTCTATGGACTTGAAGTCATAAGGTCATCCCTCACCCAAGGAGTATGTACATACCCACTTATAAATGGATCAAACTCACACACATTTCTCTTCATAGTGATTCTCATAGGATGCCTACACACAAGTTCTTGTAACCATGAGTTTAAGGATTTACTTTAATTAATATGACTTCCTTTTAAGGATATCAATATCTCAATTAAATCCTTATATTAAAATTCATGATTCAACATAAGTATTCTATATACCTTCTATATCTTCCTTATTTAAATAGAAAAAGGGTTAATAATTCATCTATAATAAATTCTAAATTTTTAAACACACCTTGTGACCCTAGTTAGATGACTAGAATATATTATATACCATACCATCATGCAACTAACAAGAAATCAATACACCACTATTAATTTAATATCTATAAATCTAATGGATTAGTCCAATATTCTAAAGTGGAATCTTGTCATGAACTCATTTCTTGCACCACCTGTTGGTTGTGGATTATTCCCTTTGATTTTCAACTTGTAGATTTACCCTTTGATGGATAATATAAATAAAATCTTGACTTTATCACCACTCCAAAGTCCACAAGGAAGAGGGCCAACTGATAAGGATCAAAGGATCATTCTACTCTTTGAGCTTCAATGCTCAAGCGGGTGTACCCTTGACTCACTTCTCTAAAGGAGTCTAAAACAATATTCCACTATATCTCATATAGAATTCTTAAAGGTTTATCAAATAATGTTTGTGTTTGTGGTTGTTAACCATGCATACCTCAAGAGGAAGGACTAGTGCCTTATCCCAGGGCTTAGAGTCACCTAATGTATACCTCAACTGAACACCTCAAATCAAACACAATGAAAACCAAAGTAAGTGCTTTGCCTATTACCCCTTTCCCTCAAGCACAAGGACATCAAATTCTATACCTGGCTGTAAACTCACTAAATTCACCTAAAAGGCTTTAATCCTAACTTTGTTAGAAACTCAAAGATGAATTCAAAATACTGTTTGTTTACCATAAATTAACACACTTTGTGATATTAAGATATATGAGCTCAGAGACAAGAAAGAAGACATACACAAGATATAAGATTGGGATTCAATGGTGTTTTCATTAACAAATCCAAAATCAACATATAATTAGCATGACACAAAGCTGAGAAAAAGACACCAAATCAAACTTCTATCAGTATATTACAGTCAAAAACTAGGGACCAAAAGCAATAGGATTTTGGAACCCTTACAAAAACTAAAATTCTGCAACTTATACCCCTCAGTCATCTTGAAATCTGCAACAAGCTACAGATGACTAGGGTTAGGGTCTCAACAACCCAACCTACTGGAAACGGTCACAAAATTTACTGCAAACACACCTCGAGCCAAGAAATTCCTTCACTAGGTACCAAATCAACTTCTACAATTAAGCGCATAGACCCTGGACCACATTGCAACACCAAACAAATCCAAACAGGCCGCTACAACATTTAAAACCAGTCCTTCTTGTCATTGCAAACCCTCAGAAGATTTGAATTTGAAATCAAACAGCTACAACTTTAGCACCCAGCACATTAGTGGTCATCATTTAAACGTTTACCAATTTTATATCCCAGCCATCTGATCAATCTCCCTTCGCGGGCTTTATGTTATAAAACCATCTAAACACCTTGGGATAACTCCGCAACTGTGAGATCTCAATAGTTGTCACATGATTGCATAGCACAGAGATGGGCTACATGATCATGCGACAACTTGCCAACACTGCAACCGCTGCCCGCCCCTAAGTATCGGGCCCGCCTCATGTATCCATCTCAGCACCTTCCGACCAATGAAAATCATGCACCTCAGCACACCCTGGAAAATAGACCTACCACTCGGAAAATCTTTACACCTTTGGGAAGATCGGATGGTGGTCTCATGATTGCAAAGGGGAGGAATATTCCTCATGATCATACGGCCACCGTAGATCCCTTCTACATGTTATTCCACCCAAGAAATACCGGGCCCACCATCTAGTGACATCGTGACTATGGAAAGCTTAACCGCCCGCCAGGTCACCAGATGCTAGGGCCTCAACCGCCAGGATTTAGTGACCGCAAAAAACTACAAGTCCCCAGGTCGCCAAAAGAAAACAAATCGCTAGGAAACTAAACACAACTGAGAAGCTAGGATGACATGGATAGGTGGCAGGTGATCGCATGATCACATGTTAGAAAAGTCTGACATGCGGCAATGCGACAGCTAATTAGAACACATCTCTGCCTATCATCTGACACTGGGACCACCGCACTCTGCAAATAGAATCAATAGTAGGCGCATGATCACAAGGGGATAGAATATTCCTTGCAATCACATGCCGACCGTCGATCTCTTCTCCTCTGCCACTTGAAGAATTGAGCCCACTTACCAACTGCTAGGCATTCAGCAACATCGTGACTACTCACCTACCCAGTCACTGAATGTTAACCGCTAACTACCAAAAAAGAGGAGATCACATGACAACACAGTCACCAAGTCACCAAATAAAGACATAACCACCAGCCGAGATGAACAAGAAGAACCGGACCCACATGCATAAGTGGAAAGTGGTCACATGATCGCATCTTAGAGAAGTCTGACATGTGGCCATGTGACAACCAATCAGACAAGAGCTTTTGAAAACTTGAGCCCACCACCCATCTCACTTACACAGTTAAGGAACAACCCTCAAAGAAGAGACTGTGAGGTTAAAAACACACAGGGTTTTTGACATAGCAGAAGACCAAAAACACATAGAGTTTTCCATGCCAAAGGATAAGCACAGAAAAGCAGGAAGCACAGGGTCAAAAATAATGAAGGCCAAAAATACACAGACCAAAAATATCATGAACTTTTTGAAAACACTGTGGGTTTTCGACACTATGGCAAATTTTAAATATTGCTTCCCGCAGACCCTGAAACTCAAATAACTTTCTAGGCCTAATGATTTAGGAGATGCACTTTGGACCAGAGCAAGGTGACAACACTGAGTACCAGGGGTAGGACACTTGACACACATTTGCAAGGGAGAGGCCATTTTTAAAGGATTTTGTCATGATAGAAAATGGCCTAACAGTGGCTCTGTCTGGGGATGTATGCCTCCTGTAGGCATAGCAAGGACTTAGAATCACTGGTAAAAGCAGACCATCCCATAGGATAAAATTGTAGAGAGCAAGGAGCAAGCAAGGAAAGACCAAGCAACAGGACCAAAAACTGATAGACCAAGGCAAAACAAGGCAGGGGAAACAACTTATATACAAAGATTTACAAGATGTACAACCCTAACTATTGTTCATGGAAAACAAAGTACCTCAAACAAAGTACTGCTTCAAGAATTGTCCATGAACTGGCAACTCTTGAATATCACCCTTAAAATCCTTGATGATGTAAGAATCTTGGCCCCATTTCTCATGAGTTAGATATGGCCCTAACCAGATGGGATCAAATTTACCATGTTTCCCCTTATCCTCCAATCTGGCATTCCAAACTAACACCAAATCACCAGGCTTAAACTTTCTATCAACAGTCTTTTTATCATATAGATTCTTAACTTGTAACTACAATTTGGCATTCCTTGCAACTGATTCTCTTCTAGTTTCATCCAACCTAATGAGGTCCTCCATTCTCAACTGCATCTCAACATCAATGTCATCATCATACAACTACACAAACTTGTACATCTCCAACAAATTATTCTGAGGCATTCTAGCATGAATTCCATACACTAGGTCGAATGGTGCACAACCAATTGCCTTCTTCACAGTTACCCTATCAGCCCATAAAGCTAATGGAAGCTTTGAATTCCATGCCCTCTTATTTTTCTCTAGAATCCTTTTCAAGATTTTAATCAAGCTCTTATTAGTAGATTCTGCCTAACCATTTTCTTGCAGATGATAAGGTGAGGAATTAGAAATTTGAATTCCCAAACCTTCGCAAAAGTCCTTATATTTGACAAACTTGAAGCAAATAGCGTTGTCACTCACTATCCTCTCAGGGCACCCAAACCTTGTAATAATATTATTCATCAGGAAATCAATTACCACCCTACTAGTTGCATTTCTTGTAGGTATAGCTTCTACCCACTTTGTAAAGTAATCAGTGGCAACTAAGATCCATGAATGTCCTCCACTTGAATTGTTTGGTATCTCCCCTATGAAATCAATTCTCCACTGTAGGAAAGGAGCCTGAACTTCTACTAGTTTTAATGGTACATTACCTAAAAACTTAAGCTTACCAGAGAACCTTTGACAAGCATCACACCTCCTTACCAACTATTCTGCATCCCTGAAGATTGTGGGCCACCAAAATCCTGCCCTCAAGATCTTATGGGTAGTTTTTTTACCCATATAATGTCCACCACAAACTCCCTCATGCATCTCCTTCAACAACACATTAGCCTAATTCTCATCTACACATTTCAATAGTATGCAATCCAAATTTTTTCTATACAGCTTACATTTCACAATTAAATACTTGATGGCCTGTAACTTCAATGTCCTTTTTTGATTATCATTCATACTATCTAGACATCTCATGTTTCTCAAATAGTAAATAATATCCTGATACCAAATACAATCATCCATATCACATGTATAGTCAATTTCAAAATGATTTACCGCATTTGCATCTAGATTGGATTGAGCCATCAGCTTTGTCAATCCCTGTCCTCTAACCAATTTAGTGATCTGGATCTCAATATTGAATTCCTGGATCCTATTGATCCATCTGCATCTTCTTCTAGACACCTCTTACTATGAGAAAATGTCCTTCATAGCTGCACTTGGCACAAAAGCAATCACAACTGCTCCCATCAAGTAACATCTAAAAGCCTTGATTGCCTTCACAAGTGCATAAGCCTATTTTTTATTTATATCATACTTCAATTCTACAGCCTGCAAAGATTTACTGAAAAATGCAATAGGCTGCTCAAAACCATCCTTATTCTTTTGTAACAAAACTACAACAATAGTGTGAAAGGATCCAAAAGAAAAGATATGCATTGGGACACTATAATCAAGTGCCTTTAGCACTAGTGCATCTCTGATAGCTTTCTTGATATTCTTGAAAGCCTCATTAGGTTCACCCTCCCAATTGATCAGAGATCTCTTCTTCAACATCTTGGAAATAGGTCTAGTAACCTCTGCAAAGTTTGTCACAAACCATCTTAGAAAATTGACCTAACCAAAGAAAGACTGAATCCCTTTAACATTCTTTGGCATCTAAATTTTATCAATAGTTGCTACCCTCTTTGGGTCAATTCGCACTCCTTGCTTCCCTACTAAGTGGCCAAGCAACTTTCCTTCTATGACACCAAAAACACATTTCCTTGGGTTTAATGAAATGCCAAATTCCAAGGCCCTCATAAATATTTTTTCTAAATGAGCACAATGGTCCTCTTGCTTCTTGGAATAGGCAATTAAATCATCCTAATACACAACAAGGAAATCATTAATGAAATCTGAAAAGGCAACATCCATTGCCCTTTGAAAAGTAGCACCAGCATTTGTGAGACCAAAAGTGATGCAAGAGCATCTTGGGTGTAAGAGCAATCTTGCATCACCCAAAAAAAAAAAAAAAAAATTTCTATTTTTATATTCAATAAGGGCTATTTTGTGGAGAGCTGCTATTTATGGATAGTTACTATTTTTGGTAATTTTTGTATGTGCTCAGAATGATTTGATTTTTTTCTTGGAGGTTCATTTTGGTCATATAAGTCTGCCAGTAAAGTTTCATTGCTAGATCAAGTGTATATTGAAAGATATTGAAGATTTTCGGTATTGGCAGTAGGGTACAGAAACTTTGAACTCAGTTTTGAAGGCTTTAGAGGCCCCGGATGAGGTCAAAAATTTGGGTGATGGGAGCTTGCATAGGTCAAGCCTGTAGAGCACTTCGTGGCATTTCTGAAATGGGGTTATAATAGCCGATCGGGTCAACTAGTGATGACTTATGGTCTTCAGAAGTTGGGCCACCTGACATGGCAGAAAATAATTTTCTTCAAAATTTCTATTCAGATTTCAAAGATTATCTTGAGCTGACTATAATGTAATGAAATGTAAAATAAAATAATTCTAAGTTTGGTCGGCCTTATTGGCTAAAATTTTGGAACCTTCCCAGGCGGTGGAAAATTGCCTATATAAGGAAGGCTGTATTATTGTCTTAGGTAGTTCAGAATAGTTCTGGGTAGTAGATCTGAGTATTGACTTGAGGCTTTGTCCTACAGAATATTGTAAGGGAATGCCTATGAGGCTTTGCATATTGTAATTCTGAAAGTTTGTAATTCCACATTTGTGGAGATAATAAGAAGCCAATTTTCTATTCTTGCATATTATTGTTGTTGTTTGTCTATTTCTGTTAAGTGTTTGTGGTATTAAGGGGAGCACCCTTCATTAAGTGGTATCAGAGCAGGAGTTATTGAGTGTGTAAATAGATCACCGACTTTGAGGTAGTTTGCACCAGGACCGTGGTTAGGGTTTCAGCGTGCATCATGAAAATGCCTCCATGAAGAAAATGTGGCGGAAGAGCTGGTGCTGTGACACCTGAGGTTAGAGAGCTGCAGAGACAAGTGCGAGCATTGCAAGAAGAGATTCATAGAGAAATGAATCTTAATGTCAGAGATGAAAGTGAGGATGAAGCCAAAGAAGAATATCAAGAAGGAGAAGCTGAAATTGTGAACCAGGAGGAAGAAAGACTTTTTTGGGCAATTTCCAAGATTGGGAAAAGACCTAAGATTGAGGTTCCTACATTTTCTAAAAATCTTAACCCAGAGGAATTGATCGACTGGATCAATGAATGTGAGGAATATTTTGAGTACGAAGATGTTGAGGATCTTGATAGGGTCAAATTTGTGAAGGCCAGACTGAAAGGTCATGCGAAGATTTGGTGGCAAGAAATTTAGTTAGAGAAAAACAGAAGGGGAAAGGAGAAAATCACGAGATGGGATCAGATGGTGGATAAATTGAAGTGACAGTTCATTCCTATTGATTATGAACTTGACCTACTGAACAAAATGCAGAGTTTGAAGCAAGTAGGAAGATCTGTTCAGGAGTATACAGATGAGTTCTATCAACTTCTCATCAGAACAGGCCATGCGGAAGCTGATAAGGATAAAGTTTCCCGATACCTTAATGGGTTAAGGCCAAGCATTCAGGAGGAGCTGAATCTGGTTCGAATGAACAGTATTGAAGAGGCATACTAGTTTTCCCTAAAGGTAGAGGAAAAGCTGAACAAGAAGTTTGAGAGAAGACAAAATGGAAGAGGTCACGGTGGACGATCTAGTGGACAGTCATATGGTGGCCGAAATGAAGATCCAAAAAAGAAGGATGAGGCCAGCAGTAGTTAGAATTAGTGAGGAAATAATTCCAATCACTTCCATGATCAGAATAATAGAGATCAGAGAGGAAGAGGAAGAGGACAAGGATCTGGAAGAGGTGGCTTCCGTGGAACATGTTTTCACTGTGGAGAAGAAGGTCATAGGGCATTTGAATGTCCTCAGTGCCAAGGTAGAATAGATAGGAGAAATGAAGGCCAAGCCAGAGTTGTACATGTAGATGAAGATGCTAGATCATCAAATTTAGAAGATGCTGAAAGAGGAGAAACGCTAATTAACAAAAGAGTCTTGCTGAGTGGTGAGAACGAACTGGAACAAAGGAGGAGCCTATTTTGCACTCGATGTAAGTGTGAGGGTAAATGCTGTGATGTGATTATCGATAGTGGAAGCACTGACAATTTGGTGTCAGAAGAGATGGTGACAAAGTTGAAGCTCAAGAGACAGAAACACCCACATCCATATCGGATTGCCTGGGTGCAAGATGACCACAAGGTCATGGTCAGTGAACAGTGCCTGGTAAAGTTCAAGATCAGTGGGTACCAAGATGAGGTACTATGTGATATCATCTCTATGGATGCATGTCATATGTTATTGGGTAGACCATGGCAGTTTGACAGATGTGCTGTACATGATGGTCGTGCGAATACCTATTCCCTGACAAAGGATGGAGTGCGACACAAGCTAAAGCCATTGAAGGAGACTGAAGAAAAGGTATGTGGTAATGCAAGAATAACATTTGTTGATGGAAGAAAATTCCTAGATGGTATGAGGTGTGAGCATGTGTATTTTTCTTTAATTCCAAAAGTTGGTAAAAAAGAAGTAGAGGATGTACCTGTAGAGGTTGCAGATTTGTTGACTAAGTTTCAGGATATTGTATCTAATAATGTACCTGATGGATTACCACTGGTAAGGAAGATCAGTCATCATATGGATTTGATTCCAGGAGCTAGTTTTCCAAACAAGGCAGCACATAGAATGACACTAGCAGAAAGTGAAGAGTTGAACAGACAAGTACATAAGTTATTGCAGAAGGGGTTGATTCGAGAAAGTTTGAGTCCCTACGCTGTACCAGTGGTATTAGAACCAAAGAAGAATGGTGAATGGAGGATGTGTACAGATTCTAGGGCAATAAACAAGATCACAATCAAGTACAGGTTTCCATTGCCACGAATGGATGATATTATGGACTGTTTGAGTGGAGCTGTGTATTTCTCAAAGATAAATCTGAAGAGTGGATATCACCAGATTTGGATCAGAGAAGGAGATGAATGGAAGACTTCCTTCAAGACAAAGGAAGGACTGTATGAGTGGTTAGTCATGCCTTTTGGGCTAACCAATGCACCGGGCACTTTCATGCGGCTCATGAACGAGGTTCTGAAAGAATTTCTGGGTAAGTTTGTCATTGTTTACCTAGATGATATTTTGATCTTTAGTAAGACATTGGATGAGCATATGATGCATATTCGTATGGTATTTGAGAAGTTGAGAGAAGAGAAATTGTTGATTAATTTGAAGAAGTGCAGTTTTGTGAAGAAAGAGTTAGTGTATTTGGGATTTGTAGTTTCAGCAGAAGGTCTAAAAATGGACCTAGAGAAGGTACAGGCTATCCTTGAATGGCCTACTCCAAGGAGTGCTACAAAGGTAAGATCTTTTCATGGTCTAGCTAGCTTTTACAGAAAGTTTATCAAAAAATTTAGTAGTATTTGTGGACCCTTGACTGAAACAATGAGAGAGGATATAAAAGAGTTTAAGTGGACTAATGGGGCAGAAAAGAGTTTTCAATTGTTGAAACACAAAGTTATAGAACAACCTATTTTAGCACTTCCAGATTTTAATAAGGTGTTTCAAGTAGATTGTGATGCTAGTGGTACTGCAATAGGAGCTGTTATGAGCCAAGAAGGAAAACCTATTGCTTATTTCAGTGAGAAGTTAAATGATGCCAAGAGAAAATATTCTATTTATGATCAGGAATTTTATGCTATAGTTCAAGCATTAAAGAAGTGGAGACATTATCTGCTTTCTAAAGAGTTTTTTTTGTATACTGATCATCAAGCTTTGCAATATTTGAATAGTCAAGGAAAGTTGAATCAGAGGCATTTGAAATGGGTTGAGTTTTTGCAGAGTTATACATTTGTTTTAAAACACAGAAGTGGAAAGTCTAACAGGGTTGCAGATGCTCTTAGTAGAAGGAAACTATTGCTGACAGAGATGCAGATTGAGGTGGTTGGGTTCAAGGAACTCAAGAATTTGTATCCAGAGGATCTTGATTTTGGTGAAGCTTGAAAAGCTTGTACAGAACCTGTTACTCTAAATAGGACAAAATGGTTGGATTTCATCATCCAGGATGATATGTTATTTAGAGGGAGTCAGTTGTGCATTCCACGAAGTTCTATGAGGGAGAATCTCATCAAGGAGAAGCATAGTGGAGGATTGGCGGGACATTTTGGTCGTGATAAAACCCTTGCTTTGGTTAGTGAATATTATTATTGGCCACAATTGCAGAAAGATGTGAAGAAGTTTGTACAGAGTTGCAGAGTATGTCAGATGGTTAAAAGAGTGAAGTAGAATACAGGGTTGTATCAGCCATTACCTATACTAGAGAAGCCTTGGGAGGATATCAGTATGGACTTTGTTCTTGGTTTATTGAGGACACAGCAGGGACATGATTCAATTTTTGTAGTAGTTGACAGATTTTTGAAGATGGCACATTTCATTCCCTGCAAGAAGACTAATGATGATGTTCATGTAGTAGAATTATTTTTCAGAGAAGTAGTGAGACTTCATGGTTTGCCAAAGACCATAGTTTCAAATCGGGACACTAAGTTTGTTGGATATTTCTGGCGTACATTATGGAAGAAGTTGAAGATAGACTTGAAGTTCAGTTCATCACATCATCCACAGACTGATGGATAGACAGAGGTGGTGAATAGGAGTTTGGGAAATTTGCTATGATGTTTGGTTGGAGATAAGCCAACATGATGAGATTTGATTTTACCACATGCAGAATTTGCATACAATAATTTTGTCAATAGGAGCACTGGTAAATCACCATTCTAGATTGTATATGGAAGTAGTCCAAGAAATGCATCTGAATTGAGAAATATCGATAAAGGAGCAATAAGTAGTGCTAAAGCTGAGGATTTTGCAGAACACTTGAAAAACATCCATGAGGAGGTGCGGAAGTATATTACCAAGATGAATGCACAGTATAAGGCTAAGGTAGATGAGAAAAGGAGGCATAAGAAATTTTAGGTTGGCGATGAAGTCATGGTTCATTTGCGGAAGGAGCGATTTCCAGTTGGTACATATAACAAGATGAAAATGAAGAAGTTTGGGCCATGTAGGATACTGAAGAAACATGATTCAGGAAATGTATATGAGGTAGAATTGCCTACTGAGCTGAATATTTCACCAGTGTTTAACATTTCAGATTTGACAGAGTATCATGAAGGACGTGTTGAAGATGAGGTTGTAGTAGCACAGTGGAGTATTCTAGCAACCAGTTCAGATATCAAGAAGATTGAAGACATACTGGATAGTTGTGTTGGTAGAAGCACAAGGAATAGGACATATGAAGAGTATTTGGTCAAATGGAAAGGATGACCTATTGAAGATTCATCATGGCTAACAAAGGAGGAGGTTAACCATCTTGGTTTTCCTCTGCACACCTGAGTCGTGATAGGGTCACTTCTCAAATTACCCCGGGTGTCTGATGCAGGAGCATCCTGGGTGTAAGAGCAATCTTGCATCACCCAAAAAAAAAAAAATATTTCTATTTTTATATTCGATAAGGGCTATTTTGTGGAGAGCTGCTATTTATGGAAAGTTACTATTTTTGGTAATTTTTGTATGTGCTCAAAATGATCTAATTTCTTTCTTGGAGGTTTATTTTGGTCATATAAGTCTACCAGCAAAGTTTCATTGCCAGATCAAGTGTATATTGGAAGATATTGAAGATTTTCGGTATTGGCAGCAGGGTACAAAAACTTTGAACTCAGTTTTGAAGGCTTTAGAGGCCCTGGATGAGGTCAAAAATTTGGGTGACGGGCTCTTGCACAGGTCAAGCCTGTAGAGCGCTTTGTGGTGTTTTTGAAATGGGGTTATAATAGCCGATCGGGTCAACTGGTGATGAGTTATGGTCTTCGGAAGTTGGGCCACCTGAAATGGTGGAAAATAATTTTCTTCAAAATTTCTGTTTGGGTTTCAAAGGTTATCTTGAGCTGACTATAATGTAATAAAATTTAAAATAAAATAATTCTAAGTTTGGTCGGCATTATTGGCTAAAATTCTGGAACCTTCCCAGGTGGTGGAAAATTGCCTATATAAGGAAGGTTGTATTATTGTCTTAGGCAGTTCAGAATAGTTCTGGGTAGAAGATCTGAGTATTGACTCGAGGCTTTGTCCTATAGAATATTGTAAGGGAATGCCTATGAGGCTTTGCATATTGTAATTTTGAAAGTTTGTAATTCCACATTTGTGGAGATAATAAGAAGCCAATTTTTTGTTCTTGCATATTATTGTTGTTGTTTCTCTATTTCTGTTAAGTGTTTGTGGTATTAAGGGGAGCACCCTTCATCAAAATGGCATCCTCACATAAACATATGTTCCCCAAGGTGTTGTAAAGGTTGTCTTGAATTGTTCTAATTCCTTAACAATGACCTGATTGTAGCTAGAGAAACCATCCATCATTGACATCAATTTTGATCCGGTTACTCTCTACAACATAGCCTACATATTGAGCAAACAATAGTTATCTTTCAATGAGCTGATGTTCAAATTTTTGAAGTCCACACAAAGCCTGATGTCACCATTATTTTTTCTTATAGGGACAAGATTTGACACCCAAGAAGAATGCCTTATAGGCTTGATAATGCCAGCATCTCTCAACTTCATTAATTCTTCCTACATCTTGAGTGCCAAAGTAGGATTGATAGGCCTTTTCTTTTGTCAGAAAGGTTTAGCATCTTCTCTTAATGGAATAACATGCTGAAATAAATCCTTTCTATAAACCTTTAGGTCATCATACAACCATGCAAAAACATGCCTGAATTTCCTCAATAATTCAACCAAAGGTCTCCTTACCTTTTGAGATATATCTCTACCAATGTCCACTTTCTTAGGTGCCTCATGTGATCCAAGATTTGTCTCCTCAAGATCAGCATGATGTTCTCCTTTGATATTCTTTCGAACTCTATCTTGGGCACCTTGTTAGTTCTAAGCTGAATGACCTCATTGCCTATGACAACCTCCCTTCCTTATATTGACTCAACCAAGGCTAAACAAGCAAGTTCCTAACCATGATACTGATCCTTGCAATCCATAAACTTCAAAATATCATTATCATCATCAAAAACTTGCCAATTCTCAATATTGTCTAGTATACTAGGCCTAGCCTGAATTTCAACTTTAGAAATACCAGAGAATGTAACATCATCAGGATTGATTGCAATATTGGCCAACAAGTCAGCCATCTTGTTGTTACTCCTATCCTTCCACTCGATATTATAGGCATCAAAATGCTCAATCAAATATTGTTTCAACCTTCTATTCTTGGAAGCATACACTGACCTGACTTGGGACACCACCAACTCAGAATCACCAATAACACTTATGCATTTTATACCATGCTTTTGTGCCAACCTCAGTCCTAACAACAAGGCCTCATATTCTGCTTTATTGTTGGTACAAAAGAAATTCAATGTGAAAGAGAACTTGTAGGTGTTTCCATCAGGGGAAATAAGTAAAATACCTGCATCTGCACCATCTTTGCATTTTGCACCATCAAAGTTCATGACCCACAAATCACCCTTCACAGAGTCAGCACCTATAGCAGTAGAAATAGGTGACAAAACAAGCTCATTTTCAAATACAGGGATCTCTTCCCTAAAAGAATTTACATCAGTATCCACAAAATGTGTAGTTTCATTATCTATGTTTCTCTCAATCATGCGGCATACTCTTGGCTCTTGTTTAATCTTGACAAACTGATCATCAATCTTGAAAAGTGCATAGGACAAATCACACTGTAAACTTCCACCCATGGCATCACTCCATCTTCCAGATAGAAAAATCCCATAATCAGGGGGGATATCCACCACCAAAACACTCTTTGTTAGCTCCTTGTTTGGATATGCTGCCAACCTATATGGCATTGCATTGATAGTCCCAATAACTAGTACCTCCCTCTAATCCATTGCACATCACCTACCCTACACTGTATCAACTTTAAGGCCCAACCTCTCCATGATTTTGAAGGGCATGATGGTATTAGAGGCACCACTACCAATCATACAATTTCTTAACTTCATCCCATTCACAAGAACACTTAAGAAGAATGGGTCAATATTTTCAAGGCTGGCATTGATAGAACTATCCAAGTATATTGGAGGAATTTGAGACATAATTCCCTAAGTAGCAACATCCTTCAAAGCTTTATCCTGAGATCCATTGCATGAAGTATCATTTTTGTGAGTATTACCAACCCATGCAATAGCTTTATCTCTATGTTCAGCAATCCTCAACAATTTTGACAATGGAACCTTAACTATAATTTGTGACAACAAAGATAACATGTCAACAGGGGCAGAAGCAAGAATCTAAATCTGCACAACCTTAACATATTTTTTCTTGTCTAACATATTAGGTGTACTGACCACCTTCATTTTTTCAATCTTAGCCATTGTGTTAACTAGCTTCTCAATCTCATTAGAGATCTTTTCAATTCCAACTCCCTTAGGCTCACAATGCTTACCTTTTACATTCTTTAATTTCACCATGTGATCAACCTTTGATTTATTCTCATTAAGTTCTCTAGAGTCGATCCTTTTTATAAACATTCCTGCAGCTTTCTCATTTGTACTCCTTGCCACCATGCCTCTAGTTTGTACCTAGGCAATCATTTCTGTAGTAATCCTCTCCATCTCTTCTCTAGAAGGTCTTCTCAAATTTACTAGCTTGGGAGAAGAGTTCATGTTACATATTTTATGATCAATGCACTCACCATCAGAAAAAACCTCTTGATGAAAAAGGGCTTGATTATGTCTCTTCACATTCACATATGCCTCTTCATCAAAATCAGAGTCATCTTCATATCCTAGACATGAAGAAGCCATGTTGCAACCAACATCATCTTGTTCTTCTTCTTGTTCTATCTCCTCATCACCACAATCTTTATTTGCAGCCATAGATTGTGCAACCACATAATGCTCTACAGAATGAGGGGACTGGCACGCAACACACCATGGTACATTTTCCATGACTTTTATTGAAGCTTTATGTAGAGGGTCAGGGACACCTCTATTATTGTTTTCTCTTGCAACAGGGACAATAGGCTTACCATCCTTCCATTGGGTGTTGTAGGGGTAATTCTGCAGTCTATTCTACTTACTGAAATTATTGTTGAACCAAGGCCTTTCATTGGTAGGAGCACTGATGTTCCTATTTGTAGGTAACTTCAAATCCTTCAATGCATTAAGCACCTTATCCAATTTATCCTCTTCTTGCCTCCTAGATCCAACACTCTTATCATTTTCTTTTTTATATTTCCTATCCCTAAACAACTTTGGGTCATCTCTCTTTCCACCCATTTTTTCTGATATTTTCATGTTGTTCTCAATATTGATAGCAATCCTAAAAGCATCCCTGAGAGTTCTTGGTTTTTTATCCCTTAATAAATATCACATCTTCCCATCAAATGCATTGAAGTATGTAGTTAGATAGACATTGTCATCCAACCGCATAACTTGGAACAACTTGTGCACTTTCTGAAATCTCATGTTGAATTTAGCTGCAGACTCATTTTACTTTTTCCTTATGGTATTGAATTCATTCAACATGAAGCTAGCATTTGGCCTATCACCATACTGCTCCTTGAAACATTTCTCAAAAGAGTCCCAAGTATCAATACACTTATCAGGAAGCCTCTTAAACCAATCTCTAGCATCCTCCATTAGAGATTGAACAAATAATTTCATGACTACATCCTCATGCTCTACCTTATAATCATTAAGCATATCAACAAATAACCTAAGATGCTCTTCACAACTAATAGCATTATTACCAGCAAACTTAGGTACCTTTTCTCTAATATCATTTGGAAAAGGATTTGGATAGACAGGAATTCCATCAAAACTTATTTGCCTATAGCCTTCTAATTGCATAGGTCTTCTTTCAAAGCTCGAACTAGTGTTAACCCTAGGATCAACATTAGCATCTAGATTTATCTGTGCATTTGACTGCTGCCTAGGATCTGCACCTATCCTAGTAGATGAAGAAGGAAAAGAACTAGTAGCATTACTAAGTGGAAAAGCTGTAGTCATAGATGGCATACCTAGTTCTGTAGCAGACAGGCCAAGAGCATTAGCTGAAGAAGCCTGCAAAAATTGGATCTTCCTTTTCTTTTCTGCAATGGCAGTGTCAACCTCAGCTCTCTCTAGTTCTCTTGCAAGGTCCTCATCTTCCTTTCTCCTTCTCTCCATTTCAATGTCCTTATTTGAATCAGGTGGTGGGATCCCTGGTATTGTCACTGGTTTGCTTGCTTGGTCACCCACCATCTTCTTCTTTCCTTTCTCATTTATGATAACAACAGGTCTGGTAATCCTATGCCCATCCTTATCTTTAGGAAAAGGGACATAACTTTGCACTTGTCTAACCACAGGGCCCTCATTTTCAAATTGATGATCCTACAATAAGCGTTCTTGCTGACTCCTCAAGGCATCAAGATCACCAAAAATATCATGCTGTAACATTTTAGGAGCAGAGGCAAGCATCTTGTTTCTCTCCTTCATTTCATTTATTTTTCTAATAAGAGACCACCTCTCTATCAAAGTATTTACTTTTTCAGCCTCTCTCTCCTCTTGTAACCTTTTATGTATGGCATCCTACTCTGCCAACTACAACCTCAGTGCATTCAAATCATCAGGCTCTACCATAATGTCATCAGAACTAGATGACACATCCATATCAGGAAGATTTTGATATGGGAAGTGAACTTTCCTATGTCTCATGGGTTCTCCTCTGAATTGATCTTCATCAAGATCCAAGTCTACCTCTAAACCCATATCTCTATTTTCTTCATTTTGACCTATAGGAAACAAACCTTTCTCCTAAAATGCAGCCTCGGGGGTATCATAAAGTCTCTCTTTAGAGTGACCACCTTCTGATCTAGATACTCTATTTTGTGAACCATCCTCACTTGAGGATACATGTGGTCTTTTGGCTCTAGCATTTCTCTATTCTCTCATGGGAGCACTGGTAGAGTCACCATTCCTTTTAATCCAGCTCTTGTTTCACTGTCTCGGTGATTGCTCCAGAGTGACCTCCAGATTCTTTCCAACATACGACCTAGTATTTCTTCTTTTTTCCATGCTTCTTCAATATGTTGCACTGGCTCAAACCTTTGAGTCACCACCCACCTAAATGGGAAATCCTTAAAAACACTTAAGAAAACAAGAACAGACCTATACCTTTCCCTTTAGATTCTCCCTAGTAGAATCACTGACTCATACAGATGCATATCTTCATAGTTGTCTCTAGCAGAGTCACCATTTTCTTGGTTGTGGATTATTCCCTTTGATCTTCAACTTGCAGATTTACCCTTTGATGGATAATATAAACAAAATCTTGACTCTATCACCACTCCAAAGTCCACAAGGAAGAGGGCCAACTAACAAGGATCAAAGGATCCTTCTACTTTTTGAGCTTCAATGCTCAGGTGGGTGTACCCTTGACTCACTTCTCTAAAGGAGTCTAAAATAATATTCCACTATATCTCATATAGAATTGTTAAAGGTTTATCAAATGATGTTTGTGTTTGTGGTTTTTAACCATGCATACCTCAAGAGGAAGGACCAGTGCCTTATCCCAGGGCTCAGAGTCACCTAACTGTATACCTCAACTGAACACCTCAAATCAAACACAATGAAAACTAGAGTAAGTGCTTTGCCTATTACCCCTTTCCCTCAAGCACAAGGACATCAAATTCTATACCTGGCTATAAACTCACTGAATTCACCTAAAAGGCTTTAATCCTAACTCTGTCAAAAACTTAGAGATGAATTCAAAATACTCTTTGTTTACCATACATTAACACACTTTGTGATATTAACATATATGAGCTCATAGATAAGCAAGAAGACATACACAAGATACAAGGTTGGGATTCAATGATGTTTTCATTAACAAATCCAAAATCAGCATACAATTAGCATGACACAAAGTTGAGAAAAAGACACCAAATCAAACTTCTATCTGTATATTACAGTCAAAAACTAGTGACCAAAAGCAATAGGATTTTGGAACCCTTACAAAAACTAAAATTTTGCAACTTATAGCCCTCTGTCATCTTGAAATCTACAACAAGCTACGGATGACTAGGGTTAGGGTCTCAACCACCCAACCTGCTGGAAATGGTCACAAAATTTACTGCAAACACACCTTGAGCCAAGAAAGTCCTTCACCAGGTACCAAATCAACTTCTGCAATTAAGTACATAGACCCTGGACCACATCACAACACCAAACAAATCCAATTAGGCTACTAAAATATTTAAAACCAGTCCTTCTTGTCATTGCAAAACTCAAAAGATTTGAATTTGAAATCAAATGGCTACAACTTTAGTGTCCAGCACATCGGCGGTCATCATTTAAACCTTTACCAATTTTATATCCCAGCTGTCTGATCAATCTCCCTTCATGGGCTTTATGTTATAAAACCATCCAGACACCTTGGGCTAACTCCACAACTGTGAGATCTCAATAGTTGTCACATGATCGCATAGCATGGAGATAGGCTATGTGATCATGCGACAACCTGCCAAAACTACAACTGCTGCCTGCCCCTAAGTATCAGGCCCACCTCATGTATCCACCTCAACACCAGTCGGCCAATGAAAATCATGCACCTCAGCACACCCTGGCAAATAGACCTACCACCTGGAAAACCTCTACACCTTTGGGAAGATCAGATGGTGGTCGCATGATTGCAAAGGGGAGGAATATTCTTCACGATCATGGGGCCACCATAGATCTCTTCTGCATGTTATTCCACCTAAGAAATACTAGGCCCACCATCTAGCGACATCATGACTATGGAAATTTTAATCACCCACCAGGTCACCAGATGCTAGGGCCTCAACTGCCAAGATTTAGCGACCGGAGAAAACCGTAAGTCACTAGGTCACTAGAAGAAAACAAATCACTAGGCAACCGAACACAACTGAGAAGCAGGGACCACGTGGATAGGTGGCAGGTGGTCACATGATCGCATGTTAGAAAATTTTGACATGTGGCCATGCGATGGCCAATCAGAACACATCTCCACCTATCGTCTGACACCAGGACCACCGCGCTCTACAAATAGAATCAATGGCAGGTGCATGATCACAAGGGGAAAGAATATTCCTTGCGATCACACACTGAGCATCCATCTCTTCTCCTCTACCGCTTGAAGAATGAAGCCCACTTACCAACCGCTAGGCATTCAGTGACATCCTAATTGACCACCCACCAAGTTGATGGATGTTAACCACTAACCACCAGAAAAGAGGAGATCACATGACAACACAGTCACTAGGTTGCCGAATAAAGACATAACCGCCAGCTGAGATGAACAAGAAGAACCGGACCCACATGGACAGGTGGCAAGCGGTCACATGATCGCATGTCAGAGAAGTCTGACATGCGGCCATGTGACAACCAATCAGAGAAGAGCCTTTGAAAACCTAGGCCCACCACACATCGCACTTGCACAGTTAGGGAACAACCTTCAAACAAGAGACTATGAGGTCGAAAACACACAGGGTTTTCGACATAGCAGAAGACCGAAAACACATAGAGTTTCTGACACCAAAGGATAAGCACACAAAAGTAGGAAGCAGAGCTTCAAAAATAATGAAGGTCGAAAACACACAGACCAAAAACATCATGAACTTTTTGAAAACACTGTGGGTTTTCGACATTGGCAAATTTTAAAGATTACTTCCTGCAAACCGTAAAACTTGAATAACTTTCTGGACCTAATGATTTAGGAGATGTGCTTTGGACTAGAGCAAGGTGACAACATTGACTACCAGGGGTAGGAGAGTTGACACACATTTGCAAGGAAGAGGCCATTTTCAAAGGATTTTGTCATGATAGAAAATGGCCTAACACCACCTTTACATAAAATAGTGTAACATATATTCACATGTCTAACATTTTCACAACTTTTAATGTTGGCCCATCACATATGCTCCAATGTGGGAGTATACAAGTATGTAGAGTTTCCCACTAGGGCTTGTTGGTGTTCTTTTTCCCCAAAGGTTAGCTTGGCATCAAGATTGACAGGGCTAGTGTCACATTCACTCAACACTCTAAATCTGACAGGAAAAAGGGCCAACTGACAAGGATCAAAGAGAGATCCTTCTACACTTTGAGCTCCACATCACTCAGGTAGGTGTACCTCATCTACACACTCATACAACTTGTGTCACACTACAAGCTTGCAGGTAACTGAGTGTGGAATGGTTCTCAAACTCCTAGGTATCTTGTACCACAATGAAGCCAATATCTCATGCAATAGCCCTACTTGCATGGAGTGAGTATGAAAACTAGAGATCTATCCTAACAACATGAAAGGGAAAGGGTGGGACAGCATGGAAATGATTTTAAAATGATTGAAAGGACCACTGAGATGCCCTAAGTCTTTGATAGACCAGTGCCTTATCCAATGGGCCACATAGTCAAATACCCTACTGCAAGAGACAATTATGAAATGAGAACACAATATGCTCAATGTGTTGATGCCTAACATCAATCACACACCATGACCAAGCCTCAACTTAACACCCACTTGTGCATTCAAGCATGCTATTATCCATCAAAGGATTTTGACCCTCCCCTTAGAAGAGACCCATGAAAGGACAATACATTAACTAGCATCTACTGGAAGACAAGCATGATCTATCCTTGATATCTCAGCTCATACATGCATAAACACTAACCCTAAACCAGTTACCTCTACGAAGATAACTCCACTTGCAAATACGTAGGCAATGCAAATAGACAAATCAAACACCCTTAATGTATGATTAATGCATTCAGAATTCAAATGGAGATAGCTTGATGACAATAAGAATAAATTAAGTCCTCATACATAAGACAAATCTCTTGCAGCATGCGTTGTATTCTCTGAACCAACAATGGAAACAAAACACCCTATATGCAGAGAGAAGGGGAAATCTGCAGAGCAGAAACTTTCATTGGAACTGACAAAATTTAGAACCCATACAAAGTCAAAAATTTGACACTTTATACCAGTAGCTACCTTGAAATTCTCTAGGAGAATGCAACAAGCTTAGGGACAGCTAGGGCTAGGGTTTCAACTACCCAACCAACTCAAATAGTCATAAAAATTTACTGCAGGGGCAAGAAACACAAGTAGCCTGGAGAAAACAAATCTCTAACATAAAAATTTGCGAGCTCAGCATAGTACACTAGGAATGCCATTAAAATCAATCTAATCAACCACCTACAAACAGCATCTCGAGCACAAAACCAAACTCCACGAGGTACAAAAGTCATCATGTAATCAACCACAGAGCCCCTGGACCACTTCACAACAACCAAACCAATCCAATCAGACCACTAAAATATTTAAGACCAATCCTTCCTGTCACAAAAAACTCTCTAGAAGTTTGAATTTGAAAAGCAATAGTCACTTTACCCTTCCTGAGTTTTATGTTCTTCAACCCATTTTCCCTTAGTCGCGCAACCGTGCAGTCATCAGTTTCACTGCCATAGGAATTCAGCCTTCAAATTATGCTTAGTCACATGATCGCAAGGCACAAAATTAACCCTTGCGATCATGTGACGATGGCTTCATAACCATGTAATGCTGACCGTAGACCACCCACAAAAATCCTCGACCCCACCACCAATCGTTGATCAATCAAAATCGGGCATGTTGACAAGACCCGCATAGTGGACCTGCCCTAACTACGCAATTGTGACATCAAACGGTTAGTCACATCATCACATAGCCCAGGGATGGGCTATGATAACATGCGAGAACCCACAGACATTAACCCTACCACAATTACCACCGCTAAGTCCTCACACAAACATTAGTCGCATGATCGCATAGCCTTGAAAAAGGCTATGCAAACATGTGACTAACCATTTGCGCTCACCGCTAAAGTCAAACATGCACAGGCAATACAGACACGAGCCCCACCACAAACCCCCTACCACCTGGCACATTGGCAACCAACCGAAACATAGCATGTCACCATCTGCCAACGGGCCCCAACACCACGTGGCACCCAGTCACATGATCGCATAGCCAAAAACTAGGCTATGCGACCATGTGATAGCCAGTCACAAGCTGTCACATGACCGCCCCTGACAGTGGGCCCACCAACAAGCTGCGAAGAATTTAGTGACTACACAACTAACCGCTAGCCAAGTTGCTAGATGTTAGCAGATAACCACCAATCTTTCAGAGATCACGTGACTAATAGTCACCAGGTCATGAGATGTTAGCCACTAACTACCAGGAATGAAGAGATTACATGACAACATAGTCACCAAATCGCTAAATGCTTAGGGATTAACCGCTAGAACCAGGAGACCAAGCGATAACCGTAAGTTGCCAAGTCACAGAATGAAAGCTTAACAGCTCACGAAGTAGAACATTAGGAAGAAACAGGACCCACATGAACAGGTGGCAAGTGGTCACATGAGCGTATGTTAGAGAAGTCTGACATGTACCCATGCAATAGCCAATCAGAGAAGAGCCTTTGAAAACTCAGGCCCACCTGTCATCACACTTGCGCACTTCAGGGAACACTAGCAAAAAAGAAACTGCGAGGTTGAAAACACATAGGGTTTTTGACATAGTGGAAGACTGAAAACACACAGAGTTTTCTACGCCAAAGGATAAGCGCACAAAAGAAGGAAGCACAGGGTCAAAAAAAACAAAGGTCAAAAACACACAGACCAAAAACATTATGGATTTTCAGAAACACTGTGAGTTTTCGACACTGTGGCAGATTTTTAAAATGTTATTTCCTGCAGACCTTAGAATTTGAAAAACTTCCCAGATTTGGTGATTTAGGAGATGCAAATTGGACAGGAGCAAGGTGACACATTGAAGAACATAGGGCCAAGGGCACTTCAAGAAAATTTGCAAGAAAATAGGCCATTTTAAAGGATTTTTGCTATGGCAGAAAAATGGCCTAACAGTGGCTCTAGTTGGGGACAATGGGTAACTTGTGCCCATGCGAGAATTCAAGATTTTTGGGAGAGCAGACCAGCAACTAGACAAAAATGGCAAGGACCTCAAAAAACACAAGGAACAGGAAGCACACAACAGGAAAGGGAAAGCTATTTACAAAATGTACATTTTTTACAAAAACCCTACAACAACAAACAAGAGTTAGTTCTTGCCTCTATCAAAAACTTGATTTTCATTCCTTCCTTCATGTTGCACATCAGACATTTTGTTTTAATTTGTCTCCATAGACCTGTCAACATGTTCAACTAGCATATCAGGAAGAACAAAGTAGCTTTCTTCATAGTGCATGTAAAATTTTTTGGCACTCTCTCCAGCCTGCCCACTATGAAAGTAAGATTCAGCATGCCAATGGTCAGCACCTCTATACTAAAAATGATCTTCACCTACTAACTCATGCATGCTATCAACTGGAAACACAAAAGCCTCATACTCTTTCTGCAGAAAGGCCTCATCTAGATCCTATTTTTGCATTTCCATAGGTGCAACCGACTGGACCTCAAAAGAATAGTCAAATTGATACCCACAGATGGAGAATGAACACCCTGATTCAACTGGATCTGAAACCTCCACATGCTCCTCCAAAAAAGGATTGACAACTTCATGCAATACACGTTGTTGAACATCATGACAAAAAATGGGCTGAGAATCAAATTCTTCATTATATAAAGCATTAGAAAATACCTTAAAATCATCACCCATCTCAACCTCATGGAGACTCCCAGCACATGAAGAAAAATTAGAGCTATATGAAGACTCACTGATATCACATTGAATTATTTTTTCTTTATCTTCATACCCTAAGGATGAATCATCCTCAGCATCTTCACTATCCAAAGAATGTTCACTTCCATCATCACTTTTCTCTTCCCATGTTGCATCTGACTCATATGAAGACACCACACCCTCACTATTTTCATCACTCTCAACATCAGCACTTAAGGACATGACCATAAGTGCATCCTCAAGCCCAAGGCTATCATCACTAAGTATCCACTCTTTGACACATATATAATGCTCTTCCCACAAGGCATCTAACCAACTGGTTGACTCATGAAAAAAGAGCTCCAAGAATAAACCAATGAACTCAGATTCAAGAAACTCAACATCCTCGGGAAGCTCATCATACACCTCACAAAATCTATCATAGAACATAGATATGGATAGATCCTTTCTACATCCTAACTTCAACCTTACCAATCTCATATAATCTCTAAGGATGCCTTGCTCTAATAATGCAATCTCATTATTGATCCTATCCATTACAACCAATGCAATACTTCCATAAAATTCTACCAAACTACAGCTGAGAACTTGAAGTATGCTAACCTCTAATCACACCTTACTCCTTTCTTTGTGCTTGACCTCTTAATAAGGAGACATTTAAAACTTGAAAAATACTTGGGAAAATCTGCAGCAAGAACCTTTCTTGTTGATTGGAAGGCAAGGCAGATCTAGAGCTCACCATTTAGCTCCATCAAGCTCTTTCTTTGTAGAGTCACCACCTCCCTGAAGAGGAAAGAATATTATTTGTTTCTACTCCCAACCATCACAAAACTACACCAGGTAACATGCACTGTCTATCAGGAAATACACTGATCAAACAAAGAACTCAGAGTCCCCACTCAACACTTAGTGAGAAGATATAGTCAATGCCTTTTGTTTACCAGACTCTGTAACTTTGACCTAGACCCTGGGATGATCCAGCCAAGCAAGGAAGCTTGCTATCTTTTACTTCTTCCCTAGTAGAGTCACCATTTTTTTGGTGACTCAGATGGGCCAAACCAATCTGGTCAAAAGATTTTGACTACTTCAATATAACAGCAACTAGAGATCCTTAATAGGCTTTCTTTATGTTCTTCCCCAGTAGAGTCACCATTTTGTTGGTGTTCTTTTTCCCCAAAGGTTAGCTTGGCATCAGGATTGACATGGCTAGTGTCACATTCACTCAACACTCCAAATCTGATAGGAAAAAGGGCCAACTAACAAGGATCAAAGAGAGATCCTTCTACAATTTGAGCTCCACATCACTCAGGTGGGTGTACCTCATCTGCACACTCATATAACTTGTGTCACACTACAGGCCTATAGGTAACTGATTGTGGAATGGTTCTCAAACTCCTAGGTATCATGTACCTCAATGAAGCCAATATCTCATGCAATAGCCCTACTTGCATGGAGTGAGTATGAAAACTAGAGATCTATCCTAACAACATGAAAGGGAAATGGTGGGATAGCATGGAAATGATTTTAAAATGATTGAAAGGACCACTAAGATGCCCTAAATCTCTGATAGACCAATGCCTTATCCAATGGGCCACAGAGTCAAATACCCTACTGTAAGAGACAATTACGAAATAAGAACATAATATGCTCAATGTGTTGATGCCTGACATCAATCACACACCATGACCAAGCCTCAACTTAACACCCACCTGTGCATTCAAGCATGCTATTATCCATCAAAAGATTTTTACCCTCCCCTTAGAAGAGACCTATGAAAGGACAATACATTAACTAGCATCTACTAGAAGACAAGCATGATCTATCCTTGATATCTTACCTCATACATGCATAAACACTAACCCTAAACCAGTTACGTCTGCAAAGATAACTCCACTTGCAAACACGTAGGCAATGCAAATAGGCAAATCAAACACCCTTGATGTATGATTAATGCATTCAGAATTTAAATAGAGATAGCTTGATGACAATAAGAATAAATTGAGTCCTCATACATAAGATAAATCTATTGCAGCATGCATTGTATTCTTTGAACCAACAATGAAAATAGAACACCCTATATGCAAAGAGAAGGGGAAATTTGTAGAGCAGAAACTTTCACTGGAACTGACAAAATTTAGAACCCATACATAGTAAAAAATTTGACACTTTATACCATTAGCTGCCTTGGAATTCTCTAGGAGAATGCAACAAGCTTACGGACAGCTAGGGCTAGGGTTTCAACTACCCAACCAACTCAAATAGTCACAAAAATTTACTGCAGGCGCAGGAAACACAAGCAGCCTGGAGAAAACAAATATTTAACATGAAAATCTACGAGCTCAGCATAGTACACTAGGAATGCCATTAAAATCAGTCTAATCAGCCACCTGTAAATGGCTTCTCAAGCACAAAACCAAACTCCACTAGGTACAAAATTTGTCATGTAATCAACCACAGAGCCCTTGGACCACTTCGCAACAACCAAACCAATCCAATCAGACTGCTAAAACATTTAAGACCAGTCCTTCCTGTCACAAAAAACTCTCTGCAAGTTTGAATTTGAAAAGCAACGGTCACTTTACACTTCGCGGGTTTTATGTTCTTAAACCCGTTCGCCCTTAGTCGTGCAACCGCGCAGTCATCAATTTCATCACCATAGGAATCCGGGCTTCAAATTATGCTTGGTCACATGATTGCAAGGCACCAAATTAACCCTTACGATCATGCGACAGTGGCTTCATAACCACGCAATGCTGACGGCAGACCACTCACAAAAATTCTTGGCCCCACCACCAATCGCCGACCAAGCAAAACCAGGCACGCTGACAAGACCCGCATAGTGGACCTACCCTAACTCTACAACCATGACATCAAACAGTTAGTCACATGATCACATAGCCCAGGGACGGGCTATGCAAACATGCGACAACCTGCAGACATTAACCCTGCCACAACCACCATCGCTAAGTCCTCACGTAAATGTTAGTTGCATGATCGCATAGCCTTGAAAAAGGCTATGCGAACATGTGACTAACCATTTGCACTCACCGTCAAGGTCAAACATGCACGGGCACTGCAGACATGGGCCCCACCGCAAACCCCCTGCCACCTGGCACACCGACAACCAATCGGAACACAACACATCACCATCTGCCAACAGGCCCCAACACCATGTGGCACCCGATGGCATGATCACATAGCCAAAAACTAGGCTATGCGACCATGTGACAGCTAGTCACAAGCTACCACATGACCACCCCTGACAGCGGGCCCACCAACAAGCTGCCAAGAATTTAGTGACTACGTGACTAACCGCCAGCCAAGTTGCTAGATGTTAGCAGATAACCGCCAATCTTTCATAGATCACGTGAATAATAGTCACTAGGTTGTGAGATGTCAGCCGCTAACCGCCAGGAATGAAGATATTACATGACAACAAAGTTTCCAAATCACTGAATGCTTAGGGATTAACCACCAGAATCAGGAGACCAAGCGATTATCATAAGTCACCAAGTCACAGAATGAATGCTTAACTGCCTGCCAAGTGGCAAGCGGTCGCATGATCGCATGTCAAAGAAGTTTGACATGTGGCCATGCAACAACCAATCAGAGAAGAGCCTTTAAAAACCTAGGTCCACCTATCATCGCACTTGCGCACTTGAGGAAACACCAGGAAATAAGAAACTGCGAGGTCGAAAACACATAGGGTTTTCGACACAGTGGAAGACCAAAAACACACAGAGTTTTCGATGCCAAAGGATAAGTGCACAAAAGCAGGTAGCACAGGGTCAAAAATAATGAAGGCCGAAAACACACAGACTGAAAACATTATGGATTTTTAGAAACATTGTGAGTTTTCGACACTGTGGAAATTTTTTTAAATTTTGTTTCCTGCAGACCTTAGAATTTGAAAAACTTCCCAGATTCGGTGATTTAGGAGATGCAAATTGGACATGAGCAACGTGACACATTGAAGAACATAGGGCCAAGGGAACTTCAAGAAAATTTGCAAGAAAATAGGCCATTTTAAAGGATTTTTGCTATGGCAGAAAAATGGCCTAACATGGCTGAAATACAAAATTTATTAATACCAATTCATATAATAATTATTGTATCATATTGTTCAAATGCTAATAAGGTAGAGGTTTAATCAATAGAATAAATATCAATACATACACTATCCTATAATTATTCTTAATATTCATTGTATTAGAAAATTAATATAGTTCTTAAACTATCTTCTAAAGCGTGGTGTTTTACTTAGCATTAAGGAAGTATTTTTCAATAGGATTCCTAAACATGTCATATAGTTTCCCTAAAGAAACTTAAGACTGTGTTATCTGGCTAGCATCATATGGATGATTTAATAGATAACAATGTTGTACAATTTTACTCAAATAAATTATATCACCAAGACAAGATGATATATTAATAAGATTAAGATTCTTCAGTTACCTCTACATATGATGGTCCCAACAAAAAACTATCTATATACTTAAGTAAGAATCAGTACATAAAAAAATATAATATTTAATATATTAGTGCCATATAATGACTGTTAATAGAATCCAATTCATAATCAAATGTTTGTGCATAACAAACTAATAAAATAAAGCATTGCCTCAAATATAAATACAAGGAAATAATGGTTAGAATGTTGCTATTAAATTCATTCTATAATACATTGATATTCTTTTATTGAATTTCCTATATGAATGAGATAGGAATGAATCAATTGTAAAATAAATCTTTTATGAATTTCACAAATCCAATTCCAAATGATTAGTTCTTTAACCACTTAACCAAATCAAATATAAACATGAATAAGTACACATGTCAACTATACACAGTGTAAACCATATTTTTATGTGGAAAATCCAAGATGGGAAAAACCTCAAAGGAGATAATTCTAATGAATAAAAATATTAGCTAAGGTGAGTTTTAAAAATTATGTTTCACTATCAAAATCCTCATTGTAGTTGAAAAATTCTTCAAAATGAGGAATATTTAGTATTATTATAATGGATCTGTTCGCATTTTTCACACAAATTTGTATGTTCAAAGAAAATCTAACCTAGTTAGGTGGGAGAATAACAATCTATAGCCTCCCTACAATATCTTTGATAGAATATTGGCAATCTAAAATTATTTTGTCTTTAGGAAACCCTCCATATCTATTTATAGGGACTTTTGTTCCTTCTTCTCTAAGAGCTTCCAATAACCTTTCTTCTACTGTGTTAAATCTAAGGGTGGAGTGATCATAGAACAACCCTAAAAATGAAGTAAATAAGGATACCATACCATAGAAAACCAATGAAGGATGACATGTAGTAAGAAGGAAAAAGGAGAGACATTCCCTAAATGATCAAGGTAGATTGGAAGTAAAAGGTAATGGAGGGACAAGTAATAAAACTAGTAATCGCATCTTGGTAATTCCCATCTCCCACAAGATTATTGAATATTTTTTTGGGAAAATTGTATCCATTTGGGTGAAAACCAATTACCACTCCTCTACCTCAATATTTAGGGTCTGATCCTTTCACTTATTAACAATCCACCATCCAAGGTGTCTTGGCCTCTGGTAAACTTTACATTACAAAGGAATGTGGACAAACAAATCATGACCAGCTAGTAAATTCCTCTGATATCTTGATGAGGAAAGTAGAAAATAGTGAGAAAAAACCTAGATTTCCTCTACGGTCATTACATTATGCTTCATGAATTTGGAATCCCAAATCTACAGAAATGAAGGAAAAGGTCACTACCATTGTCATTAAAGATGTATTCACTAACGGTATGTGGTACTACTATAAGAATAACATCCTATTCACTAAATAGGGTGGTCCCGAGGTTCCTATGGGGAGGATTTCATAATGGCTGGAGGAGATTTATAAGGGTTAGGTAAGTATCTCTATCCCACGTGATGATTTTTTATACATTGATTGTAAGGATGGAAATTTAAAGGAAATAATTTTACCAGATGAAAATATCTATTTTCAAGGTTATAATTTTAATAGTTTTGATTGGAAACCTAATTTAAATCCCCATAATTTACAATCTAATAAAGTAGAAAAATGGGTTTTGATCTCTAATCTCCACGTTGAATTACTACATATCAACATCCTAATAAAAAAAGTGATTTTTTGGAGGATATGAAAGGTTAGAATAGAATTTTATGAAGTCTTCTAATGTGAAAATTAGAGTGAATTTGGATATCAATATAATATGTATCACACCTATTAAATTAATCACAAATCATGTATTATATCTTAGTGAGCCAAATAATGCATTATATCTTATTAAGCTAGTAATATATCATGGTCATATGAAGACACAAGTAGATTTCAATGGAAAAAACAAAACTCTATAATCAAATAGTGATGTAATCCAAGGAAGGAGAAATCCCCAAAGGAAATGTTCAACCTTGAAACTAGAGATTACACAATAGAAATGACAAAACAAATCAATTTAATCAATGCCAACAAGTAAGGAAAAATGTTCTTTAATTATCATAGGTAAATGGATTTACGTCAAATTGGTCTTCAATATGTAATCTTACATTCTAGGCTTACATGCCTGATTAATTACCGAGTCAAATGCTCACCTTCTAGATATCCTCTATATTAACCCCTCATAAACAAGAACAACTACTCTACTTATATACAATATTTCTAGTCACAAGTCGGCTTATCTGATCACAAATCTTCCAAGAGAAGGAAATGTATTACAACCATATAGGTCAAGACCCAAATACATAAGAACACCCCCAAATAGATATATCAAGTCGTGTGAATATACAAGGAGGTTAGATACACATACAAGGACATAGAAATTTTTTCCAATTATCATCATCAATCATGAAACTCCATCACAAGTTTTAACATGCCAATGTGTTCATTAGAACAAGAAAGCTAGAATAGGACCAGACCAATCATAAGATAAATTAATATAGAAACATAGGTTTGAGCTATAAAAGATAGACATAGGATCTCTAGGATGTCTATATACCACATCATAAGGATCACATAAGATAATGAGCCAACTAGTATGATCACTACCTAAAACACAAAAGCTACCTAACTAGAAAAAAACAAAAAACAAACTAAAAGGAAAAAAAAATTGGTGATGCAAGATTGCCAACAACCCAAGGATGCTCCTACATCAGACACCCCAGGTGATAGAATATTTTTCATAAGAGAAAATTATGAACAACTAACAAGATTCAAGACATAAATTCCATGCTCATTCTTGACCCACATGTTCTCCTTATCTGAAAGGTACATTTTTGCAAATGGATACATCAACTATCAAAATCCTTCAACCTAGTAGTATTCAATCCATCATTAGGTACTACTCTACTACTTCTTCCACAACCACTGATCTGACTATCCAACTCACACCAATTTCTCCTTCCTTTACCACTCCTGCAATTAGTATTCAATGCATGCTTCCTCATCTATTGTTTGACTCCACCTCTAATATCATTTAGTAACTCTTTGATGGAGGAGCATCCTAGGATTCTTGGCAATCCTGTATCAACCAAAAATGTGTTTTTCTTTGAAGGTAGATTGTTAGTTTTATACTTGGTTTGGTGGATTTCTTTCTCAGTTTGGGAGCCTAGTTGCTCGGTTTATGTGGTTATTGGAGTGATCGATCTCTAAAGAATGCTCAGTCACTAAAGGCATCAGTTCACTAGCACTCAATGATAACTGTGTTCCTCAGTCATGCCTGGCATGGTCGATCGACTGGTGCTCGATTATTTCTTCTATTGCTCGGTGTTCTTTCTTACCGACTAGATTGTTTTTTTTTATTGGCTTGGCCAACTGGTGCATTTAATTTGGGTCGTACTGCTCAAGTTATGGATTGACTGTTGGATGTGTGGGGACCTAGATCTGGCATGTTACATTCTTCTATGTGGATTTGATTACCCTTTGGGGCTATCTTTGAGAGTTTATTTATTTTGTAAGGCTATGTGAGAGTTGAATGATGTTTTAACAATTAATATTTGTTATAAGGGTTTATTATTTCATTAGCTGACTTGTGGTTGGGAATAAGTATTTATAGGATTCTTGGGTAGTTATTTAGGGTATCAAATTGTTGGAAGGAAGGTTAGTAGCCTATGAGCTTAGGAACAGGAAGATTTCTTGGAAGTTTGAGTATAATTTTACATCTTTCCTAGGTGCCTACCAGTGTGTTTCCCATTGTAGACCTAGACTAGTTGGATGCTGTTGTTAGGGAAAAGATTTAGATCCTACATGATCTTGTAGACTATTAATTTCTTTGTAATTGCTCATAACCAAGAAGGCCTTACAGCCCAACACATTGCATTTAATCGGTGTTTTCATGACTAAAGACTTATGTTTCATTGTAGATCTATTGTTATTATTATGTATTTCCAGTGCATATTGGTTTGGCTGCAAGGTCTGCCAGTCCTTAATTAGATCCACTGAGCTTAACTACATTAGGTGGTATCAAAGTGAAGTTTGTTCCTGTTTGAGAAAATTCTATTCCTATTGGAGTCGAGTGGATCTTGTGTATCTAGATATTGATTTGAAGATGCCTCTAAGGAGAAATCATGAGATCCCTAAGGAAGAAGAAGCTACTGGTGAATTCTATCTTGATGATTTTAGGGCTTTGTAGAAACAAGTGCAAGACCTAAAAGAGGAGTTGAGAAAGAAGAAGCCTACCTTAAAAGAGGATAGTGATGATGAATCTGAGGAAGATCATTTTGAAGAAGTTGTCGAAGAAGCTAGAGACACTAAGGAGAATCAAATTATGAAAGCTATGTCTAAGATTGGGAAAAGACCTAAGATTGAAGTTTCTCCATTTGCTGGAAGTCTTAGGCCAGAAGAATTGATTGGTTGGATCAATGAGATTGATGAATACTTTGAGTATGAAGAAATAGAAGATCCTGATAGGGTTAGATTTGCAAAGACTAAGTTGAAAGGTCATGCAAATATTTGGTGGAGAGAAGTTTAGTTAGAAAGATGTAGAAGAGGAAAAGAAAAGATCACTTAGTGAAACTGAATGGTTGACAAGTTGAAGAAGCAATTCATTCTAGAGGATTATGAATTGGACATGTTTAAGAAGATGAAAGATTTGAAGCAGACTAACAAATTAGTACAAAAGTATATTGAGGAGTTTTATAGAATCCTGATTAGGATTGGTCATTCCAGGAAGCTGATAAAGAGAAGGTTGCTAGGTATGTCTATGGTTTGAGACCTAGTATTCATGAAGAGTTACTCACTGTGTGGATGAATACAATCAAAGATGCTTATCAGATGGCATTAAAGAATGAAGAGGAGATGAATAGGAAGTATGAAAGAAAACATAACAATAGGAACCGAGGTGGTAAAAATTGTGAGATGGTTGTAGAGAGCAATATGACAGAGAATCCTAATCCTGGTGTGGGATCTGGTGGTGGTCAAGTTACTAAGAATAATGGACAAAGAGGAAGGTGGAAGAATGAGTTCACTGGCACTTGTTATAACTATGGTGAAGTCGGTCATAAAAGTTGGTAATGTCCTAAGAAAAGAGTTGCATTAGCTGCTAAAGAAGACATTGAGAATGTTCTAGACAAAGGTGAGACACTTACCACTAGGAGATTAGATGCATGTGTTCATGAACCAGTGAAAAGAAGGAATTTGTTTAGAACTAGATGTAAATGCAAGGATAAGGTATGTAATGTCCTAGTTGATGGTGGCAGTTTTGAGAATTTTGTTTCGGATGAAATAGTTAGTAAGTTGAATTTAGAAAGAAGGAAACATCCTAATCCTTATCAGATTAGTTAGATAAAAGATGTTTCTAAGGTTACAATTAAAGAACAATGTTTGGTTAAGTTTCAAATTGGATCTTACCATGATAAGACATTGTGTGATGTATTGCCTATGGATGCTTGTCATCTATTGCTTGGTAGACCTTGGCAGTTTGACATGAATGTTTTGTTTGATGGTCGTGCTAATACCTATGTGGTTAGGCATGAAGGAGCTCACCATAAGTTGATACCTTTACAAGAGATAGGGGTTAAGTGATGTGGAGTTATTAGGTGTTTTCGTTATGAAAAATGTTAGTAGCAGAAGGTTGATGCACCTATTCCTATTAAATATAGTTTGAAGGAGAAGGAGAATGATATCTCTAAAGAGTTTGTTGAGATTAAGAAACAGATGGTTTTTCTAGTAGAGATGGTACAATAGATGGTTACATTTGTGACATAGAGAGATGTAAATGTTACTAAGTTGATTGAGAATTCTCAAGAGGATGAACCTTTCTGACACACTGAGGTGGCTGATAGTGGTCAGAGTCCATTTCTATCAATTTCCAACCAGAGGGGTAAACAAAG
This sequence comes from Chamaecyparis obtusa, assembly GCA_027943335.1. NCBI lineage: Eukaryota > Viridiplantae > Streptophyta > Pinopsida > Cupressales > Cupressaceae > Chamaecyparis > Chamaecyparis obtusa. The sequence continues at coordinate 377,980 of BSBK01008518.1, forward strand.
TGAAAAGAAGGACTTTCTGCATGAGATAGTGAATGAAGCGAAGACTACTTGGGATGAAGGACAAGAAGAAATGTGGGTGAAGAATAGATTCGACATACCTATTTTGATTCCCTTGAGGTGTTCTTGATTTCCTTATGAGAAACTATTTTTGACTTAAGGTGTCTGATGCAGGAGCATCCTAGGATTCTTGGCAATCCTATATCAACCAAAAATATGTTTCTCTTTGAAGGTAGATTGTTAGTTCTAATCCTGGTTTGGTGGATTTCTTGCTTGGTTTGGGAGCCTGGTTTCTCAATTTATGTGGTTATTGGGGTACTTGGTCTCTGAAGAATGCTTACTAACTGAAGGTGTCAGTTCACTAGTGCTTAGTTATAAATGTGTTCCTCGATCATGCTTGGCATGGTTGGTCGACTACTGCTCGGTTATTTCTTCAGTTGCTCGGTGTTCTTCCTTACCGACTGGATTGTTTTGTTACATTAGCTTGGTTGACTGGTGTATTTAATTTGGGTCGCACTCCTTGAGTTATGGATTGACCATTGGACATGTGGGGACCTAGATCTAGCATGTTGCATTCTTCTATGTGGATTTGATGACCATTTGGGGCCATCTTTGAGAGTTTATTTATTTTGTAAGGCTGTGTGAGAGCTGACTAATGTTTTAGCATTTAATATTTGTTATAAGGGTTTATTGTTTCATTAGCTGACTTGTGGTTGGGAATCAATATTTATAGGATGACTGGGTAGTTGTTTAGGGCATCAGATTGTTGGAAGGAAGGTTAGTAGCCTATGAGCTTAGGAGTAGGAAGATTGTTTGGAAATTTGAGTATAAGTTTAGATCTTTCTTGGGTGCCTACAACTGTGTTGCTTATTGTAGACCTTGACTAGCTGGATGCTGATGTTGGGGAAAAGATTTGGATCCTATGTGATCTTGTAGACTATTAGTTTCTTTGTAATTGGTCGTAATCAGGAAGGCCTTATAGCCCGATACATTGCATGTAATTGGTGTTTTCATGAATAAAGACTTATGTTTCATTGTAGATCTATTGTTGTTATTGTGTATTTTCATTACATATTGGTTTGGTTGCAAGGTCCGTCAGTCATTAATTGGATCCACCGAGCTTAACTACATTACTCTTTTCTCTCTGATCCATTCACAAGATCCTATTACTTGTCTTATACTATTTACATAACCTTTTACTGCAACACCATATGGTCTCCACTAACCTTCAACTCCACCGATTTAGGTTCATTCATCAGATCCTTCAACAACTAAACAACCTTAGAAATCTTCTCACCCATGTGCTACAATTTCATCACCTTTTGATCAAAAGTAGTATAATCTCTTAAGGTGTAAGTCCTTATTAACACTTAGGTTCTTGGCCTTCCTTCCTCATTCAAAGGAATTAAAGTGAACTTTCTACCATTCTTCATGATAGACATTTTGTTCCTTTAGAAATCATGAATATCTCCAGCATCATGTAATGCCAAGTTCTTCCAAGAAAACTATGATAAGAACTCATGTTTACCAAATCATATAACACTTAATCATTTTAAGTCTTAATGTTGAACTCAATCCAATACTGCTCTTTAAACTTCACCATATGGACATCCTAGAATCAACTTATCCGATATGGATAAGGGTGTTATGACCTCCTCAATCTAATATTTTGTACCATCTCCTCTGACACAAGGTTATCAGTACTACAACTGTTCATTATAATATTGCAACATTTTGCTCTTGAATTGTAAATAGTTCAGAATAACTACCTTCTTCGAACAGGCTCAAATTACTTCTTACTTAGCATAACTCTCTAGAACATTATAGATTATCCCATCTCAAGTACAACCTATCTTTAAATGGGTTCATCCTCAACTTTCTCCTCGTGTGCCACAATATTTTGTTTACCCTTACCTTTGCTAGCATTTTCAGAACATTAAAAATAAAATAACCAACTTTCCCACACTTCACAAGTACCCTTGAAACTACTATTTTTACTAGTCCTTCTAAGAATCTTTTGATCAAGTTCTCCTCCAACAACAATATTTTTTTTCCCTTGTCAACAACTAGTTTTTCCCTTCTCTTAGGGTTTCCTTGTTTTCTCTTCAACTTATCTTCTTCCTTTAGGGAATGCTGATAAGCATCTTCAATTTCAATAATCATCAACATACTCAACTCATCCTAAATGTTATCTTCGACCATTTATATATCTATCCACCTTCTTCTTAAATGAATCTTGATGTCCATATCTAATTTTCATCTTGTATAACTCCTTTGTGTACTCCTTAAAATGAAAATCCTTTTGCTTCAGATTCTGTAGTTTCTTAAAAAATTCCAATTCATAATTTTTTAGTATGAACTTGGCCTTAAGTCTAGAAACCATAACTCTCCACCTAGTGATCTTAGTTTCACCATTATCTTCCTTATCTTTCTGCAATTTCTTCCACCATAAGGCAATGTGAACTTTCAACTTAGTCTATGCTAACTTAACCCTTTGTCAATCTTTAATATTTTAAAGATCAAAGTAATCCTCTAGTTCATTAATCCAATTTATCAATTCCTCATGATGTAATGATCCAGCAAAACAAGAAACATCTAGTCTATGACTCTTACTCATTTATTCCATAGCTCTCACTAATTTTTCTTCATCTATAGGGATCTCAACTTCAACTATTTGAAGATCTTCAAAAGCTTCTTTTCACTCATCTTCAGTCTTTGGATTCATCCTAGTTCAATTCAAAGCATTTCAAATTTAAGTCCTCATCTCATTTCTAAATTCCTCCATTATTTTCTCTAGCATTATAGGGTTCATTCTTCTAAGAGGCATTCTTGCAAAATTAAGGAATCACTTTCTCAAACTCCTCATCTTTTGCAATATGATCACTAGTGTGGATTTCCCTAACACACTCAAGAAATGTACAAACACAAAAAATCTTCCTCAAATAATCTGTTTGTATGAAAAATCACCAACTTTCCTCTCAACAAATCCACCAACACTTCATGTGGATCCCTTAATACAACCCTCTGCAATTATAGGTCATATCTATCTTTTTCCACCCCACAACTAGGATCTTCAAGTTCACAACTTTTTGGATTTGATTTGATCAATCCTACTACTTAAACTCCTTCTATCATGCCCAACTAGAAAAATATCCTATTCCTAACCACCTTGTGCAAGCTATGAGTTTATGTAGGTACAATCCTTGGTTCTCCCACCCCAAAAACAATAAATCTGCAACTTTCCAAGCTTGAGAACACATATTTGCAACTACAAGAATCACAACCTTGCTTTGATACCACTTAACATAGTCCATGGAAGGAAAAATACCCAAAGGATAATTCTAACCTTCTAGCTAGAGATTACACAATAGAAATGAAAAAACAAAGAAAAAATCAATGCCAACAAGTAAGGAACAATGTTCTATACTTATCATAGGTTAATAGATTTACATCAAGTTGGCATGCAACATGTAGTCTTACAATCTAGGCTTATAATTAATTACCAAATTGTATCCTCATCTTCTATCTATCCTCTATCTTCTTCCCTCCCTAAAGAAGAACTACTACTCTACTTATCTACAAGATCACCAACCACAAGTCATCTTATCCGATCAAAAATCTCCCAAGAGAAGGAAACATATTAACAACCATATAGGTTAGGACCCAAATACATAAGAGCACCCACAAATAGATATATCAAGTTGTATGAACATACAATGAGGTCAACTACATATATAATAACATAAAAACATATGCCAATCAACATCAAAAATTGTGAAACTCTATCACAAGCCGATTCATACCAATCCATCCATTAGAATAGGAAAGCCATAATAGGACCAAACCAATCATGAGATAACTTCATCTAGAAACATCAGATTGAGCTATGAATCTAGACATAGGATATCCATGATTTATAGATCATATCATAAGGATCACATAAGATAGAACAAGCCAACTATATTGATTGTTTCCTAAAACAAAGAAACTTTCCAACTATAATAGAATAACAAACTAACTAACTAAAAGAAAATATTTTCAGGTGATGCAATATTTTCAGCAACCCAATGATGCTCCTGCATTAGATGGTAATAATAATGGTAGTAATAAGGATGTTAACATCCCTATGCCCTCATAGATTATCAAAATATTTATCAATGAGGATAAAGGAATTTTTTGTTGAATAATTAAATACTCCTAATGACAACCCACTTGTAGCATATAATATTTCCACTCAGTAGGATATTAAAAGGGCATTAGCCTTGGTAGATCAAGCTTACATAGGTAATGTTGAACCTAAAAACCATATTCATGGAAAGGACTCTTTTCCTATGCTTCAATCCTTCTCCCATTCTATATTAACACAAATAATATTATATTTGATAGGGTTGAGGAAGGGGAAATTCTAGAAGATGAAGTTGTAATTGTACCTATAGTGGAAAACAATAACTTTGGGGATTTTGAAAGGGTGGAGAGTAATAAAAGTAGTAAGAAGGATAGAGTGTTGGAAGTCAATTTAAATATGCCTCCTATTGTGATTATCCCTATGCTAGGGAAAAACCCCCATGATGGGACTAGATTTCTAACATAGAATATTATTGTTGTAAGTGAAGATCCTACAATTATCCCTAGGGAAGAGGAATGGAGAGATAAGCGCATTAAACCCATAATTAAGCATGTATATAATGAGGTTATTGATACCTTATTTGAAAGGATAGTGTATTATCTTATCAATATGGAGGAGATGAAAAAATAAAAGAAAAAACTTGTACCTAAGATTATGAAATTGGATATGATCGATAAAATACAAGAGGAAATGGAGAAGGGAAATATATTCATTGAGGTTCGGGCTTCTACTATTACAGACCTAAATGAAATAGATTTAGAGGATAATATACATCTTTTAAAATGGCTCTGATGTTGAGGTACCATATTTGGTATAAAATTAAGCTCTCTTGATGAAATTGGGATTGAAGACATGCTATCTAGATAAAACTAGCTTGGATTATGGAAAAGCTTCCAAAAAGAGGGGGAGGAAGCCTAATGTTGTACTACTTATCAAAGTTGTAACAATAGATGATCTTAACTTAAGATCACCTTACTTGTGAAATATGGAAAGGGGAAGATCATTCCAACAGAGAAATGAGGTTTATTACTTGGAATGTTAGGGGATTAAATGCCCCTAATAAGAAGTGCATCTTAAAATGCACTTTGAGTACTTTTCACTTATCGATAGTCATGATTTAGGAAATTAACTTGAGTTCAGATGAAGTATCTAATCTTAGCAATAGTTTAGGCATCTGGAAAATTCACATTATATCAATAGACAGTGCTTCTGGGGGTCTTACGATCATTAGGGACCCCAAAAAACTAACTTATGAGAATACAATCAATAAAAGAAACTGGAGAGGGGCTGGGTATAGATTGTAAATAAAAACTTATGATTTTTTATCCTCAACATCTATTTCCCAATCCCTATGTCAAAGAAGAGAGTACTATGGTTAGAAATTGGAGTTTTATTAAAAAACAACCTGAAATGGAAATTTATTATTGGGGGAGACTATAATGTAATATTGTATATCTATGAGAAAAGAGGAGGTTATTTCATGCAATCACAAGCCCATATAAATTTTAAAATGTAGGTTCACAATACTGGTGTCATGGAAATTCTATAAATAATGGTTGTTATACATGGAATAACTGAAGATCTAGGTTTAGCAATATAGCTAAGAAGCTTGATACATTTTTTTCAGAGGTGATCTATGCTCTTGTAAAGGGAATTTGTGAGTGTCAATTTTATCCAATGTGGGGTTTGATCACTTTCAAGTTGAGCTGGTCATTGAAGAAGAATCTAAACCCAAATGGTGTCGATTTAAGTTTGAAAGAATGTGGTTTCTAGATTTAGTGTTCTTATACTAGGTAGAAAAATGGTGGAGATACAAAGAATTCAAGGGCTAAAAAATATATTTCTTCAATACAAAATTAAACATAGTTGAGAATAAAATCCTTCAATGCAAATAGTGTCACTTGAAGAATATTTTAAATAAAAAGAGAATGTTGAAAAATAAATTAATGTCATTAATGAAGAAGTAATGAGAAATGGTATAGATCAAGGAAATTATTTTAAAGAAAAAGAATTACTAAGAAGATATGATGGGCTCTTGTCTAAACAAGAAACATATATTGGAAGCAAAAATTCAGAGAAGTATGACTAGTTGAAGGGGACAGGAACACCATATTTTTTCATAATAGTACCAAACTCAGAAGATCAATTAATAGAATATATCTAGTATACAAGATTCTAATTGTGTAGTATCTATGAATCCTAATACTATATCCATAGAAATAGTTAAATATTTTGAAAACTTGTTGAATGACTAAAAAGGTTTAGACTTTTTAAACCACCAAGATATTTCTAGAAACCTAC